>JAHHFK020001972.1:1200000-1725848 GCA_024533555.2 Aedes koreicus | reverse complement strand
CAAACTCGACCAGTTCCCAGAACGTCATTTCGCAGGAAACCTCCTTCTCCATGGTGGGATCAGCAATGCACCGAGGTTTACCGTAAAGAAGTCCGACGCGTTTAAAGATTTCCGTAGACGTGGAGACACCTGAGCACTTCGAAGTATACACGGCTCTCGAACACCGAACTTAAGAGCCTCATCAGGAGCCAAGAAACGCGGATACTGGCGAAGATTCGTGGACGGGCTATCGCGCGAGACGTCGATGAGTACTCTTTGGAACACGGCGCGAAGATTGCGTAACCGAACTACGAACAACGAGAGCGAGGAGTACTCGGACCAATGGATCCTCAAGTTCGCGCGAAAAAGTTTGTCCAGATTCTGTGCAGGCACGGACGGTTCCTCGCGAAACCGAAAATTCGATAGATGAGATCAGCCAACCTTTCTCCAATGGTAGAACTCTCTCTCGCTATCCTTTCGTGTGGCAATACGGCTCCAGGAGCTGATAGAATCAAAGTTCAACTTGCTTAGAACCTTCCAGACGTCGAAGAGGCGCATGTTGAACTTGTTTAATCTGTTTCTTGAACTCAACATTGTACCGGATGATTGGAGGAGGGTGGGAGTTATAGCCATTCAAAAACCTGGTAAGCCCGCGTCCGACCACAACTCCTATCGACCCATCGCGATGTTATCCTGCATTCGAAAGTTGTTGGAGAAAATGATCCTCTTCCGTCTGGACAAATGGGTTGAGACGAACAACCTGCTTTCAGATACTCAATATGGTTTCCGTAGGGGTAAGGGAACGAACGACTGTCTCGCGTTGCTTTCCACAGATATTCAGCTAGCTTTTGCTAAAAAAGAGCAAATGGCTTCTGTATTCTTGGACATAAAGGGGGCTTTTGATTCAGTATCTGTTGAAGTTCTTTCAGATAAACTCCACGCTTGTGGCTTTTCTCCATTAATGAATAACTTTTTGTACAATTTGCTGTCAGAGAAACATATGAGCTTTTCTCATGGAACCTCTACAGCTTCTCGATTTAGCTACATGGGTCTCCCCCAGGGATCATGTTTAAGCCCCCTTTTGTATAATTTTTATGTCAAAGACATTGACGGTTGTCTAAGTGACAACTGTACGTTGAGACAACTTGCAGATGACGGCGTAGTGTCGGTCACTGGACCCAATGGGGTCGATCTGCAAGGACCCTTACAGGATACCTTAGACAATTTGTCTACTTGCTCGGCTGGGTGTTTTTCGGCTTTTGGTGTTTTTTCGGGTCCCCCCCCCGGCTTCAAATTTGGGGTACACCGATAATTCATTCCATGTCCTTTAAATATCTTGGGGTCTGGTTCGATTCTAAGTGCACCTGGAGATCCCACATTGAGTATCTGAAGCGAAAATGCCAGCAAAGGATCAACTTTTTCTGCACAATAACTGGAACCTGGTGGGGAGCAGATCCGCAAGATCTTCTAACGTTGTACCGGACAACGATTTTGTCGGTTATGGAATACGGTAGTTTTTGTTTTCAGTCGGCGGCTCGGTCGCACTTCATTAAACTGGAACGTATTCAGTATCGGTGTCTTCGTATCGCGTTAGGTTGCATGCACTCGACTCATACGATGAGTCTGGAAGTGCTGGCTGGCATGTTGCCACTCTCGGATCGATTTTCAGAATTGTCTCTCCGGCTCCTCACCAGGTGTGAAGTTATGAACCCCCAGGTAATCGAAAACTTTGAGAAGCTTCTCGAGTTGAATCCTCAAACTCGCTTCATGACTTTGTACCATTGGTACATAACACAGGATGTCAGCCCTTCGCCGAATATTCCCAATCGTGTTTGCTTCTCCGACTTCGGCAGTTCGGTTCATTTTGATTTATCCATGAAGCAAGAGCTTCGTGGAATTCCAGAGCATCATCGTCCTATGATTGCTCCTGTGATATTTTCTGCAAAGTTTGGCCAAGTTAATTCCACTAAATCGTTCTTCACTGACGGATCATTGATAGAGGAGTCAGCAGGCTTTGGTATATACAATGAAATTTATAGCGCCAATCGTAAACTTCAAGCTCCTTGTTCCGTATATGTCGCCGAATTAGCGGCAATACACTTTACGCTAGAAATCGTTGCCTCACTAACACCGGATCAGTACTTCATTTTCACGGATAGTCTCAGTTCTATAGAGGCTATTCGCTCTTTGAGGCCGGTAAAGCACTCCTCGTATTTTCTCATGAAAATACAGGAGCTTCTAAGTGCTTTATCTTCGCGTTATTTTATCATCACCTTTGTATGGGTCCCTTCTCATTGTTCAATTCTGGGCAATGAGAAAGCGGACTCGCTTGCAAAGGTGGGCGCTATAGAAGGCGATATTTATGATCGACAAATCGCCTTCAATGATTTTTTTACTATTTTTCGTCAACAGTCACTCGTCAGCTGGCAGTATAAATGGAGTAAAGGAGATTTGGGGCGATGGCAACATTCTATCATCCCAAAGGTGTCGAAGAAATCTTGGTTTAGGGGGATGGATGTGGGACGAGACTTCATTCGTGTCATGTCTCGCCTCATGTCCAATCATTATTCTTTGAACGCTCATTTATACCGGGTTGGGATGAGCGACAGCAATCTCTGTGAGTGTGGACAAGGCTATCAGGACGCAGATCACGTTATTTGGTCTTGTGTTGAGCATCGTGGAGTCAGATCGGAGCTTAATGATTCCCTTCGGGCTCGAGGTAGACAACCCAATGTGCCAATTCGAGATATTTTGGCTTTGCGTGATTTGGAGTATATGCAATTAATTTATGTGTTTTTGACTAACATTAGCATTAGATTGTAGTTAGTTTAACCTGTATGTTTACTTTAAGTTTTTTTTTCTTTTTTTTTATCTGTGTTTGTGTGTTTTTTTTTCTTTTTCAAAAAATGTTCAAGTTAAAAGAAATCCATACATTGTATAGTTATAAGTGTTAAGACAATTTAGAATTTAAAATTAATGTGTTATGTAAACCATACTTTAAATTCCCACCCATCTTCCCATCCGTAATTTGTAATTCCTATTAACCTCGAGACGGCCGCGAGTAATCGGTTCTATCCCCCTAACTTTAGTTATAAGATAAATGATGTAAAAAAATATGAAAACTTGGCTCTGTAAAGTTGATTCGATTGAGCCTGTACAAATAAATGATTAATAAAAAAAAAAAAAAAACACTACAACCAACCTTTTCTTTTCGGAACAACCAAAGGAAGGTTCCGAAGTTCGTGCTTCATTACAGCCCAATATTTTTCAATAAGCCGCAACTCTGGAGAGTTGGCGGGATTAAGATCCTTCAGCAGGAAAGGCACACTTATTACGAAATAAGAAAAATACGGGTCGAATATTTTTCGATAGAGAACAACACTACCAATTATTATGAAATTCTGAGAGATCGTTTATCTTTTATTTTTTCCATGGAATTGCTGATAGCAATTCCTGATACACAATATCCGTCCAACGTTCTCGTGGGCACCTTGTACTTGATTTTTCTCCAACTAGTCTAACCATCTTGCTCGTTGCACCCCTCGTCGTCTTGTGCCAACAGGATTCCCATCGAACACCAATTTTGCAGGATAGTTGTCTGGCATTCTCGCATGTCCGGTCAGCGCATGCTTGCAGATTTGACCGCAAGCTTCCAGATTTAGAATTTCGGTAATTTTTTCCAGATTTTCGGTAATTTTTTTACCGGAATACTGTAAAATTTGACCAGAATCCGAATCGGATTACCGAACGTTCGTAAGCAGCTGTTGAAAGTTCGGTAAAAAATCAGTGGGGTTGTGTTTAACACACGACCAGTTGACGATACATTATTTGTTTAGTTTTTTTTTTTTTTTTTTTTGTGGAACCACAGAAAAAAAAAAAAAAAAAAATATTAAAAAAAACATGAATTTCCTTCTTTTCTTAAAACCAAACAAAAAAAAAAAAAATTAAAAAATTGTATTAATTTTTTTAAAAAAAAAAACTGAACCGAGAGAAAAAAGGTTTCCATTAAAAAAAAAAAATCAATAAATTTTGTATAAAAAAGAGGGTATTTTTAAAAGGTGGGGTTTAGTTAAAGCAGAAAATTAAATGCTTATTGCAAACTATTTTGCAACGCACACAGAAAAAAATAATGAATTTAAACAGGCGTGTTTAATTTCCCTTTGTTTAATTGTAAGCCAATGAAAGCGTAGACATCGAGATTGTTTGCAGTCTTCTACACGCCATACAACTATGTTGGCAATCTTCCATGCAACAAACTACATTCAGGCGTTATCTGACTTATATTTACATAAAATCTCCAGATCGGTTTAGTTACCCTTCGCCAAACCACCCTTCAGGGAATTACATACATTTAGGCGAATTCTACAAAAATGAAAATTTCACGAATATATGAATATGGAAGATAACTATGACTATAATAGACAAAGATTCTCGAAAATATTTCTATCATTATGAAAAGAATCATGTTAACAACATGCCGTTAAACGAAATTTCTAGGTTGTTGACCTTTTTTTAAGGGAATATGGATAGCTTTAAAATCTACTTCGAACCGTGGTAGGTCCAAGTGGCATATAACATTCGAATTAGATTGGTGAAATTGATGATTGTCTGTGGTTGGGCATGTGTATGTGTGTATATATGTGACGCTGAAGTAGAGTAGCGCGTGTTTCAGAGCAACCACTGGACCGATTTGAATGAAATAAAAACGACATATAAAAGGTATTGTGGCTTCGTATGGTTTATGAAATCGATCAATCGATTCCGGAAATACCTAAGGAACATATTTCGGAAAATATGGGTTGATATTTTCTAATTTGCCTGTACAACATCATGCGACTTCTCAAATAATACGATAGTTCAATAAAAAGATCAAATGTGGTCATATTGAGTGCAAAGGTCTGAATCGGCAACATACAGGTAGCTTCCAGATATACCCACGGGAATAAACATTGAAAACCATGTGCAATGGTGATTAAATCTAAAGATGAATAATAAGAATCCATATTCTAAAAGCAGTGAAATATTGCACGAAATATGTTTGGTATCGTAGATTTGGGTCTTCTAAAATGCGAAATAATGAATAACAATTTTTCATTCATTCGCAAGATAAATGTGAAATATCAAGCATTCATAATTGACCTAAACTAAATAAGAAAACAAATACATCAGGAAAAAGCCATAAGAAATACAACGAAACGTGCAAAATTTCCAAGATAAACTATCACAATATAATAGCTTTTTTTCTAACCAATCGAGAATTCAATTTTCCTCATTATGCAAAGGGTGGGAGTTGAGGGCTCGGTATATTCTTGAAATAGCTTGGAATAATTTTTCGAGGACATGCTCGATGTTTCTCAATGATCAAACTTGAGCCCATTTTAGTTTTGTATGGTTTGTGGAAGAAAGTTGTGAAAAATATATAATTTTTTGGAAAATTCAATCTTTTTTCACTAAAATGCAAAGGGTGGGAGTTAAGGGCTCGGTACATTCTTGAAAGTAATGTTAAATAAATTCCAATCAAACAAACTTTCTCAAAATTGAATAAGTCGTCCTGAAATGGGTGGATTTGAAATTGTCCGCATTTGAATTAAAACCTTCTCGGTCTATTGAAGAAGCAGGTAATTACAGCCGTAGCAACGGTTGCCTCCGCCAGCTGCCAAAACCAACGTTGACGCCTTGCCGCTCCGTACTGCCGAATGAGACTAGTGCACCCTCCAGGGTACATGCCATCGCCAGCTGCCAATCAATACTGGCTTGTTGCCCGCACAGCTCCAGTACTTCAACACGAATGAGAAAATTTGCGAAGGTGTACCCGTTTTATATCGTTCACTGCTGCACATAAGACCTCCATTACTTACATTTGAAATCTGTGATAGAAAAGTACTGGGCATTTAGTAAATATAGCCTGCAAAACAAAATTTTCAGACATCACCTTTTATTTTCGTTATTTTCAAAAGTTTCAAATTGTAAACGGATAGTTATTGATAGTTGAATTGATACGCGTGAAAATTTCCGACCGATTGATGTGAACATCTTGTAAATGGCAAAGGGTAAATGCACCCTTTTTTTTTTGAGAAAATGCTCCTTAGATGCGTTTGTCTGGTATAATGCATTCGGAGGTATTAACCTTCTGGTTAGCGCTTGCCGGGTATTTTGACGGGTCTTCAGTTTCTTCAAGATTGTATAGTTTTGACGGGTTTAAAGTTTCTGAATTTAAGAGTCGTCAAAACGAAATTAAGACCCGTCAAAACGAAATGAAGACTCGTCGAAATGAAATTAAGACTCGTCAAAAGGAAATTGAAACCCGTCAAAACTACCTCAAAGATTGCGGAGCTAAGCTCGGTTATACAATCTTGAAGAAACTTAAGACCCGTCAAAACAACCGGCAAGCGCTAACCAGAAGGTAAATACCTCCGATTGCATTATACTGGGCAAACGCATCTAAGGAGCATTTTTCCAAAGTCTTAGGAGCATTTCCCCAAAAAGAAGGGTGCATTTACCCTGCTGCCCTTGTAAATCTATCTAGAATTTTGAAGTTATAAGCGTTTAATTTGTAACAATATTTCGTGACGGTCGCTAATTTTTAGATTTTCAATTGACACCCTATCCTTGCCGTAAGACGTAGTCTACGTCAAAATTACCGAATACTGTAAAATGTTCTAAGTGTGAATGAATACTGGGTTCGTCAGCGAGTTGCGCGAGCTCGTGGTTCATCCTCCTCCTCGATACTCCGTTCTCCTGCAATCCGCCAAAGATGGTTCTTAACAACCTTCGCTCAAAAACTCCGAGTGCTCGCATGCATTGTCCACGTCTCATGCCCATACAGAACAACCGGTCTTACTAGAGTTTTATACAGGATACACTTCGTACGGGAGTTAAGTCTGTTTGACCACAGTTGCCCGTAGTCGGCACGACTTTCACTGATTATACGCCTCCGGATCTCACGGCTGTTATCATTGTCCGCAGTAACCCGTGAGCCGAGATAAACTAACTCGTCGACTACCTCAAACTCATCGCCGTCGATCGTTACACTGCTGCTTAGTCGAGATCTATCGTGCTCGGTTCTGCATGCCAGCATGTACTTCGTTTTGGTCGTATTTATCTTCAACCCAATCTTCAAACTGCTTCGCACTTTAGTCTGGTGTACAGGGTCCCAGCAAACAAAAAATCGTATATGATAGCGAGTATATGTACAAAATGGAGGCGATATACGTACTTGTGTCCATATGACGCCATGTAAACTGTACGTATATCGCCTCCACCTTGTACAAATATCCGCTATCATATACGATCCTGTGTTTGCTGGGGTTGCCACATGCACAGATTTATCTAAAGGGTGTATTCGATAAAAATGGCACACACATATATACTCATCAAAATTAAACTGATTATCGGATTTTCTTGAAATTTTCAGGGAATGAAGAACTACTAATGAGTTTTGATTTACAACATTTGTTTTATTCAATTTCGTCTCCCATCCCGAATGCCCGCACCTTCCTTTTCACTCCACCCATCAAATTTTGTACAACCGATTTTCCCAGTGTTTTTGTTGTTTTTACCCAAATTTTCTTCAATTCTAGCTCTGTTTTTATAGTTTTGGGATGTTTGCGAAGTTCCGTTTTCATAATTGCCCAGAATTTTTCAATTGGACGAAGTTCCGGTGAATTTGGTGGGTTCATATCCTTTGGCACAAAATTGACTCCGTTGGCTCGGTACCACTCCAATACGTTTCGAGCGTAGTGGCAGGATGCTAGATCAGGCCAAAACAGAGTTGATCCTTTGTGCTTCTTAATGAATGGCAAGAGACGCTTCTTAAGGCACTCTTCCGTGTAAATCGCACCGTTTATTGTTCCGAAAGTGATGAAGGGAGCATTTATTTCACCACATCCGCAAATCGCCTGCAAGATGAGAAACTTCTTTGCAAATTTAGATAGTTTCTTCTTTCGAACATCCTCCGGAACATCGAACTTCGACTTGGCAACGAAATATTCTTGCCCAGGAAGTTGACGGAAGTCAGCCTTGACGTATGTTTCGTCATCCATCACGATGCAACCGGATTTGGTGAGCAGCTTCGTGTAAAGTTTCCGTGCGCGGGTTTTCGCAGTGATGTTTTGTTTTTCATTCCGGTTTGGGGCTTTTTGCACTTTGTAAACATGTAACCCAGCACGCTTCATGGTTTTCTGCACAAAACCGACTGACACCTTAGACTTTTTAGCGACATCTCGAATTGACATGTTTGGACGGTTCTTGAATTGTTGTACGACTTTCCTGGCCATTTTACTGTCCATTGGACCACTCCCTTCCTTCCTTTGGACACTCAGACGCTCCTTGAAGGTTCTTATTACACGAGACACAGTTGTATTTGCAATTCCAAGCCTTTTAGCAATCCACCGGTGGGACGCCCTTGGATTTTGATTGTGAGTGCACAAAATTTTCTCACGG
The DNA here is from genome assembly GCA_024533555.2 of Aedes koreicus. Lineage (NCBI taxonomy): Eukaryota > Metazoa > Arthropoda > Insecta > Diptera > Culicidae > Aedes > Aedes koreicus. Next base: position 1,717,427 of record JAHHFK020001972.1, on the reverse strand, counting down.
AAAATTTCTTGTTTCGACGACATGACTGGAACTACTGAATGTATAACTATGAAACTTGGCAGATGTAAATAATACACTATGGATAAAATCTACTCAAATTTCTAGGTTTTTTACTCATACGATTCAAAAGTTACAGAAGATTTTCTGTGTGCCATTTTTATCGAATACACCCTTTAGATTGACACAGTTTTTTTTTAGAATTTTCATACAGATATCTGTATATAAAGATTACAGCTATCAGAGATAAACCAAGATTTGTAAGATTTTTAACAAAAAAAAACCTCAAATTTAAAATATGTGTGCATTTGAAGATCCAACTTTTTACCAATTCTACTTTTATTGTGTTGTTTTAGGCCCATGAAGCAAAAGAAAACAATTGACACTGACACCAACAATCAATAGGAAATACCGATTAAAAATTGGCGTACTGTTGTAAAACCCCTTGGTCCCAAGTGCATCCGACACCTCGAACCTTGTAATACATTCTTCCGCTTTTCTGTACAAGAATCTTTGTTTTTGTTTAGATTCGCTTTTTTAATTTGACAGAATTTATGAAAGGTTCTTCGATGTGAATTAAATTTTTAAGGGCGATTCATAGGGTTTAGGGCCGAGCTTGGAAACCATGTGCTGGTACTTCCTGAGCCAAAAACTATATCCATTTTGTTCTTGACTATTCAGCCTCTGTTATCAGTACAGTGACAGATGAAAGCCTGAAAATCAGCTTGTGTGGTTGCTCCAAAATTATTTGTCAACAATTTTTTTGTGATAATATTTTAAGAAAATTTTATAGAATCTCCCAAAAATTCTATGAAAAATTCTCAGACCTTTCTTGAGATATTCCTTCTTGCGATTGTAGGCATTCCTCCAAGATTTTTTTCGGGAGTTTCTTATCGACAGTTTTTCAAAACATTCTTGTGATGATTTTTTTTTTGAGGAATCCCTGAACTTGTGAAATTTTGTGATTCTGAAGGAGAGAACATTTGAAAGAACTACACAAAAGCTTTAAGACAATTCCTGAAATAATTCTTCGAGAAAATCCTGATATGTTGGAGAAATAAAAGAAGATTTTTTTTTTGCATGAGTTTATACATTACCTCATATATTTGATTCTTTATTTTAGAATTACGCAAAGGGTTTTGTTGAATTGTTTTTAAAAATTTGTGTAAGTTGTCTCGAGGAATTCTAACATATAGCTCTCCAGAAAATACTTCAATATTTTTTTCAAGTATTCCGCTGAAGAAGTGTATGTCTCATTGTTCCTTAAGAGAATTTCCTTCGGCAGAATTTCCTACAGGGATGTCTACAAAAAATACTTTTCTTTCAATTCAGAAATATTTTCATGCCATAACGCTGAGGAATTTTGGAAAGTTAGAATAATGTTTTCGATGATTAAAGGGTGTATTCGCTAAAAATGGCACACACATATATACTCATCAAAATTAAACTGATTATCGGATTTTCTTGAAATTTTCAGGGAATGAAGAACTACTAATGAGTTTTGATTTACAACATTTGTTTTATTCAATTTCGTCTCCCATCCCGAATGCCCGCACCTTCCTTTTCACTCCACCCATCAAATTTTGTACAACCGATTTCCGCAAATCGCCTGCCAGATTAGAAACTTCTTTGCAAATTTCGATAGTTTCTTCTTTCGAACATCCTCCGGAACATCGAACTTCGACTTGGCAACGAAATATTCTTGCCCAGGAAGTTGACGGAAGTCGGCCTTGACGTATGTTTCGTCATCCATCACGATGCAACCGGATTTGGTGAGCAGCTTCGTGTAAAGTTTCCGGGCGCGCCCGGGTTTTCGCAGTGATGTTTTGTTTTTCATTCCGGTTTGGGGCTTTTTGCACTTTGTAAACATGTAACCCAGCGCTTCATGGTTTTCTGCACAAAACCGACTGACACCTTAGACTTTTTAGCGACATCTCGAATTGACATGTTTGGACGGTTCTTGAATTGTTGTACGACTTTCCTGGCCATTTTACTGTCCATTGGACCACGTGATTTCCTTCCTTTGGACACTCAGACGCTCCTTGAAGGTTCTTATTACACGAGACACAGTTGTATTTGCAATTCCAAGCCTTTTAGCAATCCACCGGTGGGACGCCCCTGGATTTTGATTGTGAGTGCACAAAATTTTCTCACGGACAATTTCTTGTTTCGACGACATGACTGGAACTACTGAATGTATAACTATGAAACTCGGCAGTTGTAAATAATACACTATGGATAAGTTCTACTCAAATTTCTAGTTTTTTACTCATACGATTCAAAAGTTACAGAAGATTTTCTGTGTGCCATTTTTATCGAATACACCCTTTATTTTTGCTATTTAAAGCATAATTATTTAGAAACGTGATTTTTTGTTATGTTTAGTATAATCTTGCAGTGCGAAAACCTATGCATATTTTGCGCAATTGTTAAACAGTTTCAGATTGATGATACCAATTACAAAAACAAGGCTTGTGAGCTTTGGATCAGATGGAGCATCGGTAATGATGGGTTCTGACCGATCTGTTCAGAATCTGCTGAAACGTGACGGTCCCTATTTGATAATTATGTTCTTGCTTCTTTTGCAAGCTTTACTTACGGTAAGCTACCCTTGTACCTGGAACAATTGATCTGATCCGATACGATCCAAGGAATTTCAGATGATACAAAGTATCTTGGAATTGAAGCCATTGTCATTTGATTTTCTAAGGCTTTGCCTTTAAACTCGTTGGAGTCAGTTGTCAAAAGAAATTCGAAACGATTTTCGGAGCTCGTGTTGTTTTTCGCATTCCAATCCAACTGCGACAACAATCAAACCGCCCAATGCATTCTCTGTCATCTCAATGATTCGATGACGCTGCCACTTCTCCACTTCTTGAGCTACGTATTGCCACTTATCAACAAAACGAACCGTATCTTCCAGTAAGAAGTTCCGGAATTCCCGAACATGTGCAATCAGCTGAAGTCTCGCTAATGGTACTTCTTGCAAATATTTGTAAGGTTTGTCACCTAAAACACCGGACAGATTTCGGAGTTTCTGATTTTGAGAAGCATCTACGTAAGTTGTCGGGAATGCATATCGGTGTAGCAGCAGGAGAAATGTTTGGATCCGTAACTCTCTATGATACCAGAAAGGAGGCTATCTAATTGATCTGCTGTGCTTTCTATGGCGAGTTAATTAAACAGATCATCAAGCGTTTTGATCTGAACGATCCAGTTCTGACTACTGCATCGAGCGTTTACCCCGAGAAACTGAACATTTTGAAGGACTTCTACTTCGATTATTAAACTCTATCCGATCTTCTTTGAAAGCGGTGAGAAACAGGCCCTCAAAAATGAGTAACGTGAGCTGAGGACGCCAATCATCTTTAAGGACATCAAGGTAGAACAACTGGATGACTTGAATACTTGTTGGAGAAAACTGCTGTGTTTCAAACGAGCAGATGGGAAGTAGGCATTTCCCTTGCGAAGAAAGTTCACTGAGTTCTTTCTACTAATTCCTGTACTACTCATTTCCTTAAGAAATAATATCCGTTTTGCTAAAGTGTGATGTAGAGAAAGCAATAAATACACGTAAGCCCTATTGAAAAGACCGTTTTGCATCAGCTAATCAAAATAAATGTGTTCTGATGATATATGTATATCTGCTTTATTTATATATGTATCTCAAAAGCAATATATATAAAAATATATGAATAAGCATATCTGTATCTGAAATATATATATATATACTTTTACATACACAAAGATATAAGATAAGATAAACAATCTGATTTATTTTGGCAATGAAATCTAAAGATGGGAACGAAAAATAATAAGGCAACCCTGCTGGTGTACTGCTCTGCCACCGGCTCAAATGTTCTGCCGACAATATCCACGTCATTGGCAAACCTGATAAATTGACTGGATCTGTTGAGAATCGTGCCCCGCATGTTGAATGCCGCTCGTCTCATAACACCTTCAAGAGCAATGTTGAACAGCCGGCATGAGATTCGATCACTTTGGCGGGATTCAAATGAACCCGATAATCCACCCGGTATCTTCACACAGCACTGGGTTGCATCCATCGTAGCCTTGATTAGTCTGGTCAGTTTGCCGCGAAAGCCGTTCACGTCCATGATCTTCCCAGTTAAAACCATTGAAATTTCAAAAAGGTAGTGCAGTTCGTGTTCACAACCCATTGAGCTCAAATTTTGGATGAAGAGTCAAGAACTGCGTGGGGAACTATATCGATTGAATGGGGTGAAACTGAAACGATATTTTGAACCACCCTAATTACCATGCATGTTTTAAAGTAAACTTCAAGGTAACATTTAAACATGCATTTTACATTTTCAACTGTCAAGTACAACTCGAATTTCAAAAATGAAATAAGCATTAACGAACATTCGAACCAACGTTGCACCATACTTTGCATTTAGGATCAATTTGCAATCAAGCCAGGCGATGAATTTCCCTTTTCACAGCCGCTCAATTTCAGTTTCCTACAATCAATTTGTCCTTAAGACAAATATGATTAGCTCATATGCATAATTCATCTCCGGGAATTCGTCTAGCACCTGATTACCATAAAAGAATGATCTTGTCTGCTTCTCTTCCGGTTCCCTACACACACGTATCTTTCAACGGCAACGGAGTTGTCTTTCTCACCCGGATTACGGCCCTGTGCACTTTTATTCTATTTTTGCTCTACAGAAGAAAAAAATCAGCACATGCCAAGCGACCGGAATTATTTATGATACATCTTCTTCCACTTTTTCTCGCCTGTTTTAACTTTGCTGCTAGGAAGATGCTGAGCTTGCCTCAGGATGGGGCTCCGGTTCCCTTGTCAACAGCACATACACAAAAAATCAAAATCTTACAACACCGTCCTTTATCCAACACACGTGCACGACGCCACTAGCCATACTTACACATAGTCTTCGAAGTCGGCGTCGATGCTAGTGACAGCAAACTGACGCGCAATAGACGTACAACCGTTTAATAAGAATTTCAAATTTGAATTATTATTATTATTATATTTTTTGACACTGATTACGGTCTAATGGTAACAGCCGCCGAGTAAATGCCACTCGCTCTCACGTTTGTATATGTATCGTATCGCCCTTCGCTGCATGGTTCAGAAATGTGTCATCAATGCGGTTCTCCACACTAGCAGGAGAAAGGCGTCAAAAAACTGTCACCCCACGAGTATCGCATGTCCTCGAACGCTCGTGCCTGTCATACTCGTCATTTCGTGGCAGGGAAAACGATTTTGAATAATTTCCTAATCATAACGCTCCGTCCTGGTGATCAGCGCAGCATGTCCTCGGCAACTCAAGGATATGCACAGTACAGCCACACTTACACTCACATGTGCGGAAAAAGGTGACAGATTGTGTGATTCCGGAAATTGGGATGAGAGATGCGTGCTGAGCTAATTTTCCCGCAGCCAATCAACGAGCACGACGACGACGATGGGCGATGAAAGAAAGAAGAAACCAAGAGATATGAGTGACAAAGATTATCATGATTTACAGACATTCGCCGGAATAGCACGATGGGTGGTTGGATTTTCGGATGTGGGTGTGATTAGGGTCAGCCAGAAGACAGCTGATGAATTATGGTGGGCTATTCGAATGGATCCTGCACCACGTGTGTGAAGACCAAGTGCGTTTTGCACAAAGAAAGAGACATCCACAGGAAGCCAATTGAGTTCTGGAGATGTTATTGTCATTTCATCTAGGGTAGACGTTGTTGTGACCTGATTAAAGGGTGTATTCCTGAAAAATAGTGCACACAAACTTGTCTGTATCTTATTAACCGTGTGAGGAAAATTTTGAAAATTTTACAAAAGTGGTTCACTGTCTATTGTTTACGCTTTTAAAGTTACATAACAAGTACGTACGACCATTGCTTCATAATAGCAAATTGTGTTCACTAATACTACACACTCAAACTCCTGTCGCTAACACCACTGTATGATAAGAATCTTTAAGGAGCGTTTGGTTGTCAAATGGAAGAAAGTGGTGGCAGAAGTGGCCCGGTTGATTCCAAGATGGTCAAGAAGGTCTTAGCAGAGTTCAAACGCGGTCTTACAGTTGAGATTATTGATAGTTTGGTATAAATTAATAAATAATTGTTTATTGTTAGTTGTGAGTAAAACTGTAACGTTATAATTTTAGAGAATGTCACCAATAAAAATTAAAATTAAACCCCGGAGTAGAGAAAAAAAACTATTAGGGACAGCCCAGAAGTTGTACGCAAAGTTGACGAAGGACTACGTAGCAATGTGTAATGAATTTTATTTTTATTATTTTAATTGCCTGTATTAGAATAGAGGCTGCATTGATCGATTGGATCAAGAAGCCTTGCCGAAAATCAGTGTATAACACACGACCGGTTCTATGATTGGCTCTTTACAAATCTTTTGGCGGTGCTAGACTGCATTTAAATGTTGGTATGATGAAAGGGCAACGGCTGTGCTGTCAGTGATGATTGTGCTGATGTGATCGACTAGCTGGAGACCATTATCCTTATCGCGTTATAGATTGTTGAAAGTCTGTTCGGGAATTCAAAGTCAATAATTAATGATATTTTTTTTAACATTGACTTGACAGTTCCAACTGATTGAAGCAACAATCTCAAAAATCTGTCGAGAAATGCTAAAGTTATTAGCGTTCAAAATGTTTCAGATATTCGTGATGGTCGCTATTTTTCAAATTTTCATTTTACCTCTACCCTAGCCGATGGACGTAGTCTAGGTCAAAATAGCGTGGTCCAGCATTAGAAAGTAAGTATGTGAGAAAATTCTATTGTACACTCCTTAGAAAGCATTTGGTGGCTCTGAAAAGGCCCGTGTGGTTTGAATGATGATACGGACACGGTCGTATTTGCTACGATGGTTGAGAGGGTCCTGATCTTTATGGTTTGAAAGATAGTTGAGGACCTGTTCGAAATATGAATTGTATATATACGTACAAACAAGGTTTCTTTAAAGAATATGTAACTGTATAAAAATCATTATGTTAATTGGTCTTCCATTTAAACGATTATTTTTTTGCAGGAATTCAATAAACCCTTAATAACTTCTACAAATGTTTGAAAGTCGACTTTAAACTCATGCTATTATTTCCAATAGCTTAAGGATTTATTCGCTCTGCTACTTTGCAGCCATATTCTGTGACATTTCACCTTCTCTTTCAAACACTTTCTCAAAAATATTTGATTCCTATTGCAAGGTAGGGACTCTATCCAACGCACTAAAACGAACAGAAACACTATCAAGCACTGATTGGATTTTCAAAAGAACATTACCAACATTGAACAACTTGTTATAATAAAATTATGTCTGTAATAGGGAAATCATAACATGCCAGCAACCAGCGGGCTGCGATTGCAGGAGGCAAATAAACTTTAAACGACCCTGAGTTATTTTCTATACCGAAACATGATTTTAAGGAATATTTGGTATTTATCGAACAGAAATTGTGCGAAATTCTGGATCGGCCAGGATTTACGAATTAGGTAGACCTTATAATAATTCAGTATAACACTTTTTCAAAATCAGAATAGTAGCCCTGAAGAGATCTTTTTGTGTGGAATACATCATATAATAGTTATTGACATTCTGTCGAAATTTGGGAACCAGGGCGCTAAACACAGATGGTTCTACCCCGAAAAATGCCGTTCTGCCTGTATAGACATAGTGATTGCGGATTTTTTACACTCAACGTTGCGTCTTATCGATATCATCTTCAAACATATCAATATGTACCGTCTAGCAATGTCAAGGCCCTACGTTGTGTTTTTTCTTTCCGTATCGCCGTTTTACGAACACACGTTTTCGAGAGGGAGATTTATTTTTTGCGCCAACTAAACTACAAATTATGTTCGGATGATAGAATTTTATTGCACCTGTACACGGTGGACGAATATAAGGAACTGAACATGGCTACACGAAAAAGTCTCTGCTAAGATCCGAACCGCATATGCTAGCAGCTGCTTGTATGCGCTTGTGTTGGTGCAAGCACGGCTCGCAGCTGTCAGTTGTAAAATTCGGTTTTATTTAAACTCTCCACATTACACCGTATAGCATTCGGCACAACAATATAATCATCAAATACATTTATATCATCTATATATATATCGATATAATATACAAATATATCAATATCATGACCATATACATCTATATATTTATCTATATCATCTACATATATTTCGAAATCATCTACATATGTATCTATACATATACATGTACATCATATCGTGATATGGCTACCAACTGGATCATACATGTTTCCCTCCAAATTTGATAATTTTGCCACCAGCTTGGCATAGCACAAGACTGCATTAAAAATGGCTGTCCAGCCAGCCACTTGCTAGCGACAGCCGCTGAGCCATCATTCTGGCTGGTTGCTCGCCGGCGTACCCTCCTGCAGAGTACTTGCAACCGACAGCTTCCAGAGCTGTACTGGCCCATTGTCGCTCTGCACAGCTCCTAGGCTGCCGAGCGAATGAAGAAAATTGAAGGTGTCCCCGTTTGATATCGTGCACTGTGAGACGTTCCTTACTTAAATTTGAAATCTGTGACAGGAAAGTACTGTGCATTTAGTAAATTTACTCTGTAAAATCGACATTATAAGACATCACCTTATTTTTGCGTTAATTTCAATAGTTTAATGTTAAAAATCAGTAGTTTTAAATATTGAAATCGAAGCGTAGAAAATGTCCCGATCGATTGTAGCAAACATTTTGGAAATCAATCGGGGAATTACTTAGTTATTAACGTTCAAAACCTATTTAATTTTCGTGACGCTCCAAATTTTCGCAAATCGAAAGTGTACCCCAGTATTAAAAACACAGACGTAGTCCTACGTCAAAAAACTTGTTTAAACACTTCACATTAAAACACACTCTACAAAGTGAGCCAAAAAGAGAATTGCCATAGCACAGAGTTTGGATCCGTCAAAATGGGACAAGGAATGAATGAAAAGGATGAAAAGGGGGGACAGGCTAAGGGGAAGGATAAGCTCTTTCTTATCCAGAGCTTTGAAACGTACAGCCGAAAAAAGTTAGTACAGCTTAGAATAATTGAAATTAAACTGAGCACCTGAGCTACCTTGTAGTCCTTTTTTTTTTTTTTTTTTTTTTAGACGGGATGGAAAATCTGCAACCAGACACCTGAAGAACTCAGGGTGTGGGGATGAGGGTGTCAACTCCTCGACCCACTAAAAACCCACCCGTGCCTTTAGCCCTGGTCCCTCCCCGGAACCACCTATTGTGGGGGGCTATTGTGCTTGTTAAGCACCCACTATGTCTAACTACTTAGGGCTTTAGTAGTTAGGTGGTCCCTGCGACCTGCCTTTGGTCGTTTCGCCATTTTTGTTGGAGATCAAGAACGATCTGGGAGGCTGCTACACATACCGCGTCCCAGACGTCCCGGTTCTTGACACATCCTCTGGACCAAGTTATCCGGAGTCGTGTCGCGACCGCATACGGCTATCATGCCGGATCTCGCGCCCTCGAAGCGACGACATGCGAAAAACACATGTTCTGCAGTTTCTTCGACTCCCGCGCACTCACTGCATGCGGAGGACTGTGCATGCCCATATTTATGCAGGTATTGTCTAAAACAGCCGTGGCCAGACAAAATCTGCGTTAAGTGGAAGTTCGCTTCACCGTGTCGCCTACCGACCCACCCGGTTAGGGGATTAGTCGGTGGGTCCACCGACCTTTGGTGGAGTTATTCCATTCCCTTTGCCACTTAACCATAGATACGGCTCTAGTGGTCTTTCGAATACCTCTTGTTCCACGTTGTTCCACGTTGTTCGAAGCACTCTACATCCTCTTTTATGACAATGCCTATTGGCATCATCCCCGCTAGGACGCAGACCGCGTCGCGTGATACCGTTCGGTATGCACTCACCACTCTTAGGCACATAAGCCTGTGCGTACTCTCTAGCTTATTCAGATAGCTCTTGGTACTCAAGGCGGTGATCCATGCCGGCCTGCCGTACCTAAGTATGGACAGGGCGACACTGGCCAGGAGTTTACGCTTACTCCCTTGCACCGCCGAGCTATTCGACATCATGCGGGATAATGCCGATATAGCCATAGAGGCTTTCTTGCAAGCGTAATCGACGTGACTGACAAAGGACAGCTTGTCGTCGATCATAACCCCAAGATACCTCAAGAACCTCTTCGATTCGATTGTGCAGTTACCTGTACTGATCGTCGCATTGTGCTCCGATTTTCGGTTGTTAACATCCGTGACCTCAGTCTTATGGTGGGCTAGCTCCAGCTTCCTGGAACTCATCCATCTCTCCACAATGCCAATGGAGTGGGAGGCCGTTAGCTCTACCTCTTCGATGGATTCACCACAAATCTCCAGGGTGATGTCGTCTGCGAACCCGATTATCTTCACCCCATTCGGGAACTCTAGCCGTAGTAGCTCATCGTACATCGTGTTCCATAGCACCGGACCCAGGATCGAACCTTGTGGGACGCCTGCGGTGATCTGGACACGTTTCTGGCCTACCTCTGTATTGTAAACCAGTACGCGATTCTGGAAATAACTTCTCAGAATCTTGTACAGGTACCGAGGAACCTGAAGGCGATTGAACGCATTTCTCACGTCAAGGGTGACCACTGCACAATAGCGGACTCCTCGCCTCTTGCGCTGGATTGCCACTTCGGCCGTCTTGGTGACGGACAGGATGGCATCCACCGTCGACTTCCCTTTACGGAAGCCTGTATCTAACAGACATATAGGTCTATATGGCGATGAATCCCCTGGTGGCTTCCCTGTCTTTGGCAGCAACAATTGGGTCTGAATTTTCCAAGCGTCCAGGAAGACGCCCTCGTTCAGACACCTTTGCATCACCACCCTGAACATTTCGGGAGCCAGCAAGATAGCCGTCTTTAGGGCCAGGTTCGGAATACCATCCGGTCCTGGCGCATTGTTCACCTTTAGCGACTTTGCTATCGCAATGAGTTCTTCATTCGTCACCGTCACCTCGTCACCGGCTCCCGTTGTGCCGTTGTCATTGCCCACGTGGTCACGGGTGTTCAGCTGAGCCGCCCACCCTTTCGTCGCCATGACAGCGTTAAGATCTGGGATACTGGTCGTGGTTCTAAAAGAGTCCCCTGCAGCAGCTCTGGTGATTGATCGGTTGGAGCAGCCGTTCCTCTGGTTTTGGCCATTACAACCCGATAAGCGTCACCCCACGGGTTCGTATTGGCCTTCTGACACAGGTCCTTAAAGCAGGCTCGCTTGCTGGCTTTTATCTTGCTCTTTAGCGCGGCCTTCGCGGTGACTAGCTACGCTCGATTTTATTGGCATCTGACCACGCTCTTTGCACCCTCCGTCTTGCGTGGAGGCATGTTCTTCGGAGGTCGGCGATCGACTCTGGCCACCAATACACCGGCGATCTTCCATTCCTCGGTTTGACTTCCCTCGGCATGGTCGCATCGCACGGTCGTGTAAGTGCCATCACCGCAAGGTCCTGGGATTCGTTCCCTCTCATGCGCTCTTTAAAAGTCTCTACGTCAAAGTAGGACGTTCTCCATATGCGGGTGAATGGAGTGGATGCTTCTCCTTCCACACACTGCCTTGTATTGTGGACGATACAATAACGAACCGCCAAGTGGTCGCTACAGGTGTAGCCATCATCCACCCTCCAATTGTTAAGCAGCCCAGGACTGCTAAAAGTTATATCGATTATCGGTTCCGCTCCGTTTCTATGCTAGGTACTCTTGGTACCCACGTTGACTAGGTCCACATTGAGCCTAGCCAAGGTCTCCAGAAGAATCTGGCCCCTGTGGTTCCCCACTATTACCAACGGGTTTAGGCCAATTAGCTCAGTTGTCATCCGATCGAGCATATTGGAAAACTGTTCAATCGACCATCTTGGCGGTGCGTAGCAGCTGCAGTAGAACACTTCATTCACTTTAACAACCGCGAAGCCTTCGTTTGTGGTAGACACAACCTCCTGAACCGGGTACTTGCCCGTCGTCCATAATGCCGCCATATTGGACCTGTCCGCATCCCAATTGCCGTTGCCGGCTGGGATGCGGTATGGGTCGGAAATTATAGCGATATCCGATCCGGGTCGCGAACTGTCTGACACAGCAGTTGCTGGGCGGCCTCACAATGGTTCAGGTTTAGTTGGGTTACCTGCATTACGATTGGCTCGTTGGAATACCCTTAGCGGCCGGGTACTTGCCAACCCCCCCATGACGTGCTTATCATCTGGTTTCCCGGCGCACATCAGGCATTTTAGGGGAACCTTTGCAGTCCCGCGCCTTGTGGCTTGTGCTGCCACACCTTCTGCACATGTTGCTCCTATCTGGGCCTTTGCAATCCACTCCCAGGGCTTGCGCCCGCTCTATAGGCATCTGAAGCATGTCTTTGGCGGCTGGTGTTGGCTAAGTGGGCATAAAGACCATCCCACCTTCACCTTCGCCACTTTCAACGCCGGGTCTGCGTCAACTGCCGCTACCCTCATGGTTGCCACCTGGGTCCCGAGTAGACCCTTCCGCAGACGTATGTCTGCGGCGGCAACCTCGACCTTGCATTGTTCCTTCAGTACAGTGGAGATCTCGTCTACCTCGGTGATCTCATCCAGGTTTCTACACTGGATCGTCACCTGTGAGATGAGGGCGCGAACCTCCACACCCTCACCTAAGGCCTGTCTTGCCAGGTCTCTGTAAGCCGGGCCCTTTAGCGCTGTCTTTCTCTTAAGCTCCAGGAGCATCTCGCCGGTGCGAGTACGGCGTATACTCCGCACATCGGCGCCCAGGCCCACCAGTTTAGCGTTCCGGCGCATCGCTTTCAAGACCTCTGCGTACTTGGACACCTCGGTTTTGACGATGAGGGCCTCTCCGCGGTTTCGCTTGCGGGCTCTTTTCCCGGAGCTTAGTCCAGTGGCTATCCCTACCACGTTTGGGGTCGTCGATCGTCCCCCTCTTAGCACTAGCGTCTGCTTCTGTGCTAACTATTGTTGTTGTCGTCGGGGCCCTGCCGCTCGGGCCCCCTTCGGCGCTTAAGACAATTCTCGAGCTGGACGTCACGCCCTTAGCGCTGGGCTTGGTGCCGGGGGAAATCTGGAGGTTTCGCTGATCCAGACGGGTCTTGAAGAGAAGTTCGAATTTCAGCAGGACAACGACCCGAAGCATGCTGCCAAGCAGACCAAGTCTTTCTTCCGATCTTGTCGGGGCAAAACATAATCCGCTGCTCTACTTGCTGCTGTTTAAACTTCGCCGTTGTTTGGATGTCGCTGCTATCCCATTCTTCGCTGGCGCTCAGAGGATCTTTCTGCCGCTGCTATCTGATGTCGCAGTCTCTCGCTACCTTCCAATTTTGAAGAGTTGTTTAGGCCATCGTTCTTTTCAGAACTGGCCATAAGGAAGGTAGACGACTTAGATGCACAGTTAGCTCAGCACGTCGTTGCGAGTGTTTGGTTCGGCAGCAGGTCCCCTGAGTTGTTCGGCACTGTTAGTGCTGGAACCCGGTCGTTGCTGTTTGCTGCTGTCGTTCCCGCTGTAAACGTTGGCATGAGGAGCCAACATAGTGGTCCTTCGAGCCGGATGTAATTGACGTTGGCATGAGGAGCCAACAGGCACTTTATTTTGACAATCAGTGTATGATGTCATTTTCGACCAATAGCTACCCTGATAAAAAATTACCTTAAACGAACGATATCACAAATCCTCCAACCATTTCTTTAATGGTTTGGATGATACCCTAAATAGGCCGTTAAGAAAAATAACCATACCAATTTATTAGGGTATGTGCGCTTATTTCGTTATTTCTTTTAAGTACTTTTTAATTAGTTCATACAAATGTAATGAATTGAGCTAGCAACAGAGATTCAGCTGAGATGTTCTACCTTTCGAATGAAATACTTATCGTAAAATTTCTGTAGGCCATAAAGAAGATATTATCATTCAAAATCTCCAATCGAGCGTAACGCGGTCGATTTCAGAAATTTTAGAACGGCACCCCTTTACACGAATAGAAAAGAGAGATTTAAGTCCTACACTGAAAACATATTTCACTTAGCTACTACTGGAAACACATGTAGATATTTTCTAATACTTAAATAAGTGACTTTTACATGAATATCACATAGAAAAGGAAATTCTACTTGACTAATAATTTACATTTCACTGGACACATAAAATTCACTTGATTTTGCAAAGCATTTTCCACTTCCTGAATCACATGAAGGTTGAGTGAATTTTTAGTGGATATTTTCCACTGATTATGTGAATTTTTTTTTTTTTTTGTGTACGTCAAAACATTCTATCTAAAACCAGCGTCGCTCTTTTCCACCCGCCACAAAGCCAGATAAGACGCCACCGATATCAACCGCAAACTCCTTCGAATAGTTACAATAATCCTGCCCGTTAATACGAGGGACAAAAGTCCGTCCATTCCCCTTTTGCATTGATTTTTTGCCACAGTTTGCCAAAGATAAGTACCCACTCATTTGTCGGTTCTAAACCTGAAACGTCACCATCATCATCGAGATTTGTTTTTGTTTACGAACTGTAGGCTAGTACTGCGAAGCAATAAACTGCAACTGCGACGCAATACACGGCGGAAGATTTCGTTCAGGAAGTGATGCCAAGCCTCTCATCGTCATCGTCGTGCGGCACCGGGGAGGTCAAACCACCAGTCTCTCAGCTGAAATCAAATTTAGACGGAGGAAGAAAAAAAAAACTATAGCCAAAATTACTACAACAATCTATGCTACAAAACCCATTCTACGGGGTATTTTTCCGCCACCTTTGTTCGAAGCGATTGATACTGTTCATATTTACACATCTACATGTAAAATGCATGCACGATACGAATCAACAGCTCCGTCAAATGTCCGGCACGCGCAATCATCATGAAACGATCGTCATCATCGTCATTCGCGCTCGCTGCTGGTGTTGCTCCGTGCCTAGGTCGCCACTATTTTCAACACTGTGTTTGTTTACTATACACATTCGCAGCCCCTCGCCACACCGTCGTCGTCGTCGTCGTCATCGTCTTGATCGTGTGGCCCACTACTATGCTGTTGCTTGCTGTAAGTCGGGGAGCCATCGAAGCAACCGACCGACCGACCGAGCAACCGAGCAAGCGAGCGAGATCGATTATGATACAAAGGAAAATGAATAAAAAAAAATTTCAATCACGATTTACCTCCCCTCAATACCCCTCACCCGACCACAACACAGCGAAGAGCAACACACGAAAAGGTTACGAAGGCATTCACCATCATCATCATTATCGTCGTCGTCGTCGTCGTCGTCGTCGTCAGATGCACAGTCGCTGTTGTATGGATCGGGAGGAAAAACAGCTATCCGATCAGCTGGCTGTGCGAGTAACCGTGAGCCCGTGAGGACGAGCGAGATGGCAATCAAACAAACATGCCCCGGCTCGCTCTGTCCTTCGCGATTGGTCGGTTTGTTCGATCCGGTATGGGAGGGAGGAGAGCGATGAAAACACCGGCTGCCTCCTGCCGTCCGCCAGGGCCAACCCACCCGAGCCGCACAAAGGATTTTTCTTCAGTTTCACTCACTGCGAGCGCGGTGTGGAACGTGGTGGCAGGAGAGGGGGGGACGTGCAGGGGGGTGGTGTGTAGTTCGCATTTCTTTGTTTTGTTCGGTCTTTCGTACTCCGTACCGCACCGGTCAGCGGCACCCGGGCCCGAACCGCACAGCATTATGACGGGAGGAAAAGTGCCGGTGTTCGGCTGTTGCTGCCGAAGCGAAGCGAACGAGCTCCGACGAATTGAGTCGGTCGTCCGTCGGCTCGGTCGGTCGGTGGGTGAGAGGCGAAAAAACGGTTCGTGGCATATATTTTCCATTATATCATTTATCTATGCTCCAAGTGGGATTTTACACAACGGGTTTCCCGCTCGTCCTTCGCCGTCGTTCCAACCCTCGCCGACGCGCGCGCGGTTATTGGTAAAGCTATGCAGTGCTCGCTCGCTCGATTGGGGCAGGGGTAGGAAGCTTCTCGCCGTTCGATGTGGTAGTGCTTCGGAGTTTATGTACCCGTGTGCCTTCGGGGAAAAAAGTTGAAAACATAGCTGACGTTGTAGTGGTTGGATGAGTACATACAGCCATCGCCGTCGTCAGCGCTTGCTTTGTGTGAGAGCGAGCATAGTCCCCGACCGTGCGAGAGTTCGGTTCGTTTGCACTCGCCTTATTCGCTCGTTTGCCTGCCTGCTTGCTCACTCACTCCGTCCGTTCTGTTTTGCTTGAGCTAGGTTCAGTTCTCAGTTGTTTTTCGTGTCGGAAAGTTGTCACTCGAGCGGCTACTCCCGAAGAGGCAATTCCATTTCAGAGTAGAGTTTGAAAGTCTGTGGTCACAATAATTGCAAACCTTTTTTGTATGGAATATACAACAACTGTTTTACAACAGGAGATTTTTTTTACGTGCTGAATGAAAACAGATCGGTTCCACTCCCTAGGAGGTGAAATTCCGCGAGCGTAGCAATTCGCGCGGAAGAAACAATAGTAGAGTGAGTGCTTTCGGTGTTAGCCGTTGTTCTGTTTTTGATTGTTTGATTATTTTTTTTTTTCTGTGAATGAGAATTAAAGTGCAAGGGACAAGTGCTGTGCCCTCCCCCCAACCGTCAATGAAGATTCAGTTGTTCGAGATTGGAAACAAGTGCATTTTCTAGTGTTTCGAGTAATTTTCTGTGTTCCAATTGTGATCTCTCTGTAAACTTCGGCTTAGGAATAAAGGACTATCCAAGGCCTTTTTTGTGGTTGTGAGCAAGTGCAGGCGAAGAGCGGCGAAGCAAAAACTAGTTACAGCAAGCTGGAACGAATCCGGAAACCGAGGGTTTGATTCTTCCAGACCGAACCTTGGAATCGCCAAGTGCCAAGCGTGCAAAATATGTTTTGGAGCAAGTCTCGAGCGAGCACTGTCAATCACGGCGAAAATGTATCGACTAATATTGTTGATGTGATGCACTCGGCTCAGCAACAGCAACCGGAAGTGAACTCGTTACCATTGGTGCATCGCAGTCACCTAGTGCAGCTGGGTAGTGCCGCTAATCAACGCCTACTGGTAGTGTCGGAGGTCTGTCAGAAGAGTTCCATCAACCAAGCCTACTACAATCTAGACAAGGTTCTATCGTGAAGTGTTCGATTTTCGCGAAGAAGCAAGCCGCAATCGGAAGGCATACCGAAAAGAAACGGGGGAAAAAGAAAGTTTCGGTAATCGAATACAAGGTAGAAGAAGATAAGGAAGTGGAAGAAGACGAAGAAGGAAGAAGCGTTGGATGTGTACAATAGAAAGCTATAAGACGATATTATTACCGAGCAAAAAAGAGTGATAAAGTAAAACTTGTTGAGAGTAAAAGTTATTACGAAGCCAAAAGAGTGGAAAACCTGTTGAAAGAGAAGCGAAAAATCGTGATCAAAGCTTGTGAAGCAACGTATATACAGAAAAAAAAATTGTAGTTGAAGAAAATTCGTAGTTTTTTACTTGTTTGATTTTGACGTCATCAGTGTGTCGTAAGTGTGTTAGTGCGTGCGATTCCGTCAAGGAAACCAAAGTCTGATCACTTATGAAAAAATACTTCCTGAACAAAATGTCAACCGGCAAGCGCTTGGCAAAACGCTCCATCATTGGCACCCGGGTGTGCGCTCCCGGTTGCGACGGAATCTGGTACTCCGGGGTGATCCAGGCCGTCAAGACGCCCCCGTCCGCCAACCAGAAGGACAACAACAATTGCATCAACCTGACGCCGAACACGCGCTACTCGGTGCGCTTCGATAGCAAGCAGGACGTCGCGAAGCGCGGGTTGGCACGGGAGTTCCGCGAGAGCGAACTCATCGGTCCCGGCTTCAAGACCATCATGGACGTCCGACTGAAGCCGGGCCAGAAGGTGTTCCTCACCTACAATGGGCGCGAGAGCGCCGGCGAGGTGCTCCTGCACGATGACCTGAAAGACGAGGTTACCGTTAAGATCGTACCCGTTGGACAAGAGGTGAGTACGGGGCAACACGCGAACCCTTTCGGTGCCAAGGTCGTGTATCTCTCCCTCTCTCGCTCTTTCTCAAGAAGCAAAAAAAAAAAAATCCTACCCCACCAGCCTAGAACGAGGAGACAGGTTGAACCCCCGAATCCCCGACTAGCGCGGCGGCACCGAAAGGGTCGTCGTAAACTCTCAATCTCTGTTTTTGTACGTGTTCCTTTCTGCTCGCTTCTTCGCGTAGCTCATCGCGATACGCTACGCGGACTGGGCTGACTAATGACCTCGATAGGTTTTCTTGAATTAATTTAAGCCGTGTGCGCTGCCTCTTCGAGCGGGCCCCGCAGTGCGTGCGTTTGGGTATGTTTGTGTGTATGTATGTATGGGGTGAAAAACAGTTACTTTTCTGGACTTCCTCATTTGCGTTTCTTGCTGCCGTGGTCGACGAAGTTTAACTCGACTCGGCGTACGGTTGTGATTTAAATTGGAACGTGATTACTTCGGCGTGCGTTGATGGGGTGATTAAGGGGGGGGGGGGGGGGGGGGGGCGTGCTTAACCTGTAGGGTGTCGAATCGACTACATAAACCCGAGAGATCACGCATACGATTTTTGACGTCAGCGTAGTATTGAGTAGTACGCAAAATTTCCCGTGAATTTGATGGTTAGAAAACTGTGAAATCCGGCCAAAGGATTACTTCAACTAAGGTTATATCTTTGCACCGATGATAAGTATTACGAGGTCGATCGATTTTTCTTTTCAACGAATTTTATTTTACGTATGAAGCTTACATCAAGTCTGTATCTACAATAATTCGGACATCTCAAAACACAAGTGAAACACACATTTCGTATTATACTTCAATTTAAGTTGTTTATTTCAGGTTCCCAAGGTATGATAAAACAAATCTCGAATTCAAAACATAGTTGTTCGGTATTTGCATAAAATTTTCGAAGTTCGCGCTAAACTCGATCCATTAAGGTTTGTACAGACTCTTCAGATACCGTGGTGGCTTTCTCTGTCCAAATTTGTTGGAAGTATTTGATATCTTTCCATAAATCTTCCGCTGCTTCAAAGCCCAATATCTCTCGATTGGACGTATTTTTGGACAATTTGGCGGATTTGTGTTTTTTGATTCACTCGATTTGCCTCATATGACTCCATCACAGTTTTAGCATAATGGCATCATGCCAAATCGGACCAGAACGACGGTTTTTCATTGTGGTTTTTGATGAAGCGTAGCAATCGCTTCTGCAGGCACTCTTTCTGGTAAATATCCGTGTTGATTGTGCCGGCAGTGACGACAGATTTACTCTTTCTGCCACACTAGGTATTTTTTCGGAAATGTCGACTGCTAACATAAAGCCAGTTTTGTCAGTATCATAGAATTTCCACACTTCTGACAACTCTGTTGAATTTCCGAAAAGTCAGAAAAAATCCGTTGGAGTTCCAGGAAGTTCGAAAATATCAATAAAATTGTCTAATAGTACATGCCAAAAAAGCTTGGAAATCTTCCGGCAATTCAAAAAGACTTTCAAAAGCCCTTGGAAGTACAAAGACTGTTGGAAGTTGCTGCTAAGAATCAGTAGGAAATTTGACAAAAACAAAGTCCACAAAACTGCTATTAAGTCGAACAAAAGAAAAACTAACTTTCGCATAGTACAAATAACTCCTGAGAAGTCTGCTGAACCTCCATGAAGCCTGTGAAACGTTTAAGGCGTCTGGACAACGTTTGCCAACTTTTTTAGAATTTGGACGAGTTTCTGAAAACTGTGAAAAGCCCCCAGAACTTTTGATAAGCTTGGAAACTCTCTGTAATGTTCAAGCAAGTTTAAAAAGTTCACAAAAATGGGCAAGATTATTTGCAGAAAGTCCACAGAACTACTTAATAGCGCTCAAAAAATTCAAACAGCTAACAATCAGCCAGTTTTGATAGAATTTCCATATCGTCCTTAACACGTACGTCCCCAACCCCTCTGAGACAGAAATTTAAAAAATTAAAATTGATGATACTCCATCGCTAGCTATCGGATTTTGATGCACTTTTTTGAAATAGATCACAAAATTATCCTTGTTTGTAGATCTGTACTGGTTATTACGAAAATGTCCGTAGTTTTGGATTCCAAGGTGGGAGTACTAGGGTGAGTACCTGTCCAGGGAATGTGGACAACACATTTTTAGATGCGAAACGTGGCATGTGGCAAATCAAACTTCATGATTTAGCAAAATTAGGCCATCAGAAGACATTTTGAGGATTTCTGACTATACTGGCCACTAAAAGAGGCCCTGCACGGATCCGAGTTCCTCCGGGAAAGTGGCCATATTCAAATCTTTTCCAAAACCTGGCTTGCAACACATCAAACTTCATGATTTTGCAAAAATAGGTCTTCGGAGGACATTCTGAGGGTGTCTGACCACACTGGCCACTTAGGGTGACCCTCTGGAGTCCAAATTCCTCCGGAAAAGTGGTCACATTTAAATCGTTGCCAAAACCTGGCTTGCGACACATCAAACTTCATGATTTTGCAAAACTAGGTCATGAAAAGACGTTTTGAGGATTTCTGACTATACTGGCCACTACAAGAGGCCCTGCGGGATCCGAGTTCCTCCGGGAAAGTGGTCCATACTGGATACTGGACACTTCGGGAGGCCCTGTGGGATCCGAGTTTTTTTTTCGGAAAAGTGTCCATATTCCAATCTTTTCCAAAACCTGGCTTGCGACATATCAAATTTCATGATTTTGCGAAACTAGGCCATCAGAAGACATTTTGAGGATTTCTGACTATACTGGCCACTACAAGAGGCCCTGCGGGATCCGAGTTCCTCCGGGAAAGTGGTCATATTGAAATCTTTTCCAAAACCTGGCTTGCAGCATATCAAACTTCAGGATTTTGTAAAACTAAGTTATAAAAAGACGGTTTGAGGATTTCTGATCATACTGGCCACTTTGGGAGACCCTCCGGAGTCCAAATTCCTCCGGAGTCCAAATTCCTCCGGAATAGTGGCCACATTTAAATCGTTGTCAAAACCTTACTTGCGATACATCAAACTTCATGATTTTGCAAAACTATGGTATGAAAAGACGTTTTGAGGATTTCTGACCATACTGGCCACTTGGGGAGGCCCTGCGGGATCTGAATTCATCCGGGAAAGAGGCCAAATTCAAATCGTTTTTAAAATCGGGCTTGCGACATATCAAATTTCATGATTTTGCAAAACTTTGTCTTTGGATCAATATGGATCAATATCCTTTTCCACCCAGGCTGAACCCGGATCCGCGATGCTCATATTATCGGATTCCGAGTCATTCAAAATTTTGCACAAAAATAATTCACACTATCGAACAAAACAAAAACAAAAACGAAAATCCCGTTTCAACCGCAAAACCACAACATTTGTTTTGACACAAGCTTGTCTTGTCTGGGCGATCGGTACATGACCCAACTAAACCAATTTTTACAAAAGGATGCTGTCGAGCTGGAAAAGACACGCACATTATAGTCGCGTCGCGAAATTCAGAAAAGAGTACGAAAAGGACGGACAGATTACAAAAGTGAGGCGAGGTCTAAAAGCTCCTGAAATTTCTATACAGTCTAAAAAAAACTAACTTTTGTTCAACATAAGTAACTCCTGAGAAGTCTGCAGAACTTCTATGAAGTCTGTGGAACTGTTAAGACGTCTGTGGAACTTTTAGCCATGGTTTAGAATTTGGACGAGCTTTCAGAAAAATGTGAAAAGCCCCCGGATTGTTCAAACACTTTCAAAAGTTCACCAAGTTTGCATGATTGTTTGCAGAATGTCCACAGAGCTTCTTCACAGCCTAAGGAACTGCCTTTCGTTTACTAAAAATACCAACCTGACAAGTCTGCAGAACTTCATTGTGGTTTGTGCAAGTCTGTAAAACTTGTTCAGTGCTGTATTCAAAGACGACGTTCGTAATTTCTTAGATTCAAAGAGAAAACCGTCGTAAATTCTGAGCTTAACATATGAAATATTCGTCATTTCAGAAAATAACGTTTGCATTTAAGAAAATGGACGAAAATTGCCGATTTGGGGGGTTTACCTTCACCCGCTCTGACGAAACTACCCATGCAGCATCAATCATAGTAACCCATGAGCGGGCAGACAAAGTTTGACAGCTCTATCAGTCGAACTCTAACCGTGATGGCAAAAACAGTGAAGCAACTCCGTTCAGAAGTGTTCGCGTTCAAAGATTTAGATTTAGATGACGAAATTTTCGTAGTTTCCGAGTTCCAGAGACCAAAATTTTCGTAACATCTGATAATCATAGACAAAATATTTATTAACTGTAAGAGGAGGAAATCACACACATAAGAGGAGGAAATCCTCTTGAGTGCTGACATTTATAGACGAAATCTCCGTAAGCTCTGAAATTGAAAAACGAAATCTACAAAATTTCTGTGATTCAAATTCGTTCGTGACTTTTCAGAATCAACGACAAAATCTTCGTAATTTCTGAGCTTGAATGAAGAAATGTTCGTTATTTCTGGGATCTAACATATGAAGCCAAAATCTCCATAGATCTAATATAATAACAAAATGTTTGTAGTTTCTGTGGTTTAGAGACGAAATATTCGTTATTCCGTGGATACAAAGTCGAAATCTCTGAAACAAATTATATGATAAAACGAAATGTTCGTCATTCCTTGTGTTTAAAGACAAAATATTCGTAATTTCCTAGATTTAAAGACAAAATTTTTGTAATTTCTGGGATTTTAAGACAAAATCTCCAAAAAAAATTTGATATTACAAGACGAAATATTCGTAAGTTCTGAAATTAAAATATGCAATAATCGTTATTCAAAGATTAAATGATGAAATATTTCTCATATCTAGGATTTCTCCGTGAATTCTGATATTTAAAGACGACATATATTCGTTATTTCTGAGATTTAAAGAATATATGTTTGTGATTTCTTGGATTCAGAGACGAAAAATCCGTAAATTCTGACGAATAAAAACGAAACTTCCGTTAGTTCCTAAAATTTACTGACAAAAGTTTTGTGATTTCTGCAATTCAAATGCAAATTTCTGAGATTCTGGATTAAAAGCTCCGTAGATTCTGAGAATCAAAGATGAACCTGGTAATTTTTTAGATTCAAAGACAAACCCATACGAAGTATTCGTACCTCAGAAAATAGAAGACAAAATCTTAGTAGTTGCCGAGATTCGAAAACAAATTTTTCGTTCGATTCGAATCCTCTTACGAGCTGACATTGAAAAACGAATTTTGCGGAAGTTCTGAGAATGATAGACGAAATTTTCGTAATTTGTTATGTTCAGAGCCTGAATTTTCGTAACTTCTGAGATTATAAGACGAGATATAGGTTATGTCTGTGGTATAAAGACGATACATATGAGAAAAAAATAAAAAGACAAAATCTTAGTGTATTCTGGTATTACAACGCGTAATATTGGTAATTTCTGCGATTCAAAAACAAAATATTCATAGTTATTGCGATTCCACGATGAAATTTCTACACAATTCTGAGATTTATAAAATATATCTCCATGAATGCTGATATTTAAAGACTTTTTTTTTGTTTCTGAGATTCAAAGCCGAAGTATTAATCTTAGATTAAGAGACAAACTCTTCGTAAATTCTTAGCTCTAACGACGAAATATCCTTCTCAAATTTAACCTCAAAATATTTGTTATTTTTGAGAAAAGAGGACTTAATTTCCATAGATGTGAAAATAATTGCCGAATAGCGGAGTGCAACTTCGGTAGAGGCATAAATGCATCCTTTAGCATCACAAGGAAGTCGTCCAAATGAAGACTGTACATCAGCAACAATTTCCGGTGAGATCTATCTGATTGTGACGAAATTTGAACGATACTGCAAAATACGTGCCATGCTCAACACAATAAGATTTGATGATGGAAGTGTATGCACTGCACAGTACCTATATCCATTTGATCTTTGTACTGTGTTTATGCAGGGCTTGTTGTAAGTGAAAGTGACCTTGGAATGGACGTGAGTAACCAGGCATTCTGAAATGGGTCACTGGAACCCAACAGAGCTATCACCTTCCAACTCCCGGGCTAAAAATGTGTGTCGAGACGACAACAGTTTGTTTAACAGCAAACATTTGTCTTCCATAAAAGCACCGCCGGATGGTGGGCGTTGGATTGCGTTGGATCCCCCCCCCCCCCCCCCCCCCCCCCCCACCCACAAGAAGACTTAATTTCCATAGTTTCTAAGATTCCAAGACATAATGTTCGTAATCTCTGAAATTTAGAGACGAATAATTCTAAGAGGCTAAGGAGCTGACTTTGAAAGACACAATGTTAGCAAAATTTGAGATTGATTTATGAAATCTTCGGAATGAAGATTCGAATTTTCTTCAGATTAAAAGACGAACCATCGTGATTACTAAGATTCCATGATAAAACATTCGTAAATTCTGATATTTATAGAAGAACTAGCTGAACCCGGTGCGAGCCTTGCTGCGCTTGCAACTAAATCAAAGAAAATTTAATAGAACTGGCCCTTTTTTGGTTATTCTTAGGAATGATTTTTTTGTAATATTTTCGTTTGCTAATGTGTGTAATTTCTGTAAAATAAAACGTAGGTGTATGTTTTTAATTTAACCCTTGGATCGTTAGTTTCTACCATGGTTTTTCTTTCTGTGTAGAAGCATTTCATAGACAAAACATTTATCTGCAAACTGCGCCGTATTCTGTCAGTTTGAACGTAATTTTCTCTTGCATAACCTTAGATTAGCTTCTTGTGCATAATGCAGCACTGAGAGTAACTCAAGTTTCAAACTTCTAACAGAACATGCTGCCTACACGAGAAATACACATTTTGTGTTTTAGTTGCCTGGATAACTGTCATGTTTGGTTGAAATTTCTGTTTCATTTGTATGAAAGCCAACCCCCCCCCCCTCCCAGAAAAAAAATCCTGCCTCCAAAAACCCCCATGCCAAATTTGGTTCCATTTGCTTGATGAGTTCTCGAATAATGCAGAAATTTGTGTTTCATTTGTATGGGAGCCCCCCCTTCCAGATGAGGAGGGAGCCTCGAAGCATCATAAGAACCTTCTTTGGCCCCAAAAACCCCTGCATAAAATTTGTAGGGATAATTGTCATGTTTGGTTGAAATTTGTATTTCATTTGTATTAGAGACCCCCCCCCCCTCTCTTCCAAAAAGGAGAAGGGTCTCGAACCACCGGGTAATAATTTTTTGCCTTCAAAACCCTCCACATGCCAAATTTGGTTCCCTTTCCTTGAATAGCTCTCGAGTTAAACAGAAATTAGCGTTTATGTCAAGGGGAATCACCCCCCACCTTCAGACAAGGGAGGAGTCTCGAACCATCATAAGATCCTTTTCCGGCCCCATAAACCCCTGCATTCAAATTTTCATATCAGTAGGGATAATTCTCATGTTTGGTTGAAATTTGTATTTCATTTGTATGAGAGTAACCCCCCCCCCCCCCCCCCGCACCCCCTCTGGAGAAAGGAAGGGTCTCAAACCGCCATAAAAAAAATCCTGCCTCCAAAATACCCCACATGCTATGTTTGGTTTCGCTTGCTTGATTAGTTCTGGAGTTATGCAGAAATTTGTTTTTCAATTGTCGGGTGCCCCCTTTTCAGAGAGTGGAGGGGTATCAAACCACCATAGAAAAAAATCCTGCCTCCAAAACCCCTAGATGCCAAATTTGATTCCATTTGCTTGATCAGTTCTCGAGTTATGCAGAAATTTGTGTTCCATTTGTATGGGAGCCCCCCCTTTTCAGACGGGGGAGGAGTCTCGACGCCATAAGAACCTACTTCGGCCTTAAAACCCCCTGCGTAAAAATAATTCTCATGTTTGGTTAAAATTTGTATTTCATTTGTATGAGAGACCCCCCCCCCCCCCTCCAAAAAGGAGAAGGGTCTCGAATCACCGAAAAATATTGTTTTGCCTTCAAAACCCTCCACATGCCAAATTTGGTTTCATTTGCTTGATCAGTTCTTGAGTTATGCAGAAAAATCTGTTTCATTTGTATGAGAGCCATCCCTTCCTGATAAGGGAGGGGTCTCAAACCACCATAGAAAAAAATCTTACTCTCAAAAACCTCCACATGCCAAATTTGGTTCCCTTTCCTTGATTAGCTCTTGAGTTAAACATAAATTTGTGTTTCATTTATATCGGAGACCCCCCCCCCCACTTCAAGACGAGGGAGGAGTCTCGAACCATCATAAGAACCTTCTCCGGCCCCATAAACCGCTGCATTCAAATTTGTATATCAGTAGGGATAATTCTCATGTTTCGTTGAAAATTGTGCTTCATTTGTATGAGAGTCCGCCCATCCCACCCCTTCCAGAGAACGGAAGGGTCTCCAAAAAACCCCACATGCTATGTTTGGTTCCGCTTGCTTGATTAGTTCTGGAGTTATGCAGAAAGTTGTGTTTCAATTGTTCGGGAGCCCCCTTTTCAGAGAGTGGAGGGGTCTCAAACCACCATAGAAAAAAATCCTGCTTCCAAAACCCCTAGATGCCAAATTTAATTCCATTTGCTTGATCAGTTCTCGAGTTATGCAGAAATTTGTGTTTCATTTGTATGTGAGCCCCCCCCCCTTTTCAGACAGGGGAGGAGTCTCGACGCCATAAGAACCTACTTCGGCCTTAAAACCCCCTGCATAAAAATAATTCTCATGTTTGGTTGAAATTTGTGTTTCATTTGTATGAGAGACAACCCCCCCCCCCCCCCCCCTCCAAAAAGGAGAAGGGTCTCGAATCAACGAAAAATATTTTTTTTCCTTCAAAAACCTCCACATGCCAAATATGGTTTCATTTGCTTGATTAGTTCTTGCATTATGCAGAAATATCTATTTCATTTGTATGAGAGCCATCCCTTCCAGATAAGGGAGGGGTCTCTAACCACCATAGAAAAAATCTTACTCTCAAAAACTCCCATATGCCAACTTGAGTTCCATTTGCTAAATTAGTTCTCGAGTTATGCAGAAATTTGTGTTTCATTTGTATGAGACCCCCCCCCCCCCCCTCAGAAGGGGGAGGAGTCTCGAACCAAGAACCTAAGAACCTTGTCTGGCCCCGAAAAACCCTGCATACAAATTTTCATATCAGTAGGGATGATACTCATGTTCGGTGGAAAAATGTGTTTCATTTGTATGCGACCCTCCCCTCCTCCTACCAGAGATAGGAGGGGTCTCGAACCTCAGTAGAAACATTTCTTGCCACCAAAATCCCAACATGCCAAATTTGGTTCCATTTGCTTTATTCATTCTCGAGTTATGCAGAAATTTCAGTTTCATGTGTATGGGAGCCCCACGTTATAGAGAGGGGAGGGGTCTCAAAGCACCATAGAAATATTGTTTGCCTCCAGAAAACCCCACATGCCAAATTTGATTCCATTTGCTTTATTAGATCTTGAGTTATGCAGAAACTTCTGTTTTATTTGTATTAGAGCCTCCCTTCTTAGAGGGAGGAGCGGTCTCAAACCACCAAAATTTGCCTCCAAAAACTCCCACATACTAAATTGGTTTCCTTTGCTTGATTAGTTCTCGAGTTATGCAGAAATGTGTGTTTCATGTGTATGGGAGATCCCCCTTCTAGAGAAGGGGAGGTTCTCTAACTATCATCAAAACCTTCCCCGGTCCCAAAAACTTCTTCCATACAAAATTTCACGCCGATCGGTTCAGTAGTTTTCGAGAATATAAGGTTCAGACAAACAGACAGACAGAAATTCATTTTTATGATTTTTTCTAAGATTCAACGACGAAGTGTTTGATATTTCTGGGATTCAGAGCCGAAATCTCCGTAAAAGGCATATAGACGATGAATTTTTTGAATTTTTTAAAATTCATAGACGAAAACTTGGTAACGTTTGCAGTTCAAACACAGTGTACCTCCGTAGGTGCTAAGATTCAAAGACGAAAATTGTATTTTTTAAGATTCAAAGCCAGAATATTCATTAACTCTAAGATTAGAGGAGGAGATCCTCTTAAGAGCTGGCTTAAAAAAACGAAATCTCCGTAAGGTTCTGAGATTGATAGACGATATCCTCGTAGTCTGTTGCGCTCATGGTCTGAATATTCGTAATTGCTGAGAATAAAAGAAGAAGTATTTGTTATTTCTGTGATTAAATGACGAAATTTTCGTTGTTTTTGGGATTCTAAGATGAAATGTTTGATGATTTTGACATATAAATACAAAATCTCCGCAATTTCTGTTATAACAAGATGAAATATTCCTGATTTCGAAGATTCAAAGACGAAGTATTCTGAAATCTGAAGTTCAGAAAGAAATCTGATAGTCATAAAGAAAATTCGTAATTTCTGAGATTCAACTACGAAATATTCGTTATTTTTGGAATTCTAAGACGAAATCTCCGTAAATTCTGACATATAAAGTCGAAACTTCCGTTTGTCCTAAATGAATTTTTGGAATTTCTACGATTCAAAAGTTTTTTTTTGCAATTGAAAAAAGTCTTTTTATTTATTTATTCGTAATTTCTGTGAATTAAAAAAACAACAATTCTTTATTTCTGAAGTTCTGAATTTCTGAGATCCAGGTCCCTCCGTAGGTTCTGAACTTCAAACACGACATTCGTAAGCTTTTAGATTCAAAGACAAACCAATCGTAAACTATGAGATTTGCATACGAAAGTTTCGTAATTTCAGAAAATAGATGATAAAACTTCGTAGTTTCTGAGATTCGAAAACAAGTTTTTCGTAATATCTGAGATGCATAGACAAAATAATTCATCAACTCTAAGATAAGAGGAGCAAATCCTCTTAAGAGTTGACAGTAAAAAACGAAATCTCCGTTGTTTCTCAGATTTATAGACGGAATTTTCGTAATTTGTTATGTTCAAAGTCGAAATATTCGCCATTTATGAGATTATAAGACGAAATATTCGTTTTTTATGGGATTCAAGGTTGATCTTTTTATTTTTCAAATACTGACATGTAAAGACAAAATCTCCACTTATTCTGATATTAAAAGTCGAAATATTCGTTATTATGGGATTCAAACACGGAATATTCGTTATTTATGGGATTCAAAGACGGAATCTTCGAAAACTCTGACATTTAAAGACAAAATCTTTTTAAATTCTGATATTATAAGACGAAAAACTTCGTAATTTGTGAAACTTAAAGACGAAATATTCATTATTCCGGGAATCAAAGCCAAAAACTGTGAAAATTTTGAGATTTTATGACAATTTTTCATAAATTCTGATACTTAATGACGAAATAGTGATTATTTCTGTGATTCAAACACGAAGTATTCGTAAAACTGAAACTCAGAGACAAAATCTCTGAAAGTTCTGAGATAAAATAAAACGAAATATTCGTAAGTTTATAGAAAGACCACAATTTTTTAAGTCGAAAATCAATGACCGCCCTGCTTGTGACGGCCTTCGGCGTTTTAAATTGAAGAGCGAAATTCACAATTCAGAAAATATAAATCATCTTCACAAGAAATTACTCCAGAATAGTATTTTCGAGGCAAAGCGCAGTTCTCATCCGACGACCGTGCACTCCGGATTCGCCAGCCAGCGAAAGTGAGTGTAAATATCAGCCGATTGTTCTCGTTCGCTGGGGGACCGACCGCCCGAAACCGACGACGCTTATTACAGACGAAAAACGCAGCGGCAGAACCAGCGCTCGGCTCTCGAACCCGCCTAACCGTTTCACTGTACAGCTTATTTTTCGACTGCAGCAAACTAGGTCAAGGAGGGAGAATCATGTAAGAGTGCGCACTGCTCTTTCTGTGCCTCTACTGTAAAGTTCGAAACTAGGTCGAACACCACTTACTCTCTCTCTCTCTCTCTCTATCCGTCTCTCCTTCTCTCCGACACACTTACCACCATATCGGGGTTGCTGAGTTACACCAAGCTCCACGGACCGAATATGTAATATCAAGCCGAACCACCGACGTGAGTGAAATTGCGGGAGACAATGTAACGATAGATAGTGAGAGTTCGATCAACCCTACCACCCACCCGCCACCCGTTCCCGAATGTTCCGAATCTCGCGCGGAGGGATGTTACATGGCGCTACTAGCTCTATGCTGGTGCGATGTTTGCATTTGCGCACCGGTTTACAACACTGGCGACGAGCGGCCATGTTTTTTGTGTTTCTGCCGAACGGAGGAGGGCAGCCGTTGCGCGTTGCACAAAGTTGCATCCATGCCAAAAATGGCAACGAAATGTGGAATTGTGAATCGCAGTTGCATTGACCCAGTAGCCAGTGTGACCCGGTTAACTGGCCCGAGTTGCTGACCGGGGCCCTGGGCCCCGATCCTGGCCGGAGTTGGTCGCATCGCTACGGCGCTCCTGCTCCAAAAATGGGTCAAGGGCAAAAAGGTCATCCGAGGAAGTTTCGCAGTAACGGGGCAGGCCACAGTTCGGTGGGTTGGAGTTTTTGACAGGTGTGATTGAGTGGAATCATTCCAGCAAGCATCCGATCTTGAATTGGTGCTGTTTTTCGTTTTCTTTTTCGAAAATATGAAGTGTACGTCACTTTCGATTCAATTCAGCAGACGTGCATTACTTTTGAACCGCGAGAAAACGTTCACTTTCCGGCAAGGGTTGCTCCGTTTTTTTTCCGCTGCGTCATTGTTGACAAGGGAGGTCGGTTGTGGTTGGTAGACGGGTGACGATCTGGAATGATGTCGCTGATTTTGGGATTGGTTGTCATAATCTGAGAGAAATATTTCTTATATTTTGACATAAACGATTTTAAGGTGATGACAAATGAAGTAATTCATGGGAAATAGCTATTTAACATCCAATCGTAAGAAGTTTAAAGATAAAGCTTTTGCATTGATTGAAGAGAATTCTAAATTCGAGAAGAGAAGGTTGCAGAAGTTTGTGTTTTTTCGAGAATTTGCAATTTTAAAGCAACTTTTTCGGCTATTTAGCACCTAACTTTGTAGGGTAGTTGTTAGCTCAAAATCTCAAAGAAAGTTTTAGGCACAGTTCAGAATCTTCTTCGAATGAATCACTAGTATAATCAAACCTTACCGAATTCATTCGCGAAATTGAGCTAAAAATCGTTTACTGTTTGAAGTTAATGTTGACTGAATTGGAGTGGAGATTCAACGATCGTATAAGAAATGTGAGATGGTTTTAAAATCAAGTAAAACGATCGAATCAGCTGCATTTTCCAGTTGATCGCAATGTCTAAACTTGTTTACTACCATTGCACAGTGGGCAAAAATGGATCCAAAATCCCATTAATGTAGACGGCGCAGGGTAGGAGTCCTGAAAAATAGCTTATCTTATGGGGAAAAAAATGCAGGGAATTGAATGGTGTTGGTTTCATTTAGGGTTGAACACAGTAAGTGTCCCATTTTGCCCATTTCTCCCCTCATTTGGGATGCAAACTAGAATTATTACCCAAAAAATAAACTTGCTGCTACTATATTGAACTCAAATGTACTGTGAATTTGCAGGAAAAGCTAAAGAACGAAATGGAATCAATTTTACTTTGATCGGATGCCAGGAAGTGGTCCACTTTACCCGATTCTTCTCTTCTTCGCTTTTGCCGCTACCCTTGGAAGAACAAATCAATTTCGGACTGTAAAACTTAACAGCCTGTCCAGTTGGCAGCGCAACATCGAGAGATCCAGGGACATGTAAATCGAGACTCGAAAAATATCTCAAGAGAAATTGTCTCACATTTATTCTTGGCTCCGCATAGTCCTTTTGGATGATTGAGCCCTACCAAAAAATAAGAATTCAAAAAATCCTCAAAATTTCAAGAATATTCAAAAGCATTACATCATTTAAATTTCATGTCAAACGAGTTTCGTAGTAGTGCTGGATATTTATTGGAGTTGGATTTTTCGCTTCGTATTTCGAAATTCGTCATATCAAGATAACTAAAGACTGTATTCGATGAAATTTGGACACACAAAATAGGTCACCACAAATTTTCCTTGAGCCCGATTCTTTTCAAACTTTCTGGAAATAAAGTACTACTAAATGGTTAAGTTTTGACATCATTGGTTTATTGAACCTCTTCTCCCAACCCAAATGCCCGCACCTTTGCCTTGACCCCTTTCATCAAATTTTGGGCAATGATAGGACCGACTTGCTTACTTACTTTTAACCACACTTTCTTTAGTTCAAGGTCATTTTCTATCAGTTTTGGATTTTTAACGAGCTTTGCCTTCATGATTGCCCAAAATTTTTCAATTGGGCGAAGTTCCGGAGTGTTTGGAGGGTTGACGTCTTTTGGTACAAAAACTACATTATTATCTTTGTACCAGTCTAAGACGGGCCGGGCATAGTGGCAAGATGCCAAATCCGGCCAAAACAGTGTCGGGCCATCGTGAGATCTCAAGAAGGGCAGAAGTCGTTTTTGGAGGCATTCGTCCTTGTAGATTTGTCCGTTGACGGTCCCAGAGGTGATGAAGGGCTGACTCATTTTGCCACATCCGCAGATCGCTTGCCAGACAAGGAATTTTTTGGCGAATTTCGACAGTTTCCTCTTCCGTACATTCTCCGGAACGGCCAACTTAGAGGTGGCGACGTAGTGTTCCTGTCCTGGCATTTGTTTGGTGTCGGCTTTAATGTAGGTCTCATCGTTCATCACAATGCAGAACGGTTTTGTGAGCCACTCCCTGTACAGTTTTCTTGCACGAGTTTTGGCCACCGAGTTCTGTTTATCGCTCCGGTTCGGTGCCTTCTGGACCTTGTACACATGTAATCCAGAACGTTTCATTGTTTTCTGCACAAAACAAACTGAAACTTTCGCCTTTTTCGCAACATCCCTGATCGAAATGTTGGGATAACGCTTAAATTGGTTCAATACCATCCTGGCCTTCTCCGGATTTGATGTGCCACGTGTTTTGCCACTACCATTTTTCCGCTTGGTTGTCTTACGGTCCTTGAACGTTTTGATCACATGAGATACGGTTGAATGTGCGATTCCGAGCTGTTTTCCGATCCATCGATGAGAAGCGTTTGGGTTTTCGAAGTGAGTGTCCAAAATTTGTTGGCGCACTATTTCTTCATTCGAAGCCATCACTGAACTCACTCGACCGTTTGTCACGAAACTCATTACACAATTGACACAACACAATGAAATACATTCAGTTAAAATTTCAATAATTTTTACCCACGTGCTAAAAAGTTACGAACAATTGCGTGTGTCCAAATTTCATCGAATACAGTCTTTACTCCCAATTGTATAATGTCTCATAACAGCAGAGAACTTTCTATCTGATCTATGATAGTGACGGACAACTACATGAAGATTCGAGTACTTCTTCAATCAGACGTATCTGACTTTGTAAACAAAGAGGGGTAGTAAACATTAAATTCTCGAAACCTTTATCACTTTCTTGCAAACTAGGGCCACCCAACACAAGGAATAACATTTCGCTAACATGATGGTGATGCTACTTTCCGTGAGGGTGCTGAGAGTTTTGAGAAATTTAGGTTCGAATCTTACTTCCCCTCTTTGTTTACAAAATCAGATACGTCTGTTTGAAAAAGTACTCGAGAAGTCATCTTCCAATTTGTCCCCTTCAACCTGAACTCTAGGCCTACTTTAGCATAGCAAGCTGCCTCTAATTTGATGAACGTTGTTGTCATTGGCGAACCCCAAAACCTGGCGAACCCCAAAAGCTGGACACCTTCCTAAAAACCGGACTTCTTGGATCAGTTCATAACTGTCAATCGGGACAACGACATGGACGCCTCAACCGAGGAGCTACAGCCACATGATTTCTTAGAAACATCTTGGAAAAAATTCAAGATAAACTACCTTCAGATAATGTCTGGCAAACCTCATCCGGAGGTTAGTTGAATTCTTTCACCAAAACTGAAATAAACTTTTCGAAAATGTGGTTGAAAAACAATTGCAAATCTTAGAGAGTGACAACAAAGTCATAGAATATACCTCGAGGGTTCCATTGATATCTGAGGACTTATACAATCTCTTCAAGTTGAACTTGATTTTATTTCAGTGGCTTTTTTATGTTCTCTGAATATGAACTTTTGAAAAGAAGAAATGCTGTCAACCTCAGAGAAGTGCGCTGAACTTAGCCTTAAAACAATAAACTGAAAAAAAACTTTAGATTCTTATGGAATCTCTTAAGAATTGGAACATTTTTTGTTCCTCAACTTTTATTTTTCTACTCGTCAAATTGTGTCTACCCTAGGAAGTCAAAAACCATTTCTCTCTCTCTCTCTCTCTCTCTCTCTCTCTCTCTCTCTCTCTCTATCTATCTCTCTCTCTCTATCTATCTCTCTCGATCTATCTATCTTGCTCTCTCTTTCTCTATCTCTCTCTCTTTCTCTCTCTCTCTATCTCTCTTTATCTCTCAGCAGTCTTCTTTAAATCCGAAATCTTTGGAATTTCTATGATTCAAAGACGTTATTTTTGTGCCGAAATATTCACAATTTTTAAAAGTCAGAAGAAATTCCCCTAATATCTGAAATTCGAAGACGAAACCGCCATTATTTCTGAAATTTAAGGCTCAATATTAGAAATTTTCTAGATTCAAGGATGAAATCATTGACAATTTTAAAACTCAAGAACGAAATATTCGTAATATCTGATATAATAAATCGAAATTTTCGTTTTTTCTTAGATTCATATACGAACTATTCGTTATTTTTGAGATTCATTGTCGAAATCTTGGTGAGTTCTGCGATTCAAAGAAGAAATTTTCGTCAATCCTGAGATTTCCTGAATCTTTTCAAGTGCTAACTTTAAATGAAAATATCTTCGTAAGAACTTAAAGATACGACAATTGTGAAATTTCCGTGATTGAAAAAAAAACCCTCGTTATTTCTCTAATTCAAAGACAAAATGACCGATGTTTCTGCGGTTATTAAACGGCATATTTGTAATTATTGAGATTAATCAACGAAAGTACGAAATTTTCGTAATTTCTGTAATTCGAAGAGCAGATTTTTGTAATTTCTTAGATTCGAAGACGAAATCTTCGTTATATCTTAAATATAAGGAAAAAGTAATCGAAATTATCTAGATTCGAGAACAGACTCATCGAAAATTTCTGAAATTAAAAACGAAATAGTCAGATTTTTTTATATTCACAAACTTCCGTATTTTCTGAGACGAAAAATTCGTTAGTTTTGAAGATTCAAAGACGAAATCTGATTGAGTTCTGAGATTCAAAGAAGAAAGTTTCGGCGATCCTGAAATTTCCTGAATCTTTTCAAGTGCTAGCATTAAATGACGAAATTTTCGTAAAACATGTCTCAGAACTTAAAAATACGAAAATTTTGAAATTTTCGAAATTGTAAAAAAAACTTTCGTTATTTCTCTAATACAAATACAAAATGACCGACGTTTCTGTGATTAAAAGATGGAATACTCGTGATTATTGAGATTTTTCAACGAGAGGTTCCGAAAGGTCTAAAATTCATATACGAAATTTTCGTTATTTCTGAGATTCGAAGAGGAAATTTTCGTAATTTCCTAGATTCGAAGACGAAATCTTCGTTATCTCTGAAATTTAAGGACAAAGTAATCGAAATCCTCTAGATCCGAAAACGGAATAATCGAAAATTTCTGAATATAAAAACGAAATACTCGTAATTTTTAAATTTCCGTACTTTCCGTAAATTCGTAAATTTCCGTATTTTCTGAGATGGAAAATTTTGAAATTTCCGATAGTGACAAAAAATCCTAGTTATTTCTCTAATTCAAAGACAAAATGTCCGACGTTTCTGCGATTAAAAAACGGCATATTCGTAATTATTGAGTTTTATCAACGAAACGTTCTGAAGGGTCTAAAATTCAAGTACGAAATTTTCGTAATTTCTTTGACTCGAAGACGAAATCTTCGTTCTAATTTAAATATAAGGACAAAGTAATCGAAATTCTCTGGATTCGAGAACAGAATCATCGAAAATTTCTAATTTTTTTTTTATATAAAGACCGTGCAATTTCGTTGTTGCTTCTCCGTTACTGATGAGAGCAAGTGTAATTGCACAGAGAACCACATAGATGGAGCTTGGGAGTAGCTTTACATCTTCAATGTACAAGTTCACTAATTCTATTTATAGATCAGTAGCGGCGCCGGCCACGTCCGCACGGTCTTTTGGAGAGGGGGGAAGAAAGATGATTAGTTCGACAATCGTTGTTATTACAGACCGTGATCACCACTGAATCGCTACAATTGCCAAGGGAAGGATAGTTGTATTAGTGAGGCAGATTATTTTTAGATCATGGATGCACTGTGGTAAGTGATGCGATCAATGAAAGAAAGTGCATTAGACTGCTTTTTATTTTAAATCTAGTGGTGATAGAAAGAGGCAAGTGACAAAGTGACTGAGCTACCCAGCCGCGTGTAATCATCGAAAATTTCGGAATTTTAAAACGAAATACTCATAATTTTTGATATTCATAAATTTCCGTATTTTTTGAGAAGAAAAATTCGTTAGTTTTGAAGATTCAAAGACGAAATCTTGATGAGTTCTGAGATTCAATGAAGAAAGTTTCGTCGATCCTGAGACTCCCTAATTTTTTTCTAGCGCTAACATTAAATGACGAAATCTTCGTAAGTTAGTCTCAGAGCTTACTAAGACAAAATTTTTGGATTTTTTAGATTCAAAGAAAAACCTTTCGTTATTTCTGGAATTCAAAGACAAAAAAACGTAATTTCTGCCATTAAACGATGGAAAATTCATAATTATTGAAACTTATCAAATTTCCGCAAGGTCTACAATTCGAAAACGAAATCTTCGTCATATCTGAAATTTAAGGACGAAGTATTCGTTATTTTCTAGATTCTAGACGAAAGCTCGGAGATTCAAAAAAAAAGTTTTGTTGATTCTGAGATCTCCTGAATCTCTCCAAGTGCTTATATTACGAAATCTTCGTAAGTCAATCTCAGAACTTACAAAGACAAAATCTATGAAATTTCTGAGATTCCAAGAAAATCTTTGCGACTCAATGACGAAATGACCGTCGTTTTTTCGATTGAAAGTAGGAATATTCGTAATTATTGAAAGTTATCAACGAGGTTTTCGTAAGGTTTAATTCATGTACGAAATGTTCGTAATTTCTTAGATTCGGAGACAAAATCTTCGTTATTTCTGAAATTTAAGGACAAATTAATTGAGAACGGAATCATCGAAAAAACAAAATACTCGTAATTTTTGATATTCATAAATTTCCGTATTTTCTGAGACGAAAAAATCGTTATTTATGAAGATTCAAAGACGAAATCTCGGTGAGTTCTGAGATTCAAAGAAGAAAGTTTCGTCAATCCTGAGATTTCAAGGACGAATTCATCAAAAAATTTCAAATATAAATACGAAATATTCGTATTGTCCCACATTTAGAACCGAAATTTTCGTGTTTTCTTTGTTTCATATGCGAAACGATCATTATTTTTTTAGATTTATGAACGAAATTTCGGTGAGTTCTGGTATTCAAAGAAGTCAGTTTCTTCAATCCTGAGATTTCCTGAATCTTTCCAAGTGTGAACATTAAAAGACGAAATTTTCGTAAGCTAGTCTCAGAGCTTACAGAGACAAAATTAGATTCAAAGGAAACCCCTTCGTTATTTCTGGAATTCAAAGACGACATGATCGTCGTTTCTACGATTGAAAGATTGAAAATTCATAATTATCTTTGAAACGTATCAACGAAATTTCCGTAAGGTCTAAAATTCGAAAACGAAATCTTTGTTATTCCTGAAATTTAAGGACGAAGTATTCGTTATTTTCTAGATTCAAGGGAGGAATCATCGAAAATTTCCTGATTCAAAAACAACATACTGGTAATTTCTGAAATTCAAAGGCTAAATTTTCGTATTTTCTTAGATTCTTGACTAAAAATTCGTTATGGCTTAGATTTCTAGACAAAATCTAGGTGAGCTCGGAGATTCAAAGCAGAGAGTTCCGTTGATTCTGAGATTTCCTGAATCTTTTCAAGTGCTAGTATTAACTGACGAAATTTTCGTAAGTCAATCTCAGAACTTACAAAGACAAAATCTTTGAAATTTTTGAAATTCAAAGAAAAACCCCTATGTTATTTATGGGAATCAAAGACGAAATTAGCGTCGTTTCTGCGATTAAAAGACGGAATATTCGTAATTATTGAGATTCATAAACGAATTTTTCGTACACACTTAGAAAATTTTACAGTATTCGGTAATTTTTTACCGAACTTTCAAAAGCTGAACGTTCGGTAATCCGATTTATCGGATTTCGGTGAAATTTTGCAGTATTCCGGTAAAAAAATTACCGGAACTTGTCAAATTTTACCGAAATCCGTTAAGTCGGATTACCGAACGTTCAGCTGTTGAAAGTTCGGTAAAATATTACCGAATACTGTAAAATTTTCGAAGTGTGTAAGGTCTTAAATTCAAATACGAAATTTTCGTAATTCCTTAGATTCGAAGACGAAATCTTCGGTATCTCTGAAATTTTAGGACACAATAATCGAAGTTTTCTTTATTCGAGAACGGAATTATCGACAATTTCTAAATTCAAAGACGAAATACTTTTAAATTGCGATCGCATTTTCTTCGATTCATAGACGAAATGTTCGTTAATTTTTAAATTGAAATACGAAATCTTGGTGAGTTCTGAGATTCAAAGAAGACAGATTCGACAATCGTAGGATTTCCTGAATCATTTCAAGTGCTAACATTTAAAGACAAAATCTTCGTTGGCTTGTCTCAGAACTTACAAAGACAATTTTTTGTTGTTGAATTTCTGAGATTCTTAGGAAAACCCTTCGTTATTTCTGGGATTTAAAGACAAAATGATCGTCGTTTCTTCGATTGAAAGACGGAAAATTCATAATTATTGAGATTTATGAACGAAGTTTCCGTAAGGTCCAAAATTAAATACGAATTTTTCGTGATTTTTAGATACGAAAAAGAAATCTTCGTACTTTCTTATATTCAAAGACGAAATTTACGCATTTTCTCAGATTCATAGGCAAAGTATTCATTATTTTTTTAGATACATGGATGAAATCTCGGTGAGTTTTGTGACTCAAAGAAGAATGCTTCGTCAGTCCTGGGATGACCTAATTTCCTACAAGTGCTAATATTAATTGACGAAACATTCGAAAGCTAGTCTCAGAACTTACAAAGACAAACTTTTTTGAATTTCTGAAATTCAATGTAAAATCCTTCGTTATTTCTGAAATTCAAAGATGAAACGACCGCCGTTTCTGCGATTGAAAGACGAAAAATTCACAATTGTTTAAACTTATCAATGAAATTTCCGTAAGGTCTAAAATTCAGGTACGAAATTTTCGTAATTTCTTAGTTTCTGATGTTTTTGAAATTTGAGGAAAAAGTATTTTGTAATTTTCTAGATTTATTGAAATCATCGAAAATTTCTGAATTCAAAGACAAAATATTCGTAATTTCTGATATTCTAAGACTTAGTTAGCGTATTTTCTGAAATTTCTTGACGAAATATTCGATTTTTTAGATTTCTAGACGGAAGCTCGGTGAGTTTTGAGATACAAAGAAAAAAGTCAGCCCTGAGATTTCCTAAATCTTTTCAAGTGCTAATATTAATTGATGAAATCTTCGTAAGTCAAAAGACAAAATCATTGGAATTTCTGAGATTTAAAGAAAAATCCTTCGTTGTTTCCGGAATTCAAAGACTGATTATTCGTAATTATTGAGATCTATCAACGAACTTTCAGTAAGGCCTAATGTTAATATACGAAATTTTCGTGAATTTCGTATTCGAAGAGGAAATTTTCGTAATTTCTTAGAGTCGATGACGAAATCTTCGTTACTTCTAGATTTGATGGACAAAATAATCGAAATGTTCAAGACTCGAAAACGGAATCATCGAAAATTGCTGAATTCAAAGACGAAAAACTCGTAATATATGATATCCATAGACTAAATTTTCGTATTTTCTGAGATTCATAGACGAAATCTCTGTTATTTAAAAAAAATCGAACACAAAATTTCTAGGAAAATTTAAATTAACACTTGATAAAAAAATAAAAAATTGAAACACTCTTTTAAACTATCACTAGTAAACGCGAGCAAATTCCGTTAAATTCCACTACACATAGCTTATCTTTTGACAGATGGGCCGCGTGTTTACTAGTGATAGTTTAAAAAAGTGTTTCAATTTTTTTTTTTAGAAAAAGTGATCACGTGAAGTGTTAGTTTTTAATTTTCCTAGTTTTTCAATTCAAAACGTTCTACAGAATTTCTGTTATCTCTTTAATTCAAAGACGAAATATTCGTTATTTTTATTATTAAAAGAGGAAATCGTGGTATCCTCTAAAGATCTACGGAAAATTAAAATTATCTTTCTCAGCATTTATCTTAAAATCTGAAATCGCTCGAATTTCTATGATCAAAGATAGATTATTTTTATTTTCAGAGATTGAACGACGAAATATTCGTTTTTC
This sequence comes from Aedes koreicus, assembly GCA_024533555.2. NCBI lineage: Eukaryota > Metazoa > Arthropoda > Insecta > Diptera > Culicidae > Aedes > Aedes koreicus. The sequence continues at coordinate 1,677,093 of JAHHFK020001972.1, read as the reverse complement.
TTTATGTTCATATACGAAATCCTCGTTATCTCTGGGATCCGAAGACGATATATTCGTTATTTTTGAAATTTTTGGACAAACTATTCGAAATTTTCAAGATTCAAGACACTTCTTGTACCTTTTAAAACCCCCCCCCCCCCCTCTCTCTCCCCCCCTCTCTTTAGCTCTCTCTCTTTCTCTCTCTCTCTCTCTCTCTCTCTCTCTCTCTCTCTCTCTCTCTCTCTCTCTCTCTGCTTTCTTTTTCTATTTTTATGATTGAATAAGGAAACGCGCGCCAACATTGGAGTAGGGCGAATCTGATGGCCAATCTAATGTTGACGATGAACTATCAGAATTTCAGAAATTCGTTACTTTTTTGCGAAATCAAAGACGAAATGTTCGTTACTTCTGTTATTCAAAGAAAAATTTTACTGTTTTGAGATTCAAAGACGGAATATCCGTTATATTTTAGATACATAGACGAAATCTCCATAATTTCTGAGATCCAATAACGGAACATGCGTAATTTTAGATCAGCTGACGAGATTCTATGGCAAAATTTTCGTAATTTACTTGAGATTCATTGACGAAATCTTCGTAATTTCTGAGACTCGAAGACACAATTTTCGATAGCTCTGAGATATTATATTGATATTTAAAGAGAAAATCTCTTTATGACATTGAAGATCTCTTTAAGAACACTAAAAGATGAAAACATCGTTGTTAGTTGTTAAATTGCAAGATGAACTCTTTGGAATTTCTGAAATTCAAACACGAAACTTTCGTGGTTTCTGAGTTTAAATGAAGAAATATTAGTATTATTAATATCAGTAGAAAATATCTTCGTGACATCTGAGATTCAAAGACGAATCCTTTGTTCCTTCTAAAATTCAAAATCATAATATCCGATTTTTTTTAAATATTCAAATACTAATCGGCCGTAATTTTTTTTTTAAAATTCGAAAGACGAAACATTCGTAAGATTAAGAGTTCCAATGCAAAGCATACGTATTTTTTAGATGGAAAGATGAAATTTCCGTAATTTTTGAAGTTCTAAGACGAAATATTCGATATTTATGGGAATCAAAGAAAAAAAAATGAGTATTAAACATTGGTTGCAAGTCTCAGAGTGAGAACAATGTCTGAGAAAGTATCGAGAGGATTTCAGTGATATGATATTGATGCTGTGGCTCACACTCATGAGCTATCATGAGATGAGCAACAGTTGCTCCAGTTGCTTAAGGATCATAAGCAAATTTCCTAGAAGCTTACGTATTCGTTTGAAGGCTAAGTTCAATGAACTTTTATGTGGTTTTCATAGAAGTTCCTGGAGTTGAGCTTGAGCTATGGTTCTAGGCAATTTCCTTGTGATTTTTATGCAACTGGAGCAAATTTTGCTCATTTCATTACAAACTTCCTAAATGTCTCAAAGAAGTCCCAAACATTTGATAACACAGAGAAAATATTGAATTACAACAGGCGCGTAAAATTTCGCCTCGTTTAATTCCATGCGAAATGAGGCAAAAACAGCGAAATTGTTTGTGATCTTTCATAGAACAGGCTAGATTCAGGCGTTATCTGGCTTAAATTTACACGAAATATCCCATTATTTGCTTCCAAATCTTGCATTCCCTTTATGTGCTTTAGATAACGTAAAAAATTCAGTGTTTCTTTTTATCTGTGATTACATTCGTACTTTATGATGATAAAAAGCGAAACGTTCGTTATTATTATCATTAAGACACGAAATCTACGTACGTTTCGATATTCAAATACGAAAAGTTCGTAACTTTTTAGAACTAAGCATAAAATACTCGTTATATCTGAGATAAAAATACGAAATTTCAATAAATTTTAACATAAATGGACGAAATCTCCATAAGTTCGATGATTGAAATAACGAAATCTTCGTAATGCCTGTGATAAGTAGACGAAATTTACGATTTCGTATTTAAAGATACAAAATTTCTGCAATTTGTTCAGATTCAAAGACGAAACATACATCATTTCTTAGATTGATACATAGAAGTCTCTTTTAGTTCTGAGATTGGAAGACAAGTTCGTCATTCTTCCTGGAATGTCTGGGCTGTTTAGTGGAATACCTGTAACTAGAAAATGAGAAGAAAGATTAGTAATTTCCATGTAATTATTGCTACCTTTATTGCTTCTCTTGACAGATACGCCTATTTCGTCTACAATGTGCTGACTTCTTCAGTGTCGTGTACTAATTTTAATACTAATTTATCTTTAACTCGTTCTTCTTAGATTAAAACACGTTATCTACGTAATTAATTAGATTCAATGGCGCAATCATCATTTTGAGATAACTGATATGTTCTAAAGTAATAAGATGAAATCTTTGGAAATTCTGCAACGAAATATTCGTTGCTGAAATTCAAAAACGAAATATTCATATGAGATTAACAGGCAAAATCTTCGTTATTCCAAAGATATTTTCGAGATTTGAAATGGTAATCATATTAAGAGATGAAAGTTTTGATAATATGTTGAGTCCATATGTTCTGCGATTCAAAAACGATATATTCGTGTTTCTGATATTAAAAAAGGACATCTTCTTAAGAGCCGACATTCAAAGACGATGGCATATTATTTTTTTCCGGAATCCAACAGCAAAAAAGCTTCGTTATTTCTATCATTAAGAGTCAAAATCTACGAAAAGATCATGATTCCAATACGAATTGTTCGTAATTTTTTAGACTTAAATCTGAAATACTCGTTGTTTCCGGGATAAAAAAAAACGAAATTTCAATAAATATATTACACGGATGAAAAATTTCGTAAGTTCGAAGTTTTGAGATTCAATTACAAAATGTTCGTAAGATTTAAATTCAAATACGAAATTTTCGTAGATGCGCTCGTTATTTCTGAGATAAAAAGACAAAATTTCAATAAATTTGTTCATTAAGGGACGATCTTCTTAAGTTCGAAGATTGAATATTCGTAATTCCCGAGATAACTAGAAATCTGAAACCTGAAATCGTCTTAAAAGATAATTTTAGGATCAAAATTTCTGGAATTTTCGAGATTCATAGACGAAATATTCGTTATTCTTTAGATTTATACAGAGAAGTCTTTGTAAGTTCTGCGATTCGTTTTTTTTTCTTAGATTTTGACATTTAAAGTCGGTGCAATTTCAGTAATTTCTGAGATTGAAAGGTGAAACCTCCGAATTTTGTTAAAGTCAAAGACTATATTTCATCATTTTTTCCAATAATTCAAAGATTTAATGACGAAATCTTCGCAAATCCTGAGATAAATAGCCGGAATGGTCTTAACACATGACTTTAAAAACCAAATGTTAGGATTTTTTTTAGGTGGTTGCAAAACTCGTTTGTATTTGCTGTTTCTAGTACGTCTCCAGATTGTTATGCCCCTTGATCACAATTTCAACAGTTGCCCCAGCAGTTTTCGCCAAATCACGAAGCGACTTTGATTTGTTTCGGTTGATAAGATTGGCTACCTTCCGGTCCAAATTTGGGTCACTTGGCCCTGGTTTTCGCTTTTTTCGCAGAAGGTCTCTAAAAGTGTAGTATTCCTTGAACTTGTTTATGATGGATTTCACGCGAAATATTTGACCAAATTCTCGAATAATTCATGGGGCTAAAAGCCAATAGTAAACAATGAGTTTAAACGTCGATTTCTTCCGAATCTCTTGCGAATTAAACGCAGCATCTGGAAGAGGAATGTTTGCTCTATGATATGGTTCAGTTGGATATCGTAGGAGTTTAGTGATTCGTTATTTATCAACGTTCAAAATCATTGTTTACAATTGGCTTTTAGGCCCTAAACAGGAACTAGTGGAGAATTCTCGAGTAATTCATGATTAGGGCCTAAAAGCCATTTGTAAAGAATGACTTTAAACGTTGATCTCTCCCGAATTACGAGAATCTCACTATTTCCAGCTACTTCATATGGTAGAAATAACATTCTTCTACCAAATGCTGCCTTCATTTCATGAGAGTGATTTCAGATTCAAGAGAAATCTACATTTAAGATCATTGTTTACAAATGGCTGTTAGGCCCTTAACATGAATTACTCGAGAATTGTTCATCGTGACACCTTTCTCACGGAGTTATTTCGAGTTTTAATCTCTTTTTCGATTCACGACATTCCGGAAATAACAAAATTTCAACATACAACGAGTCCTGATTCGAATTGTGACAGATAATCACGTCGAATGCAAGTAAACACAACCCGATACTCTTCTGTCTGTGTGAGTGAGAGCACTCAAAACGTGTACAACATATTTTCGATACACTCCTTACTCAGTTTCATTGATCTCCAGGTGGCATCAAGCAAAGCCTAGATATGGCCAATGCAGAACTGCCAATCAAAACCATCGGCCCCGTTAACTGATCATCCTCGTCGCCTGTTGACATGGCAGCGATCGTTCAACCATAACATAATGTGCCACAAAGCGCGAGAGCCCCGCTTTGTCCAACCGAAGCCCAAGAGACATATCTGTGGCTGGCCGTATGAATCTCGTCCCCAACAATAACAAATGACAGTCATCTTTCGATCGGCGCGCTGTCGTCGCCGTCATTCCCAGCCAGAAAGATTCCCCGCTTGTACAGCATCAATTAAACCAGCAATCTGACGTTTGAATAATGCCAACCGATCCCGGCTTCAGCAGCGCAACGAAACGGCGATGACGAATTTTCTGTTGTCGCCTGCCGAGGCTGCCATCTACGAAAGCCGCCGTTGCCCGTTGTCAACTTTCTCTTCTTGTTCGTCTTTTGCGCTGAATTTTCCCACTGAACTTTTGGTTTTGTAACGTCATCTTGGCATCATGTTTTCCTGCGCCTTTCACGCGACTCTCACGCCACTCGCAACGCTGGAATCCATGCAAACAAACGTGTTTCGTCATGTGCCTCATCAAACAGCGTCGACGACGACGACGACGACGAGGGGTTATTCAAGTGGCAATTAGGCAGACAGGTAGCGTGGCATGCGGAATTGCATTCCACCACCGGTTGATTGTGTAAAAACGAAAAATCCCAATCTCTGAGCCATTTGAGTGCGAGGCAGGGCTCCATATCGATTTCATCAGGGCGGCGATCATCTCCATCTCCATCGAGAAAAAAAAACGGCGGTGGCTAATTAAGGGATTTCGATCGTATCTCTCGATCGCCGAAGAAGAGAGGTGTTTATGGCGCATAAATCTCGCGGCAAATGACCTGGAAATGATCGCATAAATCAACAGGCCCTCCTACGATGCTGACGGGGATCGAAGCGATTGTGCGTCCATGGGAATCTCAAACCTATCCGCAGCTGTTGACGAATCAAGCCACTCACACACACACCTCACACGCAGGGTCATCGTAACCTTCCGAGCATGCCTTGAGATTTTCGGCGCCATCAAGCTTTATTACACCCAGCTTTTACAACCGAAACGTAAACACAATTTAATCCAATTTAATTCCAATTTCAGACCAATAGACGTCGACCGCTCAATATGTTTCCTCGGTCGTTGCGTAATTCGTCGGCAAGGCCGGTGTCAATGGCAACCGAGAGATCGAACGGTAAAACTTTGATCGCAATAATTTCAAATAACCGTGCAAAGCGCGTGCCATCCAATATGATCCCCCACACTGAGTGACATAACCCCCCGTTGATCGATGAACCATCCCGTGCTGTTTTGACGGGTGGGCGACGAGTGCAAAACGTCATTTAGGCCGCAATTCGCTCACGGTGGGCTAGGTTCGGAATGAAAGTTCGCCACTCACGAACACACCCGCACTGCACACCGCGGCGGGTTCGGATGGAGGTCGAGGTGCGTGCGATGTTCGGACCCGATCCACCCTTTTTTTCGTTCAGGTTGGTGGAAGCAGAAGGTGACGGCTCGATTGCGATATTTTTAGAACGAAGTCGTGCTAAATTATTTTGCGCGAATCACTTTGTTTACACCTACCGACGGCCCGATCGGTGTCGGTGTGATTGTGTGCGTGGCGATGGCAGAATGTTGTTTGTCTCTCTAGATTTGTGTGTAACGAAGGGTAACAGAAAAACAACTTTTTCATCGCGAAAAATGTCCCCGGCCGGCTTGTTGATCGGTTCCGATGATCGCAAACGTGACGGTCCACATTTTGTTCCGTTTTCCGTCGAACGTCACATGGGCCATTCATTCGCTTATCAGCGACGTAATCCCAGCGCGTTCACGAATCATTGAGCACAGCCCCGAGTGCGGGGGAAATGCGCTTCTAATGAGTGCATCGCTGCATGCCGTGTGCAGTAAGGTATCAAAATAATGTGTAGTAATCCATCGCCCGGTTGTCGTCGTCGCCGCCGCCGTCGTCAGTAGTGGAAAATCACCGACAAACAAACAAACAAACAAACAACAACAGCATCTCCCGGCGATCCTGCTTCTTTGCGCGAGGAACGTGATCAGTGTCAATATGACGACATACAACCCTCGTTTGGTATTGGATCGGAGGTCCCCCCCCCCTCCCCCCTCACCCACTCACCTAACTGTTGATTTGTTTTCAGAACCGTAGCAACGTGATTCATTCATGAATGGGAAGCGCGCAGTTGGAGCGGGTTTTGGGGGATTTTACCCGGCCGGCTTCTGCCCCGAGTGATCTATTTTTTCGCCACAGCCAGCGGCGTTCCTTTGTCACCAATAGAAAACCGAAATTGCACAAAGCAGGCTCAGTCGGTCGATCCGAATTTTTTTTTTTTTGTGACATTAATTCGGGTGTTCTAAAACCTGCACTAAAGCTGGTCACCCACCGTTCGAGAGGTTCCGTCTCAGCTGATGGCAGATTTTTGGGACATTTGCCATTTGCAACAATTCGCGTCGCTTGATGAGCTCCTCCGAAGCGCGGTTGAAGGTCGGTCAAATGATTTCCCAAGAGTGCAACAACAACAACAACAACAACAACAATCGATGGCAAAGTAGCAGCTTCTAGCTGTCGCCGGGACGGGAATGCATTTGCATTGTTGCCGAGCAAGTGGAGCAAAAATATATTTATTCGCTCGATCGAGGAGGGGGGGTTGGCTTGGGGGTCGTTTGGGGTGGCGAAAGGAAACAATTGACTGAACTGAATAAATATAACCGGCAACTCGTTCGGTTGTTTATCCTATTTATTTTATTTTAATTTTTTTTTTTTCGTTTTGGGTAATTGCTACGGGTACGGGTCACTGCACTTGGCGAGGGTGCGATCGGTTGGAGATTTTCGTTTCTTTCGGCACCCGATTTCCTGAGTGGGCGTAGTGCAGTGCGAGAATGGTTTTCAATGTTTCGCTGTTGATCGGAGTGCAACTCGGTGAACTTCCTTGACCGGTTTGGGGTTTCTTTTTTTAAGGTGCATGATTGCAAATGACTGATGGAATGTCAACTCTGAATGAACGTCATAGCAAGCGGTGTTTTTAGAGACATGCAGTTGCGTAGGTTAATGAGTCGCTGTGCAGTGTGGGTGATTCGTGTCAGTCGGTTAATTGATGATGTTGGACGGAGTTAAACGAACTGTCTCTCTTTGCTTTTTCTCTCTCTCTTTCTCACTGCTGTCACTTGAAAATAAGATTTACACTACGAGGACGTTCGTTTGAATTACGAAACCATTCGTTGATCTTGTTTTCGATGAAATAGGTTTGTAATTTGATGCAAGAGCTTACGACTGTTTCGTACAAATTGCGGACGAAATCCTGAATTCCAGTAATCGGTCATCAGCACCGATTACTGGAAGTTACCAGTTTGGATAATTTTGATATTACAAAACTACTACAAACGCCTTTCTTTTTGACGTAGGACTACGGCTGTGTTTTCAATACTGGGGTACACGTTGTGAGTGCGAAAAGTTGGAGCGTCACGAAATATGTTTAGATTTTGAACGTAAATAACTCAGTCATTTCACAATCGATTTTCAAAATTTTAACTCCAATCGATCGGGACTTTCACTACGCATCGATTCTAACATTGACAACTATTGCTTTGAGCATTAATCTAACAAAAAGTTGATAAATGTGAAGCGCCGTCAAAACAAGAATCAACCATTCACATGAATCTGAACGCTTGTTTCCTGTTACAAATGGTGGGGGCAACAACGAGGAGCAAAACAAGGTGCTTGTGTGTGTGTGTGTGTTTGGGTGTGTTTTTTTAGACGGGATGGAAAATCTGCAACCAGACTCCTGCCCCCCCCCCAACAACCCCCCCCCCCCCCCCCCCCCCCCTACCCTTTTAACCTACCCATCCTTCGTCCCAACCGCTCACGGCCATCATGCCGTTCCTCGCGTCGTTGAAGCGAGGGCAGACGAAGAACACTCCGCCGTATAGCATTCCTCCCGGCTTTGTTGATAAAACTACATTCAAAACTGTTTTGTCTACCAACACCTCCTCTATGCTTCTTTAAAGCCGAAATTTGTACAAAATGGCCCACTCTATAGACGGTTGCGAAAACAAGTTAATAAAACCTTTATAAGAACATAAAGATTTTGAAAATGTTCTAGTGAAAGATGTTATGACCACTTGAGAACCTTCATAAAACCTATTGGCTGCCATTAAAACCAGAATGTGGCTAAATGGCCACAGCTGTCAAACTTCACTGTGAAATCGAGGATGGTTTTTGTTGTTCTGCTTTGTTCGATTCTCTGATCTTCTGATTCATTTAGCAGTCAAAAAAAAAAGGTCTTGTGTTGTAGGAAATTTTGTTTGGTAGCAAAATATCCAAAACAAATTGTGTTTTCTACAGCGTATTATGCTCCAAATATATGCGCAATTATTTGGTGAATATTGGCACGATAAGAGCCAAAAATTAATGCGCCTCGGAAATTATGCGAATTTACAACAACATAAACCAAATTAAAACAAATATATTCGATACATTAATCATGAATTTCCTGAAAAGCGCTTGGAATTGGATGAGATGATTAAAAGAATGCCGAAAATAGTCTCTGATCTACAGTTTATTTGCACGCCATTGAAAATTTGATGCATTTATTTTTCCACATTTCAATTATTTCTTATATTTCAATATGGCGATTGGAAAAAAAATCACAATTCTGCCATAAAGCCAATTTATCTTCGCAATGGCTATTATAAAACTATTTGGTCTTATGGCGACTTCCTTTAATGCCAATTTGCCGTTTAATGCATTTACTGGAGGTAAAATGGTTTTAAAATGCTTTTTCAACTGACCATCATAAGATAAAACGGCATTTCAATACAGCATTTTACGAGTTCATAAAGTCGAAATAAAACCTTTGATAGGAGTAAAAGAAAGTTGAGAAACAAGGTTTTAAGATCGTTGTAAACAAGCTGTGTGGGTTTTCATTATCCTAAAATATGAAACCTATTGGCACCTCTTGGTGCCATAATAAAACCAAATTGATTTCAAGTGGCTATCATAAAAGTTTAATAAAACTTAAAAAAGCAGGATGGTTTTGGCAATGTTACTTGGGATGTTCCGCCATTTCGTCCGCTTCCGCGCATACAGGACACGCTGAGGACTCGGTGTGCCCGTACTGATGCAGATACTGTCTGAAGCAGCCATGGCCCGACAGTATCTGTGTCCAATGGAAGGTTGCTTCCCCGTGACGCCGCTCGACCCATCCAGATATTTGCTGGAATTAGTCGGTGGGTCCACCGACCTTTGGTGGAATTATTCCACTCCCTCTGCCACCTGGCCATCGATGTACCTCTGGTGGTCCTGCGAATACCTTTTGTGCCCCTTTGCTCGAAGCACTCCGTATCCTCTTTTATTGTGATGCCAATGGGCATCATCCCCGCTAAAACGCATACCGCGTCGCGGGACACTGTGCGCTATGCGCTGACCACTCTCAGGCATATTAGCCTATGTGTACTTTCGAGCTTACCGAGGTAACTCTTATTACTCAGGCCGGTAGCCCATGCCGGCCCACCGTACCTCATTGTAGACAAGGCGACGCACAGTGGGCAAGAATTGATGAAAACTAAGGAAAAAATCTCTAACTTTTGTCGCTTTTAAGCGCGGCTTATAAACAAGGTCATTTCCGCTTGGAAATTGCCTGGGAAATCGAATGGAACTGGTTTCAATCACCGCACGGATATGGTTGTGGAGTTAGAGAGCTTATTTTACCCCACTTCCCCTAGTATTCTCCAATAATTTATAGATATCTTTGCTCCGAGTTGCTCAAGATCAACAAAATAGAATTAGTCCTATGTGAAATTTTCTGGAGAATCGAATAAAGGTTGTTTCAACCACCGCACGGCTCTGTGAATGAAGATATGGCTGGCTTTGCCCCACTTCCCCTTATATTATTGAATAATTTATAGATATCTTTGCACGGAGTCGCTCAAGATCAACAAAATAGAATGAGTCCTATGTGAAATTTTCTGGAGAATCGAATAAAGGTTGTTTCAACCACCGCACGGCTCTGTGAATGAAGATATGGCTGGTTTTGCCCCACTTCCCCTTGTATTCTTGAATAGTTTATAGATATCTTTGCACGGAGTCGTTCAAGACCAACAAAATAGTGCTAATGCAATGTGAAATTTCCTGGAAAATCAAATAGAAGCTGTTTCAACTACCGCGCAGCTCTGTGAACGAAGATATGGCTGGTTTTACCCCACTTCCCCTAGTATTCTTGAATAATTTATAGATATCTTTACTCCGAGTCGCTCAAAATCAACAAAATCGGACTATGTGAAATTTCCTGGAAAATCGAATAAAGGTTGTTTCAACCACCGCACAGTTCTGTCAACGAAGATATGGCTGGTTTTACCCCACTTCCCGCTGTATTCTTGAATAATTTATAGTTATCTTTACTCAAGATCAACAATATAATGATTGTTCAATGTGATATTTTCAAGAAAATTGAATTTAATTGATTCACGAATACTTTGATTAACACAAAAAGTTACTGTCTTCATTGCCATCAACATTATCGCTACTGCTCTTGTCACTATCACTGGAATAGCCATCTGAGCAAATCTCCACACTGGATGACATGCTTGGAAGCTCACCTGCTTCAATGGCCACATATCCATTCGTTAGAGCTTCGAAACGTTCATCCTTATATTTCCTGGATTTAACTCCAAGACCCCTTGTGTAAGCTAAATACGACATTTTGGGGTCTGACCATGCTAAAGCTACACCTTTTATGGCACCTCTCGCCGACCTGCTCGTCTATACAGTTTAACGAAAATGGCAGAAAACTTAAACGGAACTGGTTCATTTAGCATCAATGAAATTTTGTTGAATGAGAAGATTTACCAGAATTTCAACGACCTCCGGCAGGTGTTTATGCTTATGGATGCTTGGTGGGAGCCGTTTCACAAATGGAAATTCATCCATAATTTGCACTTCTATTCGTTCGTACAGCTGTCTTAACTTCTCAGGATCCAATTCCCTCGATGATAGTGCCAATCGAGATATCAAACGTAAATTCGTTACAAGCTCTACATTGATGTTGAGAACCTTGGCAAATACCTCAGGTTGATCAAGGAGTCTTCGTCATTTTCCCCGGTATTCGAACTTCCACTTCCTCCAATTTTCGGTCGATTAATGTTGAGGTTGAAATGTTTTTCAAGTTGATTACCTTGACGTCTAGCTTCAGCTACAACTTCGGGGTGTGTTAGTGCCGGATTGTTGGGCACTGCTTTCTTTGCCGCCATTTGCATGATCCACTCTGTCGTATTCAGCATGGAATGGAAATATGAAGGTCCAACTCTTGAATCAGCACCTTTTACACACATTGGACAAGCATGCATATTACGGTTGCCTACGATTTCATTGGCCGCTTTGCCGTCGACCATGGAGTAAATTCCTTTCACTGTCACTCTTAATTTAATGGTCTGTACTTCAATAATAATTGGATCTTGGTTGATGTCTTCAATCTCCTTAAAAAAGTCGTCGAACATTTCCCGTGTTATATTATCCGTTTCTTTCATCCAACACATGCTTCGTTTATCAAAGTATTCGTGAATCAATTAAATTCAATTTTCTTGAAAATTGAAAATTGAACTACAGTACTGGAAGAAATAAAGTGCTCGACCGGAAATAATTATATCATTGCTTCATAACTTCATCAAATTTGATTTTATTATTTAGCTTTCTTCTGCAAAGTTGACTTAATTTGCGTTATCTTTCAGTTTTTGTAGAAAAAAAAATTGCTATTCTCTTGAAATCAAAAAAAAACTTTTTTTACTTAAATTAAGTTGTTTTGGAACTGGAAGAAAAAAAGTGCTCACTTTTACCTTATAATATTTTACGGTGTTTTGTTCGTTCCCAGTCGCTGATATTGACATATCCTCTTATTGTTGTTTATGCGCGGTATATTCAAGAACAATTTTCCCCTCGTTTTACTTGTTCGTTATTCGTGTTTTAAGATGGAAAGTAAGCAAATCCCTCTAAAAATCCGTAAACTCATCGTTCGAGACCACCAGAACCATGAATCGTTCCGGAAGATTGCTGCTAAGTATGCTTTAAGCTACTCTGGTGTAAGGAAGGTATGGAAGAAATTCGAACAATGTGGAAGTGTGGCAGACAAATCAGGTCGTGGGAGAAAGCGGCTTACGTCACCACGCGAAGATTCGAGAATCGTACGAAAAAGAATTCCGAAAGAATTATTCGCTACAGGCTGCAAGAAGCTGGATTGAAGAGCAAGTATGCAAGTCGAGGCCCTCTAATCAGAAAAGTGAATAGAATCAAACGATTGAAATTTTGATCAAAAGTATGCGGAACAGCCCGTAGAATTCTGGAAACGAGTGGTATGGTCTGATGAGAGCAAATTTGAACTGTTTGGCAAGAAACAGCGCCCTCGTGTTTGGATAAAGTCGGGAGAACGCTTATTGGATCAGAACGTGCAGAAAACTGTAAAACATGGTGGCGGAAGTATTATGGTTTGGGGGTGCTTCTCGTGGTCCAGCGTTGGAAATCTCGTAGAAATCGAAGGTATCATGACTGCTGATCGTTACATTGATATAATCAATGAAAATCTGGAGGAATCGCTTCTTAAAATGGGGCTTAAGGAAAGCTTCATTTTCCAGCAGGACAATGACCCAAAGCACACAGCACGAAAGTCAACTGCATTCTTCAAAGCAAATCGCATTAAACTGTTGGAATGGCCACCACAATCACCTGACCTCAACCCGATTGAAAATTTGTGGTCGATTTTGGATAGACAGGTGGATAAAGGCGAAGTGACGAACAAAACCAAGCTTTTCAAAGCTTTAAATGAAGCGTGGCAGAACATCGATGAAACATATCTGCACAACCTCGTCGAAAGCATGCCACGACGTCTACAAGCAGTGATCCAGGCAAAAGGTGGACATACTAAGTACTAAAAGCTTTATATACTGTGTTTTCTTTACAATTTCTCTTGTGAGCACTTTATTTTTTTCCAGTCGATAACAGAAAAGGTTCAATAAAAATTAAGATATAAATTTCCAGTCCTAGATTTTTATTATTTTCTTTGCAGGAAACGATAAAACGGAAGAATAAGATGAATTATGTCGAATACAGCTCAAGGTTTTCTCTGAATGTGTAAAGGGTGTCACTCTTCAAGATTATTCGTTTTGGTGAGCACTTTATTTTTTCCAGTACTGTATCATTATATTGTTGATCTTGAGTAAAGATAACTATAAATTAATCAAGAATACAACGGGAAGTGGGGTAAAACCAGCCATACCTTCGTTCACAGAGCTGTGCGGTGGTTGAAACAACCTTTATTCGATTTTCCAGAAAATTTCACATAGGACTAATTCTATTTTGTTGATCTTGAGCAACTCGGAGCAAAGATATCTATAAATTATTGGAGAATACTAGGGGAAGTGGGGTAAAATAAGCTCTCTAACCCCACAACCATATCCGTGCGGTGATTGAAACCAGTTCCATTCGATTGCCCAGACAATTTCCAAGCGGAAATGGCCTTGTTTATAAGCCGCGCTTAAAAGCGACAACAGTTACAGATTTTTTCCTTAGTTTTCATCAATTCTTGCCCACTGTGCGACGCTTACCAGGAGCCGGCGCTTCCTCCCCTACACCGCTGAGCTGTTTGCCATCATGCAGGATAATGCCGATATAGCCATGGAGGACAGTAACGTCGACTGGTGAATGACAATTTGTCGTCGATCATGATCCCTAGGTACCTCAAAGCCCTCTTCGATTCGATTGTGCAGTTACCTGCACTAATCGTCACGTGTTGCTCCGATTTTCGGTTGTTAACAACCGTGACCTCGGTCTTGTGCTGCGCTAGCTCCAGTTTCCTGGAACTCATCCATCTATCCACATCCATCTTTTCGATGGATTGATTCACCACATATCTCAAGGGTGATGTCGTCTGGAAGCCGTAGTACCTCATCGTACATCGTGTTCCATAGCACCGGGCCCACGATCGAACCTTGCGGGACGCCTGCGGTGATCTGAAGACGTTTCTGGCCTACCTCTGTGTTGTACACCAGCACGCGATTCTGGAAATAGCTTCTCAGAGTCTTGTACAGATATCCCGGAACAAAATAGCGTGGACCACATCCACGCCTTACGGGTAGGGGCCAAATGAAAATTTGAAGATAACTGAAACAGTTTGAACGCTAATAGCTTACGAAACTAACGAAAGTAATCAAACGGTTTAACGTAGTCTACGTCAACCGGTCGGGTGTTAAACACAACCCCACTGACAGTTTTTTTGTATGGATTCCGTCCAAGGTCGTCTTTCAAAATACTCCTGATCGTTGACTGCAACATTCCCAGTTCTTTACCTATCTTTCTCCAGACCTACCAGGTTTCCTCCGAATTCGCTCTCTCACTTGTTTGATAGCCTCCGAGCTCCTGACAGTGCGTTCACGGCCAGGTCTAGAAGGTATTTTACAAGAACCGGTTTCTTTGTAGCGTTTGATGGTACGAAAGATACATATTTTGTTCATTCCGATTGGAATTCAAAACAAACTTGCAAACCGTGTTGACATTTGAATACACTCTATGTGCAAACATGCCTGTGATTGACCCATCCAAAAACTGACAGAAATTACCACTTGCCCTGTATAATGCCAAACTCTAACATTACGGTTGTAGTTCAGACCTGTCTACCTAAACATCGGATTGAAAGAGAAAACAGCAAACTACTCATCCATGTTATCCAAACCAAGCTGTTATCTCACCCTGGCATGTCTCTCGAATTAGCAAACAACCTCAAAACGCCGCCAAAAATTGACGAATCCAATCATTTCCCTCATTTTCAACAGTCTTCTTCCGGGTCCACTCACTCACATCGAGCGACGGGCCCACGTGACGTAAGATTGTTGGTGAAAGTGATGGCTCCCATTCCGAATTCCACCTCTTCTGTGCGTGCCACTTTTTTCGTGGTGTTTGCTTCAATGCCACGTTCCTACCCCCCTCCATCACAATACGTTCAAAACAAAACAAACTTGCCATTTAAAAAATTCCAACCCCTCACTCACATAGCATCGCCTAATTAAGTCGAACCGGTAACCTTGTCACAGAACCGACAACGAAAAAAACTTCCACAACAAACGTAACCTCCAAAAGCCTGATTGCCGCCATATTTGCATATGGCGGTGGTGGGTTCAATTGATGCCCATTCTCCAAAGTGTGTGCTTTTTTTTCCTGCATCGTCACCATCAAAACCAAAACATAACCTTCGAAGCTGGCAGCGCGCTGCTACCTGTTATTCAAATGCGAAAATATTTCGCGAATGGTAGGATTCCGCGAGCAAAACAGAGAAGCCGAAAATATAATGGCCTCCTTCCCTCCACCTGAACGCACTCCGATCGAGCGAACGCAAGCGGTTCATATTTTGGGCAATTGCCGATGATGACAGCAGGCGGCGACGTGTGCATTAGTCGTCCCAACTCGGTGCGAATCGGCGCAGGTGGCCTTTTTAATGCCTTTACTGGGGGGATTCATACAAGCCAGCCGGGCAAAGGACTTCCTGTATGAAAGTAATAAGGCTGGCCCGGGACGTCACCCGTCGTCGTCGTCGTCGTCTCCGGTGGTAATTGATGTCTAGGTCAAACCTACCGAACTCTAACGAACGACGAAGAACGGGGACAGGTAGCTTCGCTAATGTGTGATAAATGAGTGCCATTCGAGTTTTGGGTTGAATATAAAAGGACGGTAATTGAGCTGACGATTAGCGCCGGACGGTGACATTTCCTCGTTGACATTGGAAATCATCAACACCGATCGTTTGCTTTTGGAATGGATTGGACGCCGTTTTCGACACTCATCGAATGTACCTGCGAAGTCGAACCTGAAATTTAAAAAAAGCAACGACTGATTAGAAATTGAATTCCTCGAACAATTGCACGCACCTGCCATATTCAGCTGCCTCTGATAGTCCACTTTTATGGCTAATCCATCTGCTTGATACGACTGCGGTGCTGTTGCGCGTACATTTTGCTCCGACTAACTGTTTCTAGCATTGAACGTGCATTAAAAGAAAACCTCGTCCCGGAAGACACGCACAACGAAGGAAAAATTAAAGCAAAAAGCAACGCCAATAAAGCACTGAAATTTATCGATAGCAAATCGATTCGGACCAAAGTTGGAGCTGCCTTCTGGACGCCTCTCGGTGTTTGTGAGTTGTATGCGAAGAAGAAGCAAAACGACTCAACAAGTAGCAGGAGCATAATAATAATAATGTAATCAACAGCCGCGTTCGGCCTTTTTTTCCTCTCTCTCTCTCTCTCTGATCGCAATTGCCAGCCAATCTACACCGATCTGTGCGATTTCTATCGCGCCGGCTGGAAAGAAGACACTCGCTGGCAATCGTCGGCAAGTGAAATCCAAAACATAGCGGTTTATTTTTCTTGTTATTTAAAAAAAAAATAACATTTTTATGCGTTAAGTGTCTATATGGAAACTTGCAGCGGCGGGTTATCTACAAACATACGAGCGAGCGTGAGCGTTTCGACGGACCCATCCGACTGGAAAGTGGTTTTACGGCAAACTAGCGGGGACCTCCGGTCGCCGCCGCCGCCGTCTTCTTCACTGTCCGCTATTCCTCATTCGCCTCGCCACAGAGCCGTCCCCAAGCAGCCGTGTGTAATTTGAAATTTATAGCGTTGCTTATGCAACGCGCGAGTCTTTTTTTTTTCAACTTTCTCTAGCTTTTTAAACAGTGATTAAAGCGACGCTGCGCGGTGATCAATCACCGAACTAATCTTGGGAACTAACTGCGGGAACTGGTTTCAGACTGGCCCAGCATTACCGCATACATTCGGGTAAACCGCTTGCATGGCCGTTTGGCAGAAAGCGCGAAAAACGAAACCTAAAACCAATTGAAACAATTAACATTTATGCGAACGCTCTCCCCCTTGACGTTTCGTCAGCGAACGGAAATAACCAACTACTCACCAGAAATTCTATGCTCCAAACCGTCAACTGTCGAATCATCGGCCGAAAAAATGTCTCGAAACGCCAACACAACACCGCCCGAAAAACATGCCGATCGCGACTTTGACCTCACTCATTCGAAACGCGCTTCACCCCGGCGGGTTTGCTTGCTGCCCTTGCCGAAAAAAACAAAAACAAGCACCCGAAAACACAAACAAAAAGCAAAACCGAGTGTATCTTCGATATTCGTACCTAATAATGATGACATTGGTTCTCGGTCGCTCTCAGCGGTGGGCGTTCGTTCGAGAACAGCCAACGTTCAGCCGCGTTTACCCGCACATTCCGATTCGGCACACAGCGAAAATCATGACGGAGTAGGCGGCGGTCGCGAAGATCGTTCCATGTTTAGGAGTTTCGCACGCTGCTGCCTGTTGGAAGAATTCGTTGGATTTCGTAATATTCCCGATGGGTGCGTGTGTGCGTGCGTGCCCTTCGGTACGTCACCGTCGCCGGCAGCCCGACAAGCACTCAATTAGTATCAGTGAACAAGGGCTCGGTATCAGTGTAGATATGATTCTCGAACAAAGTTGAGACTCTGTTCTAGGCGCTTCCATCGTTGAATCGGATCTCAAGGACGCCGGGTGTGCGGTGCGTTATGGAAGGGGATCGTGTGGGTGAAGAGCGAACGCGGTCGGGGGGTTTCGAACACGATTTTTCATTGATTTCCGTGCCGAGGTATTTGATATCGAGCGTGAGTTGTCAAATCGTCGTGTTGGCGATTGGGCAATCGACGAAACCTGGGGAGGAGTTATTCGAGAAGTTTGCTGAGATGATGATGTGATGTCAGTCCATACGACCGTTTGGAAAATCGATCTTGATCTCATGCTCATTGTTCGGTTGTAAACGTCGGCGAATTGAGTGGGGTTAAAGTAGGTGGAAGTGAGGGCGGGTGATTCTGGTGAAGGTTACAACGCTACACGTGTCTGAATTATTGTTGTTGGATTTTTTTTTGTAAGATAGTAGCGAATATTCAGTGTAAAAATTTGACGAAAAACTGAACCGGATTTTACCAAGCGGGGATGATGGAAATTTCGTGATTTTAATAGACTGAAATAAGAACAAATTAATAATTGTTCATGGATTTTTTTCTTCTATATTTGATAGACATATTAATCTTTAGTCTATTTAGTCTTTAGTCTATGAAATTTCAATTCTTGATACCAGGCAGTTGTTTGTCGATAGAGAAAGGCTGGATCCATTGCTGACGAATATTAATGTGGATATCAACCAATTTCTTTACGATTGATTGTTTTTGGCGATTATCACGACAATTTGAATGAGAGCATGAAAAATGTTCAAATTATGTAACAATAAAGGTGTGAATTATGGAGAGTGTGAACTGTTTAGTGGAATACCTGTAACTAGAAAATAAGAAGAATGGTTAGTAATTTCCATTTAATTCCAACTACCTTTATTGCTTATCTTGACAGATACGCGTATTTCGTCTACAATGTGCAGACTTCTTCAGTGTCGTGTACTAATACGCGTATCCTTCAAGATAAGCAATGAAGGTAGTTGGAATTAAATGGAAATTACTAATCATTCTTCTTATTTTCTAGTTAATAAAGGTGTTTCAAATACTAGGAAAAATTATGGAGCAATCATGGAATTCTCGGAACAATAAGAGATATTTTCCCTTTCAAACAATTGGAATAGAGTAAATGTCAGAACTTTTATCTGAAATTAAAGAGTAAGCATCTAGCTAGTGTTCAAAGGTGCAGTATCAATTGTTGAAAATTGGTTTTGGTAGCTGCTATACGCCTGATTTTAGTCATAAACAGGATGAGCAAATTATTGCGACTGAAGTGTGCTGTTTTTGGTGAAATGGGAGTCTTTTCACCATATGAACTTCAGGCCAATACAAAATGTCACCTTCATGGGCATTCTATCAGACTTCTACAAACATTTGGCAGTAGATGGTGCCGGTCGTTACTCGAGTAGCAGGATAATGCGTCAATCTACGTATCACGCCAAACAATAGCATGGATTGTGGACAATGACGTAACTGTTTTTGAATCCAGATTATAACTCCATTGAAAATCTGTTAGGCATCTGTTCGATCTAAAGTTCTGTCCAGTTAGAATCCGGAATCACTTATTGTGTTGCAGCGGCACGGAAAGTAACCGCTGCAAGAATTCTTTTACAGCGGTTTGTTGACCTAGGCGCCCACTTTAGCGGTATAAATTTCACGGTGTTTCGTGCAGTGAGTCAAAAGTTATTCCAGATGGAAGCCGAGAGGAGAGAAAAAAATCTGAAAACCCACGTTGATAATTCAACGTGGTCCGCAATAAAAATCGCAAAAACGTTGAAAATCGCCATATCAAACGTTTCAGGGAGCGAAAGAGCGTGGATCGAGTGCCTCAAGGTAAGCGTCGTAGTGGAACATATGACCGCAAGCTGAACCAGAAGGTGTTGAGAACCGTCAGAGCAAACCCTGGACTGTCAGATAATGAAATCGCACAAAAATACGCTGCTGCTCGCAGTACCGTTCGAAGAATTCGTTTGCGAGCAGGATATCGTTCTTATCGAGCCAGCAAGCAACCAAACAGAACGTTGAAGCAAAGTTTCGTCACCAAAACTCGAGCTCGGAAATTGTACCAGTAGGTTTTGACGAAGTAACAAGGATGCCTGTTCATCGACGATGAAACCTACGTCAAAATGGATTTCGGACAGCTTCCAGGCCAAAAATTCTACATGGCGACGGCACGAGGAGATGTTCCTGCGAAGTTTAAGTTTGCTGTTATGGACAAATTTGCCAAAAAAAAAATTGATGATTTGGCAAGGGATATGCAGCTGCGGAGCAAAGACCAAAGTGTTCGTGACGAATAAGACGATGGACTCGAAGCTGTACAAGGAAGAATGTCTCAAAAACCGCGTACTACCTTTCATTAAAGCTCAAAAAGGTCCCGTGAAGTTTTGGCCAGATTTGGCGAGTTGCCACTACAGCCGGGAAGTTATCATCGATAAAAACATAAATCCACCCAACTGCCCGCAGTTCCGGCCCATCGAGAGTTTTTGGACTATAATGAAGCGGAAGCTTAAGAAAAGTGGAAAAACGGCTCGGGACGCGACTCAGATGACCAAAATGTGGAACACATGTGCCATGGAAGTTGACTCCGGAGGTGTGCAGCGTTTGATGGGAGGAATAAAGAACACAGTGTGAATGTTCATTAGAATCGAAGAGAAATGATTTGTATTGAAATTTTTTCTTTAAGTACAGTGAATTGCCTTTGTTTTGATGTATTAAACTTATTTGTACGTCAATCCGTTACCGAGATACAGATGATTTTATTATTCCGGATTCTAAATGGACATAGTTTTAATTCCAAGTCAAAGAAGGCGTAAACAACAAAAGTGTTTGCAATCTTTCATGCGCCATTCAACAATGTTTGCAAGATTTCATACAACAGGCTAGATTCAGGCGCTATCTGGGTTAAATTTACATGAAATATCCTATTATTTTCTGCCAAATCTAGCATTCCTTTATGCGCATTAGATAACGCAGAAATTTGTTTTTTCAATGTGTGCGCTCTTTGATTTTTTTTTATTTAAGTCTTATTTCCAGCGGTGATTTTTTTTTTCAAAATTTCCTAAAATGAATAATCAGCAGCACGAAGATTAAAACGCTCTTCATCTGGTGACAGTATGTTAAATCCATTATCTAAAGTAAATAAAACAAAATGTTAGTTGCAGAAAAGCAGAAGCTCCAGGACATCGCGATTTCTTATATACTAAAGGGTGTTTCGATCAAAATTTGGTCGACTTAAACTTGACGCATTTCCTTTCATCGTGCATTAAAACATTTTGCATGCGTCGAATGGGAGGGTCTTAAGTAGACGTCACCATAAACATAAACAAGTTAAAATACCGTAAGGGCATTGCAGATGAAGTTCGAAAGGCTTTGGCGAAGGCTAATTTAGCTGAAAATTGACTCCGCATCACGGTCTAGTAGAAACGTGTTAGGAATAAACATGCAGTACCCATTAAAAGGATAAGTTGTGATAAGGCTGTGGCGATTTTTTGAGGTTTGCGAGGTTTTGATTTCCTCGGCTTCTCCATCTGAATGTTCTTTGGGGATGAACTCTACGACAACGATATATATCCGATGGCAGTGAATATCAATAATGCAAACTGATCCTCTAAATCAAAATCGTTTCCACACGAAAGAAAACGAACATTGACTTGGGCAGTTGCGAATCTATGAGGTCTATACAGGTGGGGCAGAAGTAGTTCAGTTGTTTTAGTGCAATGCAAAATACTGTAATTGTGTTCGTGAGATGATGCACAGCCTGTTGTTTGCAAACATGCGTGACGTAGATCTCCATAAACAACCATTCGAACAGCAGCAAATCACAAGGCAGAATGTTTATTTTCGGTATTTGGTATAGTTTTTAAAGGGTTTCGGCTAAAAAATGCCGTCTCGTGCAGTAAAAGGATGCGGACAAAATCTTAACTTGCTCTGTTATCATTCGCTTGTTTTTGGAATTTTACGTCCCTATCCGAAATCATGGATTGTTTACATATTTTTCGTTACTAATACCGACAAACACTGTGCTCTTCACCACCTGTATACATCTCATTGATAGCAAATAGCCAAATGAACTCGAACGAGTGAATGAACCATAACTAAAGGTGATTTGAAAATAAAGACTGGACTCGGAAAAAATGAGACACACAAAAATGATCACCAAAAATTCATTTAAATCGGATGCTTCTCAAATTTTCAGGAATTAAATAACTATATATTAGCTATGTTTTTATTGAATTTCCTCCCCCAAGCTGAATGCTTGTACATTGCTCATGAGATCTTGGGCGAGCCTTTGTCCATCTTCCTTACACAATTTCTCCCAGTTTTTCTTCAAAGCTTCATCGGTTTTGAATGTTTTTCCGGTTTTATTCAACTTCTTCTTCATTATCGCCCAAAACTTTTCGATCGGACGAAGTTCTGGTGTATTTGGCGGGTTCGCCTCCTTCGGGACCACATTAACGCCCTTCGCTTCGTACCAATCCATTACAGGCTTGGCGTAATGGCACGAAGCGAGATCCGGCCAGAACAGCGTGGGACCACGGTGAGAGCGGAGGAAGGGCAGCAAGCGCTTTTGCAAGCATTCTTCTCGATAAATCTGCCCGTTTATGGTGCCGGTTGTAACGAACGGCTTGCTGTATCGTCCGCACTCGCAGATCGCCTGCCACAACCGGTACTTCTTCGCGAATTTGTCCATCTTTCTCTTCCGGAACTTTTCCGGAACCTCCATGCGGGACGTTCCGACAAAAAACTCGAGGCCGGGGATTTGTTTGGTGTCCGCCTTGATATATGTCTCGTCGTCCATGACGAGACAGGCTGGCTTGACCAGCCACTCACGGTACAGCTTCCGCGCACGCAATTTGGCCACCGTGTTTTGCTTGTCAGTCCGATTTGACGCCTTCCTGACCTTAAAAACACGTAGCCCAGCCCGCTTCATGGTCTGCTGGACGAACCACTTCGACGAATTGACCTTTTTGCCACGTCTCGGGTGGAAAGGTTCGGGTTATTCTTAAAGTACTGTCTTATCTTCCGCGCCTTCTCTGGGTATTCCGTTTTCGGGTTTCGGCTGCTTCCAGCGCGCCGCTCGATGGTCTTCGTCTCCTGGAACATCTTCACAACGCGGGACACGGTGGAATGGTGGATTCCAAGCCCTTTGCCGATCCATCTGTGTGACTGACCAGGATTATCGATCACCACGCCCAAGATTTGCTGGCGTAGCTCTTCTTGTTTTGAATGCATCTTAAAAATACTAAACTCAAAATTTCATTGAATTTTACCCACGCGATAAAAAAGTTACACCCAAAACAAAGTGTCGCATTTTTCCCGAGTCCAATCTCTAGATGTTTGCACTAGTCAACAGAAAGTTATCATGTCAGCAATCACATTCCTTTGTATAGTAGTAATACTATATCATGTTGTCTTCAACTTAATCTAAGTTGGACCTCAAGTGAGTGATTTTTAACAGCACTGGTTATAAATAACTTATATAATTATATTACGGCACACATTTTTTCAAATTTGCACGCACGAGAAAAATAAATGCAAACACGCAACACTCAAAAAACAAAAGAATAGACAGAGATAAAATCCAAGCCCAACATTCAAAGGGTGGAGCTGAAATTCATGTTTTCAAAATAGAAAATCTTGATTTTTATGAAAATTCATAATTTTGTGAATGTAAACCCGGTTTTTACATCAACCTTACGTGTTACGAAAAATCCGTGTTCACGAATGAATTCAGGGAGGTCCATTTCATAAAATCCAAGCCCAACATTCAAAGGGCGGAACGAAAATTCATGTTTTCAAAATAGGAAATCTTGATTTTCATGAAAATTCGTAATTTTGTGAATGAAAACCCGGTTTATTTCATCAATCTTACGTGTAACGAAAAATCTGTGTTCACGAATGGATTCAGGGAGGTCCAAGTCCAACTTGCAAAGGGCAGAGCCAATGTTGTGGTTGTTGATGAGGTAGATCATATTACTACGGAAATACGTGTTTTTGTGAATTTTAATCACATTTTTCTCAAAAACTGGACGTGTTACAGCATTTCTGAACCCATATTTGAATTCAGCGTGGTGAAATCTATAAAATTCAACATATATACTTGAAGGGAGTGAAACACTGCCGACTTGTGTTATTTGCCATAGTAGTATTGATTAACTTGTGTTGCAACCTTTTCATATCTTTGATTTATGGCCAGATTTTAGCTTTAATAAGTGCGTGTCCAGAAATATTTTTTTTAACTTTGTCGCGTCGGTGGTCAGAGTCAACGTAAGAATTTCTTTCAGTTTATGGTTTATGGTGGATCCTTTCAACTTCCCTGACCTGCATTTTTTTTAATTTTAAATTGATGTTTCGAAAATGGCGTCTCGACAACAGGAGCTGTGCAATTTTATTTTGAACAACTGATTAGAAAATCCCAATCGTTCACCGCAAGCAATTGCGAATTCGGTCGGGGTGACGCAACAAACGGTTTCGAATGTCATCAGCAAGTTTCTACAAACCAGAACGGTTCAGCGGAAGCCAACCAGCAGGCAAAAAGAGGAACACGCAACAAACAAGATGAGAAACAAATGGTGAAGTGTTCAAGAGGAAGCCCGGCATGTTGGTCAGTGAAGTTGCCAAAAAAGTGGATGAAGCTAAGTCAACTGTGCCGGACATTAGAGTGAGCTGTGGACTGAGGCCATTCAATGCCCAGAAGAAACCTCGCCTAAAGGGCGAACACGAAATTATTGCGACACATTTAACAGGGCATAACTTTTTTACCATTGGGTAAAAATCAACCAAATTTTGCACACTTTCTCATTGATGTGTATTGTTTACATGCTGTCAAACTCGAAGTCGTGTTTTTCGATTCAACGAAAATGGAGGTGAACCAACGCGAGTCGAGAGAACAAATTCTTTCCAAACACCTGGTATTTCCTGACCTGTCGCACCGGCAGTTGGGAAAAATGTTGAACATTCACCATTCAACCGTCTCCAGAGTGTTGAAGCGGTTCCAGGAGCGGTTGACGTTGGACCACGGCAAAGGAGCTGGAAGAAAACCGGGACCGGAGAACAAAAAGACGGAGGGAAAGGTGAAGCGGATGATTAAAGCAAATCCCAACGTCTCAAGCCGTGATTTGGCTAAAAAGATCGGCATGTCACAGAGCTACGTCCAGAATGCAAAGAAGAGAGCTGGACTACATACATACAAGGTACAGAACTTCCCAAATGAGATGAGCGGCAACAATCGACGGCTAAAACTCGGGCACGGAAGCTCTACGAGAAGATGCTGACAAAGTATGGCTGCTGTGTGATGGACGACGAAACGTATATAAAAGCCGATTTTAAGCAAATTCCGGGGTTAGAGTTTTTCACCGGAAAGAGCAAGTTCTATGTGGACGACAAATTTAAGAAGAAGAAAATGTCGAAGTTCGCCTCCAAATATCTCATTTGGCAGGCCATCTGCTCTTGCGGACTGAGGAGTGAGCCTTTCGTGACAAAGGGCACAGTAAATGGCGAGATCTACAAATCTGAGTGCCTCGAGAAGCGCCTTTTGCCGTTCTTGCAGCAGCACGACGAAGCTCCGCTATTTTGGCCAGATTTGGCATCATGCCACTATTCTAAAAGTGTCCTGGAGTGGTATGAGGCCAATTCTGTCCATTTTGTTCCAAAGGACATGAATCCGCCAAACTGTCCGGAGCTGCGCCCGGTGGAGCAGTACTGGGCAATGATGAAGCGGGAACTTCGGAAGAGCAAGAAGACAGTCAAAGACGAGAAGGACATGTTAAGAAAATGGAAAAAAAATCTGAGAAACTGGTACCGGATGACACTGTAAAGACTTTGATGGAGGGCATCAAGCGAAAATGCGTTCAATTTTACACTCAAGGCTCCATCGATTAACTTTTCTTTTGATTTTTGAAGTAAATATATGTATAAAACTACCCTAAAATTTTGGTTTGATTCTAAACATTATAAGAAAATTGGCATGACATTTTCGGTGTCGCAATAATTTCGTGTTCGCCCTTTAGATGATAAAGGGAAAAAAGGACATAGTCGGGGTCGAAAGCTATATGATTCGTTGTTGACATACGTGAAGGCATTGAAGGCATGCAGTGACATTAATCCTCCAAACTGTCCAGAGCTCCGACTGATCGAGAAATTTCGGGCAATAATGAAGGGTGATTGTTGGGAAATGGGAGAAGAGTGAAAATCGGTCCAAAACTTCAAACAGAAGTAAACAAAAGCTTACAAAACCAGATGAAAGAAGCTTGTCCAAAACCTTGATGGCAGGAGTCTAGGTAACGGTCCGAAAGTTTGGGCGTGAGGGTGAAATTTAAATCTATTATTGCCAAAGTGTAAAGGAACATACTAGAGGACAATAAATGTTGACAAAAAGATTAGTTTGGTTTTCTGTTGAACCTATAACGATCGTGTGCTGATACAAAATGTATGTCCGGACACACTTTACTCCTCAGTGCACCAAAGTGACATAACGAAACGCGACTGTCACATAATTTGGGAAACATTCGATTCTGTGCACCTGAAACCTCAAAGCAATGTTAGATTTAATATTTTGGTGAAAACGACGCAGCAAAAGATAAGCACGTCATTTCAGAAAAAAACTACAAGATTCAGCCCAATGGGGTTGTACGCAAAGGTAACGTAGGACTATGTAGCAATGTGCAATCGAATTTGCCTCCAGTCGCCTAATTGTTTAAAGGGTTTTTGAAATTGGTTTCGCTCACAAATTAACTACAATACACTTGACAGGTTACCCTAATAAACATGTAATATATAAGAAAGATATTGCAGATGGTTTAACCAACAATCAATATGCAATTAGCGATTTGAAATTGATTCACTGTTGTAGAACCCCTTAGTCCGAAGTACACCTTGTAGCCAACACCTTGCTATACATACTTGCACCTTTGTTTCGATTTGCTGTGTTATTTTGACTGAATATTTGAGAGTGTGTTCGTGTGAGTTCATTATTAGGGGCGTATTATTAAGCTTGGGACCGAGCTTGGGACCGAGCTAGTACTGACTGAGCCAAGAAAAAAATCGTATTTGTTCGGGACCCTGGTCTTAGAGTTAGTCTATGGTTTAACCGTACCGGTTACAGTTGGAATGATAACCCGAATTGGTGGCTAGGTGCTTCTTATGGTAATTTTTTATGCGGGTAGACATTCAGGACATTTTATCCAAGAGACTGGCTTCATCCACCACCAATTGCATACGATTTCTTCTAGGCCTATGTGTGTACAACACTGCAAAATGTGCAAATGTCGAAAACACTATGGCTTCGACGTACGACATTTCTCGCAACCGCCCATTTCGAACAACTCTCTTTTCCAGTTATTTTGGAGGCCTTGAAAGGGGCCGTTTTGGGGTCAGGGGAACAGCTAGTGCAGCCACCCACTTCGTCATAAAGCTGAAGCTTAAAGCTTGAGCAACTCACGTATAGAGTTTGCAGCCATATGCTGCGACATTTTACTTACACTTCCTCAAAATAATTTGTTACTTATCGAATGATATGAACTCTATCCATCGCTCTAGAACGCAAGAAACACTTTTAAACACTGATTGGAATTCGAAGATAATATTACCAACGAACTTCACACTTCACATGCCATCAAACAGTGGACTGTGATTGCAAATAAGCACACATCAAACGACCCTTAGTGATTTGCGATACTGAATCATATTATGTAACATTTATAATCTATCGAATAATAAATATGATATACTCTCATGTTTGGTTGAATTTTGAGTTTCGTTTGTGTGAAAGCATCCCCCCTTCCAGAGGGGGGGGGGGGGGTCTCGAACCACAGTAGAAACATTTTTTGCCTTCAAAAACTTCCACATGTCAAATTCGGTTCCATTTGCTTAGTTAGTTCTCGAGTTATGCAAAAACTCCAGTTTCATTTGTATGGGAGCCCCCCATTCTAGAAGTGGGAGGGGTCTCGAACTACCAAATAATCATTTCTTGTCTTCAAAAACTTCCACCTGTCAAATTTGGTTCCATTTACTTGATTAGTTCTTGAGTTATTAGAAGTTCCTGTTTCATTTTTATGGGAGCCCCCCCTTTCTAAAGGTGGGAGGGGTCTCAAATTGCCATAGAAACCTTTCTTGCCTTCAAAAACTTGCACATGCCAAATTTGGTTCCATTTGCTTGATTAGTTCTTGAATTATGCCGATATTTAAACCATCTTAAACCATCATAAGAAGCTTGCCCGGTCCCAAAAGTCCCTGCATACAAATTTGCACGCCAGTCGTAGTTAAGTAGTTTCTAAAGGGTGTATTCGATAAAAATGGCACAGACATATATACTCATCAAAATTAAACTGATTATCGGATTTTCTTGAAATTTTCAGGGAATGAAGAACTACTAATGAGTTTTGATTTACAGCATTTGTTTTATTCAATTTCGTCTCCCATCCCGAATGCCCGCACCTTCCTTTTCACTCCACCCATCAAATTTTGTACAACCGATTTTCCCAGTGTTTTTGTTGTTTTTACCCAAATTTTCTTCAATTCTAGCTCTGTTTTTATAGTTTTGGGATGTTTGCGAAGTTCCGTTTTCATAATTGCCCAGAACTTTTCAATTGGACGAAGTTCCGGTGAATTTGGTGGGTTCATATCCTTTGGCACAAAATTGACTCCGTTGGCTCGGTGCCACTCCAATACGTTTCGAGCGTAGTGGCAGGATGCTAGATCAGGCCAAAACAGAGTTAATCCTTTGTGCTTCTTAATTAATGGCAAGAGACGCTTCTTAAGGCACTCTTCCGTGTAAATCGCTCCGTTTATTGTTCCGGAAGTGATGAAGGGAGCACTTATTTCACCACATCCGCAAATCGCCTGCCAGATTAGAAACTTCTTTGCAAATTTCGATAGTTTCTTCTTTCGAACATCCTCCGGAACATCGAACTTCGACTTGGCAACGAAATATTCTTGCCCAGGAAGTTGACGGAAGTCGGCCTTGACGTATGTTTCGTCATCCATCACGATGCAACCGGATTTGGTGAGCAGCTTCGTGTAAAGTTTCCGGGCGCGGGTTTTCGCAGTGATGTTTTGTTTTTCATTCCGGTTTGGGGCTTTTTGCACTTTGTAAACATGTAACCCAGCACGCTTCATGGTTTTCTGCACAAAACCGACTGACACCTTAGACTTTTTAGCGACATCTCGAATTGACATGTTTGGACGGTTCTTGAATTGTTGTACGACTTTCCTGGCCATTTTACTGTCCATTGGACCACTTTTACGACCACTCCCTTCCTTCCTTTGGACACTCAGACGCTCCTTGAAGGTTCTTATTACACGAGACACAGTTGTATTTGCAATGCCAAGCCTTTTAGCAATCCACCGGTGGGACGCCCCTGGATTTTGATTGTGAGTGCACAAAATTTTCTCACGGACAATTTCTTGTTTCGACGACATGACTGGAACTACTGAATGTATAACAATGAAACTTGGCAGATGTAAATAATACACTATGGATAAGATCTACTCAAATTTCTAGGTTTTTTACTCATACGATTCAAAAGTTACAGAAGATTTTCTGTGTGCCATTTTTATCGAATACACCCTTTATGTCAATAAGGGTCAGTTCGATAGACATTCATTTTTATATTTATAAGAATTTCAATAGTTTTTTAATTAAAATTAATAGTTTTCAATAATGGAATTAATGAGTGGAAAGATTTGCAATCGATCGGTGCAAAAATTTTGAAAATCGGTCATGAAATGACTTTGTTATTAATTTTCAAAACCTAAGCATATTTCGTGACGCTCCAAATTTTCGTACTCGTAACGTGTACCCCTATATTGAAAACAAAGACGTAGTCCTACGTCAAAAAACATGCCCTACTCCGACGATCATCCTCTTGACCGCCACCAACTCAGCCAAAATTCACACCAAGCCAAGGGCTCCGCGGAACCGGAAAACTCTCATTTTCAACACCCAACCATTTAAAATTCCGTACTGCTTGACCGCTGCCATCGGGCTTCACTTTCAAATTCAGCAAACCGCCCCAAAATTGAAATTTAAATCACACCGAAAAAAAATGAAGGCCGGCAACCAACTGCTTTATCGACCTCGACAAACGATCGCGTCGTCGGTCGTTGGAGTCGAAGCGCGAAGCAGGCGTGTGGAAAAGAGAAAACCCATCAAATATTTACAGTTTTTTTGTGACGGTGGTGCGTAGCTGCTTTTGTTTGTTTACATGGGGGCAACGGTTCATCATCGGTGTATGAATTTGGAGGAGCACCAACACCAGCAAGAGAGCAGATTTTTTTCCCCCCTATTTGCTAGCGAATTCCGCACACATTAGTCTTCGGTTGAGGTCGATTGTGCGTGCACGTTCGCGGTGAATTCCTAATTAACTGAATATTGTGCGTAAAAGCTCGGTTCTTCGCAAACTGTGGAGTTTTACCTCACACACCGAGGCAAATTGAAAGGAGTTGAAGGGTTAAGGCGCTCTCGGAAACGAAGCTGAATGATGGATTCAAAGCAGGTATTTGGGTGACAAGGTCGATCAGAAGCGGGAAGAAAGCTCACCGAGCTTCCGGATTGGAACCGGTCCTGGCTTGATGTGATCGTTCGCAGTGCTCGGGCCAAGAATTGCGGCTTTTTTGTTTTGCTGTGTTAATGGAACGGCCTTTTAATCTAGACGCGATTTGGTTTCGAAAGATCGTGCGCGAAGAGCAAGTACGCAGCCAGTCAGAGGGGTTCGCTCGGTTGCGTGTGTGTGTGTGTGTTTGCGCGCCGCTCGCGTGAAGGTGAACGACGATGATTCTCGGCTCGTCGTAGTAGGCCACGATAGTGAACCGCTTCTACGCACAATTTTATTCCGTTCGAATGGGAGCTCGTAGCACTCTATTTTGATAACGAAGGTACCCGGCGAAGGTCGGACACGTGCCGATGACGGTGCAGAGTTTTCTCGCACGAAGGGACAATTGGAGTTCAAGCGAATTTTTACTATGAAATCTAAACGGCAATTAGAAACGGAGGAACTGGAGGAACCATAATTCATGAAATGCAGCTCCGGTTTCGGACTCGTAGCGGGGAGAGGGTGGAATGGCAGCGTAGCCAATATAGCCTCCAGCGCGGTTACATGTTTGACCATACGGAAATGAAAGTTTTTTCCCCCCTTGCTTCTTCTTCGCGCTGTACCGGTGAAACCACTCCGGGTGCACGCCACATAGCCACTTTTGCTAGGTGGGGGAGCGCAGCGGGAACAAAGAAATAATTCCCCTAATAGGGCCAACACAATGCACCGCTTTCCGCCCGCTGGAAAATCACATTGTCGCACGACAGCAGGATTGTTGGAGCCAAGCAGTGACCGAATTTCCCAGAACGGAACCAATCGGTTCATCAAATGATTCGATCTACTGTACCGACGTACTGGCGGCGAGCCGAAATCATGGCCGTCTGACCTCCTGGCCTGCTTCGATCGAAGGATTGCTCGAGTCCTCGGTTTGAGTGATTGCTATGTGTGACACCAATCTTTTTTTTTCGCTCGTTCGTTTCGAAGCCGGTTTGACAGAATAGCGACGACGCACCGTGAGCCCCGAGTTGGAGCTGTTTCGTACGAAATTGAAAGTAGATAAAACTCTAAAACCGAGGCAGCACACGGGCCGAACAGCTGTTGCTTCTAAAAGGGATCGAGTGCAAACCTTTTTCGATTCGAGGGCTTCGCTGCGTGCGGTTGAGGGGAACCGGTTCTTCAACCAGTTGCGAAATCGAGCTGGCGGCTTGTTTGGCAAGCTCGAAAAGCCTGATTTCAGGTGTTGCAACTGGTTGGTGGTAGATCCCCGGAACTGCGTTTGTAGACCTACCGCAATTGGGGGGGTGATGAAGTCATCTGCGATCACGAAACGTGCAACGAGATGAGATCAGCCCGATTCGACATGTTCGGTTCTTGTCTGCATGCGCATGGAATGGCGAACCCAATGCGGAAGGCCGCCAGCAGCCATTTGCATAACTTCAGTGTCTTACTCAGCCTGAAAGTATTTGCTCCAACTCGTATTGGAAGGTGAAGACGAAGCGGAGGAGGTGGCCTCATTCGATGTCACACGGTGGTGCTGCCTGGCAAGCCTCTTTGCCATTTACCAACGCGATTGCGAGCCGAGATAGGTTAGGCAAAATGTTTTCGAAGCTGCGCTCGGCCGTGTACGTTTGTTGGTGTGCTCTAATGAATACCACACAGGGCAAGCATAGAGTCCTTGGCTTACTTTGAACGGAATTAGTAAACGTGAAGTTGGTGGCGATGCGGTTGCAGTGTGCCAAGCCAGCGGTGCCACACTTCAGGGTTCGGCAGTGCAGCAACTATGGTTTCTATTTCGTAAAAGTTGATTTTTCGTTTCGCTGCACCATCGTCGGTTACCTTCACGTTGCAGCCAATTATATACCTTGGAATGCAGCCGCCGATACCGGATCCAAATCACGCTTTCTTGCGAAATGGCTTTTGATCGACCAACCGATACGAACGTTCCCAGTTGAGAGTTTACAATACTTCCCAAAACCGGCAAACCAACAAGTTCTAACAAACTCTTCTCTTTCTATTTTCCAGGTAAACAACTTACGTCACAACGTCGTCATTGCACGAAACCGGCATCCGGCATCATTTATATTACTCTGATTGCAAATCGTCGCAACGGCCGGAAAATGATGACCTCAGACAACCGCCGCATCACGGTGGAATTTACGCAAAAACGAAAAACGGCAAATCATCAAAACAACAACAACTCCGTGAAATTGCGCTGCCAATAATTGGCGGTAGGGAGGGGGGGGGGGGGTTGGCTGTGTGCGTGCGATTCTGAGTCATATTCGCAACCTCCCGCGCTCGTTTGTAGAGCAATGCGTGAAGAAACCGCCGCCGGCCGCTCTTCTGATAATGAGCAAAACAACCCAATCGGAATCGCATTTTCCGTGTCGTCGAGAGGCATGTGACTGGCGCTGGGTAAATATGCGCGGTTAAAATGGAGCGCGCAGGGCTGCTCACGGTGATAACACACCGCCAGTGACAAAGAGAACGCTGAACCCGTTTCTTTGGCTGTCCCTTCTCCAAGGTGATAATAGCGTCTCACAGTGGATCGTTTGACGCGGTGCGTCACCACAAGACACGTGTGACGCGGTTACTTGCTCTGTTGTCGTCTTTTCTTGTTGAAGAAAAAAAAAACACACTTAATAACCGTGAAATTTCCCATCTTACAAGACGTCCACTCACACAAACACACACACACACACAGAATTGTAAATAAGTAGACTGTTATCGATGATATGGGAGCCGGCCGGCCTGCTTAGTGAGCTGCTTATTTACTGTCGATGATAACCGAGTAAATGTCGCACCACAGCAAGTTCAAGGGCCTTTTGCTTGGCAGCGCCGACGGTTGGTGTTTCGGCGTGCGGTGGTGACGATGAGCTTCTTTGTTTTGATTTCTGTTGAAGTTTTCGGAATCTACCAGCTCTTGACAGCAGTCGATGTTGACTGATAAGATTTCAAGGCCGCCGCCACCGCTATCGTTGTCGTTTTCCGACAGGGAAGAGCGGATGTGAGACGGTAATAGAGCGACACTTTGAAATACCCTGTCGCTGATCACAGTCGTCGGAGATGGTCAAATCACGAACTTAAATGTATAGCGCTTTAAATATGAACTTAATCCAAAACGTATCTTCAAACGAATTGTTGACATGTGTGTTGCGCATAGTTTGGTAACTTCAAAAAAAATTTTCATCGCCTACTAAGAAACAAATAAAAATAAACTAACTTTTTTTCCTTAATAGATTTAGAAAGATATTTTATCCGGCAAAGTTATATATCTACTCAAAATATGAAACTTTGTTGAAGACAAAAAATTCTATTTCAAGTAGTTATGGAGATAAAAGTCATTCTTGGTGAAAACCCCTTTAAAATTAGTTTTTATTACTTAACTTTTCATGCATAAATTTTTTATGCAAACTAACGGGTGTCCACTAAAAAATGAGAATGATTTCAATACTTTTCCATCAGAACAAAAACGGCCGCATAGAAATGTCACTTTAGATGAATGAATCGTTGCACTCTCCAGAAAATTTTCATACACTCTTATTTCACTCTAACATGTTCAGTCGTGTTCAGCATGCCGTCGAAACTGCGACGCGCGTTGTACAATTCTTTCAAGTGAACGAAGATCGTGGAAAAAAATACACGGTGGACCATTTTTGTCGTGAAAAAGTTCCGGTATCCACCGTATACCGTATCCTGGCATGCATGAGAGTAACCCGGAAGAAAGGTTGCGGCCGTCCAGCGAAAATAATGAATGAGAAAACGCTCCGCTCGCTGCGTAGCATGTTCAACAACAAGGATTCGGTAAGTCAACGGGAAGCAGCCCGAAAGTTCCATTGTTCGAAGTCACTCATCTGCAAGACGCTAAAGAAAGAAGGAATAGTGTGTAGAAAGAAAACCAGATCCCCAGAGTACACAGATGAGCAGATTCAAACCGTGAAATGCCAATGCCGCTGGATGACTCGGAATTACGGCGGAAAATCTTTCGTTCTGGACGACGAAAGCTACTTTCCTCTTTCGAAGTCTCAGATACCGGGAAACGACCGATTCTACACTAAGGACAAATCTACTACTCCTCCAAAAGTAATGTATAAGTTCAAGCACAAATTTGAATCGAAGGTTATGTTATACATCGTAATATCCGATAAGGGTATTTCGAAGCCGTGGTTCAAACCAAGCGGTTTGGCCATCAACCAGGAGGTGTACCAAAGAGAGTGTTTGCAGAAAATACTCATCCCATTTCTTAAACAACATCACTCGGATGGCAAATACGTGTTTTGGCCGGACAAGGCATCATCGCACTACGCAAAAAAAACGCTAACGTTTTTGGAGAGCCAAAATATACCATATGTCCCAAAAGACCGGAATCCGACAAATTTGCCACAGTGCCGTCCTATCGAGGATTTCTTCGGTCTTTTGAGCTCCATGGTATACAAGGATAATTGGAAGGCCAAGAACACCAAGCAACTTACCAACAGGATCAAAAGCTGCATCCGAAAAATCGATGTGGCTGCCGTCCAACGGTCATGTTCCAGCATAACGACTAAGCTGCGCCGCACGGCGGACCACGGACCATATGACAATATTCACTAAACTTAGTTTGAAGATTTAAGTTGACCCTTTTAATAAAATAAATCAGTTTGAACAAAACTTCACTGGTATTTTTTTCCTGACCCATTCTTTTCGTTCTCATTATTTAGTGGACACCCGTTATGATATTAACAAAAGTAAGCAACATAAAATCACATGTTTTGGTGCAGACAGCATGTAGATTAATGCAAACCTTGCAAAGTTAGAGCACTTTTTAACTTCATTTTACCGCAAATTTTACTGCATATAGGGGAGAAGGTGGCAAACTGGAAAACAAGAACAGCTACTCATATTGATGCTTAGATTTAGTACTTTAAAAAACTGAAGGTTTGGTTAGCGCCAATTCATAAATGAGTGAGTACGATCACGTTAAATGGTCGTATGTTTTTTGCTTTTTCTATACAGAAACGAGCATGTCTCCTAAATTTTGCAAGGCAGCTTGAAAATTAGAGAACCAGATATCATCAAATATAGTCATAATCAGTAAAGACATGTTTTTGGGGTATTCAGAGGTGTTTGTATGGGAAATTGTGTGAAAGTGTATTGAATTGTGTAAAGCGTGATATTATGTGATGATATTTTTTTTTTTTCAAATATTTTTTTGCAAATATAATTACAAAATTAGTATCAAATACTTACGGAGGATTTCAACTAAACGTGCATCCTCCTGTTATTGTTTCATTTGCATGAGAGCCCCCCTCGCCCTTCGCCCTCGGGGGGAAGTGTCACAAAGTAACATAGCAACATTTCAACGTTTATGGTTGTTTTTGGGAATGAGTTTTTTTTTTCTTGACTAAGCAGGGGTTCAAACTTCTATCATAACATGCTTCTTACCCGAGAAATACACGTTTTGTGTTTAAGTAACCTGGATAGTTCTCATGTTTGGTAGAAATTTGTGTTTCATTTGTATGGGAGCCCTCCCTTCCAGAGGGGGAGTGGTTTCTCAAACCACCATACAATCCTTGCCTTCCATACCCCCACATGCCAAATTTAGTTCCATTTGCTTGATTAGCTCTTGAGTTATGCAGTAATTTGAGTTTCATTTGTATGAAAGCCCCCAACATGCCAAATTTGATTCGATTTGCTTGATTAATTCTCGGGTTATGAAGAAATTTGTGTCTCATTTGTATGAGACCCCCCTTCCTGAGAGAGAAGGGGTCTTAAACAATCATAAGAACCTTCCCCAGCCCCAAATACCCCTACATAAAAAAATTCACGCTTTTGACGTAGGACTACGTCTGTGTTTTCAATACTGGGGTACACGTTCGAATTGCGAAAATTTGGAGCGTCACGAAAAATATATAGGTTTTGAACGTTAATAACTAAGTCATTCCACGATTGATTTCCAAAATGTTTGCACCAATCGATCGGGACATTTTCTACGCTTCGATTTCAATATTTAAAACTATTGATTTTTAACATTCAACTATTGAAATTAACGCAAATATAAGGTGATGTCTTATAATGCCGATTTTTCAGAGTAAATTTACTAAATGCACAGTACTTTCCTATCACAGACTTCAAATTTAAGTAAGGAACGTCTCACATGCAGCAGTGCACGATATAAAAGGGGGACACCTTCAAATTTTCTTCATTCGCTCGGCAGCCATGGAGCTGTGCAGAGCGGCAATGGGCCAGTACTGCTCTGGCAGCTGGCGGTTGCAAGTACCCTGCAGGAGGGTACGCGGGCGAGCAACCAGCCAGAATGATGGCTCAGCGGCTGTCGCTAGCGAGTGGCTGGCTGGACAGCCATTTTTAATGCAGTCGTGTGCTATGCCAAGCTCGTGGCAAATTTATCAAATTTGGAGGGAAACATGTATGATCCAGTTGGTA
Source organism: Aedes koreicus (assembly GCA_024533555.2). Taxonomy (NCBI): domain Eukaryota; kingdom Metazoa; phylum Arthropoda; class Insecta; order Diptera; family Culicidae; genus Aedes; species Aedes koreicus. The sequence continues at coordinate 1,640,280 of JAHHFK020001972.1, read as the reverse complement.
GTCATATCACGATATGATGTACATGTATATGTATAGATATATATGTAGATGATTTCGAAATATATGTAGATGATATAGATAAATATATAGATGTATATGGTCATGATATTGATATATTTGTAGATTATATCGATATATATGTAGATGATATAAATGTATTTGATGATGATATTGATATGTTTGAAGATGACATCGATGTATATGTAGATGTAGATAAGACGCAACGTTGAGTGTTAAAAATCCGCAATCACTATGTCTATACAGGCAGAACGGCATTTTTCGGGGTAGAACCATCTGTGTTTAGCGCCCTGGTTCCCAAATTTCGACAGAATGTCAATAACTATTATATGATGTATTTCACACAAAAAGATCTCTTCAGGGCTACTATTCTGATTTTGAAAGAGTGTTATACTGAATTATTATAAGAGTTTGCTCATTGTATCCGCATGACACCTACCTAATTCGTAAATCCTGGCCGATCCTGAATTTCGCACAATTTCTGTTCGATAAATACCAAATATTTCTTAAAATCATGTTTCGGTATAGAAAATAACTCAGGGTCGTTTAAAGTTTATTTGCCTTTTGCAATCGCAGCCCGCTGGTTGCTGGCATGTTATGATTTCCCTATTACAGACATAATTTTATTATAACAAGTTGTTCAATGTTGGTAATGTTCTCTTCAAAATCCAATCAGTGCTTGAAAGTGTTTCTGTTCGTTTTAGTGCGTTGGATAGAGTCCCTACCTTGCAATAGGAATCAAATATTTTTGAGAAAGTGTTTGAAAGAGAAAGTGAAATGTCGCAGAATATGGCTGCAAAGTATCAGAGCAGCAATCGGAGCGAATAAATCTTTAAGCTATTTTAAATAATAGCATGAGTTTAAAGTCGACTTTCAAACATTTGGAGAAGTTATTAAGGGTTTATTGAATTCCTGCAAAAAAAAAAAATCGGTTAAATTGATGACCAATTAACATAATGATTTTTATACAGTTACATATTCTTTAAAGAAACCTTGTATGTACTTGTATATAAAATTCATATTTCGAACAGGTCCTCAACTATCTTTCATGCCATAAAGATCAGGACCCTCTCAACCATCGTAGCAAATACGACCGTGTCCGTATCATCATTCAAACCACACGGCCCTTTTCAGAGCCACCAAATGCTTTCTAAAGAGTGTACAATAGAATTTTCTCACATACTTACTTTCTAATGCTGGTCTACGAACACCCACGCTATTTTGACCTAGACTACGTCCATCGGCTAGGGTAGAGGTCAAATGAAAATTTGAAAAATAGCGACCATCACGAATATTTGAAACATTTTGAACGCTAATAACTTTATCATTTCTCGATAGATTTTTGAGATTGTTGCTTCAATCAGTTGGAACTGTCAAGTCAATGTTCAAAAATATCATTAATAATTGACTTTGAATTCCCAAACAGACTTTCAACAATCTATAACGCGATAAGGATAATGGTCTCCAGCTAGTCGATCATATCAACACAATCACCACTGCCAGCACAGCCGTTGCCCTTTCATCATACCAACATTTAAATGCAGTCTAGCACCGCCAAAAGATTTGTAAAGAGCAAATCATAGAATTTTCTAACATACTTACTTATCTATGCCGATCCAACGTCCCATTAGAACAGCACCTACGTTTCAATGTTGCTCTACGAAACGAACGAAACTAATCTACCATGTTGAACCAGACAATGCATCAAACGGTTTAACTTTGTCTACATAAACCGGTCGTGTGTTATACACTGATTTTCGGCAAGGCTTCTTGATCCAATCGATCAATGCAGCCTCTATTCTAATACAGGCAATTAAAAATAATAATAATAAAATTCATCACACATTGCTACAGGTTCTCGCAGTAACTGATGCAATTCGTGGTCCATTCGCCTGTTCCACGTTCCGTCTTCCATCTGCACTCCACCGTAGATCGCACGCAACAACTTCCGTTCAAAGAAGTGCGTTGGTCCTCCACAGGCAATACCGGCAACACCGGTCTAATTAATGTCTTGTATATAGTCAACTTTGTAGTTCGGTGACCTTTTTTTTCGATCTTACCCTAATAGCAGCCTTGTTGCTAGTCAGTTGTTACAACTTGTTTGCAACTTATTTTAGACAAAATCAAGTCACCGCAACCATTTTAAACGGTTGTGTAGCGCTTGGGTAGCGTCCTTCAGAGTTTAAAGTAGGCACCATTGCCAGTCATAATGCTCCAATGAGCCCAAATACACGAATTCGTCTACTACCTCGATTTCATCTCCGTCGATCTGAACTCGTGGTGGGAGGCTAACATTGTCTTCTCGTGAGCCTCTTCCCTTCATGTATTTTGTTTTCCTCGCATTAATCACAAAACCCAATCCTACTAGCTTCAGCCTTAAGTCCGATGTACGTTTCCGCCATCGTCTCATGGTTACGTGCTACGATATCTACGTCGTCGGCGATGCCAAAAAATTGGACAGACTTCCTGAAGATCGATTCCCGCTCTTCGAATCACACCCTCCAATGCGATGTTAAATAGCAAACACGAAAGTCCATCACCTTGGCGCAACCTTCTCCGGGATTCGAAGGAACTCGAGAGTGACCTTGAGACTCAGCTGAAACATATCACTCGATCCATCCTAGCTTTGATCAACCGCGTACGTTTTTCAGGAATTCCATATTCGTGCGTAACCAGTTCAGTAAATGGTCTTGATCGATTATGTCGTATGCTGATTTGAAATCGATGAGAGGATGATGTGAAGGGCACGTAATATTCGCGACTTTTCTGCAGCACTTGCAGAATGGCGGAAATCTGGTCCGTAGTAGCGCGGTCATCCATGAATCCCTTGCTACTGCCCCACAAATTGGGGAGGGCAACTGTCATCAGTAAAAGTTCAAATAAATTGAGCTTCTTGCAGTTTTCTAAGTTCGAAATGACATGCGCGGTACGGTCTGTATCCAAAATAATCCGAACATCTCAAAACTTAAGTAAAAAAAAAATTTCTCATTATATTTCAATTTTAATTTCAGTGTCCTGGGATATAATTCAACTATTCACGAAGTCAAAACATAGTTATTCGGTATTTCCGAATTTTAAAAAACTTTATTTTTTTAGACTCTTCAGTCGCCTTGGCGGTCATCTCTGTCTAAATTTGTTAGGATCTTCGATTCCTTGTTTCTTTCCAGAAAACTTCCAGTTCTTCAGAGCCCATTTTTTCACGATTAGACGTAACTCTGGACAATTCGGTGGATTTATGGTTTTTAATGCAATATTCACTTGATTTGCTTTCTACCACTCCATCGCAGTTTTAGCATAATGGCATGATGCAAAATCGGGCCAGATCAAAGGTTTTTATAATGTGGTTGTTGACGAAGGGTAGCAACCGCTTTTGCAGGCACTCTTTCTGGTAAATCTCCTTGTTGATTGTGCCGGCAGTGACGAACGATTTACTTTTTCTGTCACACGTGCAAATTTCTTGCCAAATATGATATTTTTTGGGTAATTTTGATGCCTTTTTCGTTCTGAAATGCTGAGCTGTAGCCGGTTCAAGTCCTCCAGGACATAAGTTTCATCGTCCATAGCAACACATGAAAACTGTTTCGAATCTTCGCAGTCAAGTTCTGTTTGTCGTTGCGATTTGGAACTGACTTCAGCGCCAAACGCTGTTTTGATTTTTAGTTTCATATGGATTCATAGTGATTTTAGTTTCATTTTGATTGATGGCGTTACTCCGAAATGTTTTTTATTACAAAATCTGGTCACTTCATGTCATAGTTCCATATCAATGGAACGCAAGCTTAAGATAGTGGTCAACGTCTCAGCTTTTGCGTTAGTGGCCACACAGAAAAAAATAATGAATTTCAACAGGCGCTTTTTGATATGTAAGCAGTACATGATGGGATGGAAATCGAAATTATCTGAAGTTGTAAGTTAATTTATCTTGGTACAATATGAGCTGCAAAAAGAATCAATTGGATCACTGGTTCAGCAGAGAACAACACATGCTTTTGCTCCAAAACAATGAAAGCGTTTGTTCAGACGACCATTAAACTTGAGCAAATTTGTAAAACAATCGAATCGGTAGAAGTGTTAAAAAAAAATCATTTAACTATAATGTCAGTTTCTTTTGATAAAAACAACAATTTTATTTTTTTGGTTGGCAACTATCTATTTGAAGTCTCGAACATCATAATGCCAATCAGCAAATTGCAATTCTCACCGATGACGTTCATCTTTCCTGGAGCTCCGTTATCTAACCTGGGATAGGTTTACTGTTCATCGAAAATTCGTCCCGACCAGCCGGCAAACAAGTTTCAAAACGTCAAATCGACGTGATCTCACCCGTGCCCCGCAAAATGAACACGCTTGCGTCAAAAGTATGGCAATTGAGGCCAAGAATCCAAACATCTGGGACAGTCTCCGGCTCAACCAACTGACCAACCAACTTCTGTGTTGGTGACATTTCGGTCGCTTTAGGGAAATTCCGTTACTCTGCCACACCCCTCGATACGGACAAAGTTTCGTTCGTATGAATCGGGACAAAAAAGACGGAAAAATATTTTTTTTTTCCAACGTCTGATTTGATTTTAATTTCCTGGCACGTTTCGAATGTAACCGTGCGCGCGAGAGTGGCGGTCGGCGGAGGGGCCTAGAAAAGTGCAGTGTGCGTGTTTAGAATAAATTACCAATAACCAGAATCCCGTTTGCTATGCCGTGGACCACACCGAAAGCCGTTGGCCGTCGGCTTCTTGAGTGCCTCGACTCTCACTCGTTTCAGACCACCAGAAAATGGGAGAGGAATGCAAATGACAACAGGCGCATTCGAAAACGCAAGTTTTCCAATCGAATCCGGAACTTGAAGTAGATTGAACGGCGACGACGCGATTGCATTCCGCCGCGGCGGGCGACAATTTTGACAGGTGGCAAATGGCCGAGTTCGATCATCGAAAGTCGAGAGTGAGTAGGCCTTGTACCCATTTTAATCCACCTCGTCACGAGATCGGCTGGCTAGCAACGACAACAGTGTTTCACCCACCACCGTTTCGCAGCCACGGACGATTCGCCTGGTTGTAAATTATATCTGTGCGAAGGAAAACCGATTATTTCTCAATCAGCTGATTCTTTCCAATGCACTTGGTGCAAGGTTTTGTGCAGGCCTTGTGCAACGTTGCAGCAGCAGCAGCAGCAGTGCAGTCAGCTGGCTACGCTCACTCACAGCAAACGCACACACTCTCGCAATAACCTCACACTCATTGGAGGCAGCGCGGTGTAGATTTTCGATCGCAAGAAAATGGCGAAACGAATAAGACGAAGAAGAAGAACCGTCGAAGCCCACTGCTTGGAACTTGTTCGGGCTTTGCTGCAATTTTGATCGTGAGGAGTGATGTGGCATTGGACACCGTGCGCGCACCCACTCCTCGCTCTCCGCTGCTTATAACTTTTAATGAGCATCGGTTGGTTGGAATGGATTTTGCACACACAAGAAATCGATAGATCAAGCAAATGGCAAACGACAGCAGCAAAAGTGAGCGGGTGTTGGTGCACGCCGTGTATGGTACACTCTATTATCAACCCATCTGGGAGACGCAGTGTCTGGGGCGGTTCGAAGGGTTTAGGTACTTGATCACGTAACTGGAATAACGAACGGTGCTGCGCGAAAATGTTTGTGAGCATGGAGGGGGCGCGGGGGAGGGGGGCTGCGAGAGCGAAAACAATTGAAGCAAATTAGATTGGAGTGGAAAAATACCGTGTAAATAAATAGCAGGTGTGAAGCGAAGGGTCGAAAGAGGCAGTTTGACATTTGGATCTTTTTGTGGGGTATGTGCTGAATGTCGATGGTGGATTGAAACATTGAAATATATCGGGAAGTGATGCGTCGATCGAGAAAAAAGAGCTTAAGCAGGTGTTGAACGCCTCAATATTTTTGTCAATAATCGTGATGATCAAACTTCGGTCAATCCTGAACATTACACCATTAATATTATTGATAATAATTCCCCTTCGTATCGATATTTCTATCAGAGTAAGGTTTGGAGTTGTTGATTGCGAGATTTGAACTTTATAGGGTATCCCACACATATCGAAATATTGATCAAAAGGGCCACTATTAACAATACTATTGATGACGTGAGATAAGCGCCCATTACACTTATCAATATATTGATTCTGGCAACGCTTCCCCGGGAGGTAACGGTCGCGACAGCCCTGCGTTCTTTGAGGTAATAGACCAGAGAGCGCCAACCCGCGCTGTCATTCTCCACTCCCCATTCATCCCCCCCCCCTCTATTATAACCCTTTTCTTCCTCCCCCCCCCACACCTCGCCCGTTGGGTTAAATTTCCCCGGTCCAACACCCCACCAGAGAACTAATCAGCAAATGGAACCAAATTTGGCATGTGGGGATTTTGATGGCAATAAATGTTTCTAGGGTAGTTCGAGACCCCTCCTCTCTCTCTCTCTCTGGTAGGAAGTGGGGGGGGGGGTACCCATACAAATGAAACAGAAGTTTCTGCAAAACTCGAGAACTAATCAAATAAATGGAACCAAATTTGGCAAGTGGGGTTTTTGAAGGCACGAAATGTTTCTATGGTGGCCCTCCGCCCTTTGTAAGAGGGGGCCTCCCATACAAATGAAACACAAATTTGTGCATAACTCGAGAAGTAATCAAGCATATGGAACCAATTTTTACATGTGGAGTTTTCTGGAATTAATAAATGTTTCTATGGTGGTTTTAGACGCCTCCTCTCTCTAGAAGGGAGGGGGGGGGCTCTCATACAAATGAAGCTGAAATTTCTGCATAACTCAAGAACTAATAAAGCAAATGGAACCAAATTTGGCAAGTGGAGTTTTCTGGAAGCAAGAAATGTTTCGATGGTAGTTCGAGATCCCTCCTCTCTTTATAAGGGGGGGGGGGTCTCATACAGATTAACCGAAATTATCGCATAACTCGAGAGGTAATAGAGCAAATGGAACCAAATTTGGCATGTGGGGATTTGATGGAAATAAATGTTTCTAGGGTAGTTCGAGACCCCTCCTCTCTCTCTCTCTGGTAGGAAGTGGGGGGGTTACCCATACAAATGAAACACAAGTTTCTGCAAAACTCGAGAACTAATCAAATAAATGGAACCAAATTTGACAAGTGGGGTTTTTGAAGGCACGAAATGTTTCTATGGTGGCCCTCCGCCCTTTGTAAGAGGGGGCCTCCCCATACAAATGAAACACAAATTTGTGCATAACTCGAGAAGTAATCAAGCATATGGAACCAATTTTTACATGTGGAGTTTTCTGGAATTATTAAATGTTTCTAAGGTAACTCGAGACCCCTCCACTTTCTGAAACCCAAGTAACATTGCTAACACCAACCTGCTTTATTAAGTTCTATTGAAGTTTTACGAAAGCCACTTGAAATCAATTTGGTTTTCTTATGGCACCAAGAGGTGCCAATAGGTTTCATAGTCAGGTCAGGTTTATGAGAACCTACACAGCTTGTTCACAACGATCTTAAAACTTTCTTTCTCAAACTCCTTTTACTCCTATCAAAGGTTTATTTCGACTTTATGAACTCCTAAAATGCTGTATTGAGATATCGTTTTAGGACTCATTGATATTATCTTATTATGGTCAGTTGAAAAAGCATTTAAAACCATTTTACCCCCAGTAAATGCATTAAACGGCAATTTGGCATTGAAGGAAGTCACCATAAGACCAAATAGTTTTATAATAGCCATGGCGAAGAAAAATTGGCTTTATGGCAGAATTGTGTTTTTTTTCCAATCGCCACATTGAAATATAAGAAATAATTGAAATGTGAAAAAATAAATGCATCTAATTTTCGATGGAATGCAAATAAACTGTAGATCGGACCTTGCATATCATGAAAAATGTCTAACTCATGTCTAAAATGTTTGAAATCACAGTGGAGGAATCATCTCTGAAATCATCTTGGAATTCATTTGGACTTTTTTGAATCTTCATTGATAGCATTCTATCGAGGTTGGTTGGAATCTTTAGTGAAAAAGATTTCAAAATTCTTCTTAAAAATGTTGTATTTGGAATCTCTGCCGTCATCTTTGAGATGATCCACCATTGTTCAACGCCTTCATCATATCATAAACGTCTGGATTCTGGCATTTCTTGGACGTGTCTGGATTTCCCGTAAAATGTTTCTGTGATCCCATTCGAAAAAGCCTTGCACAATCTCCATGTTCATTCGAAGCTTCCAGAAATCATATACCTCTTTTGGAGGGGTTGAAAATCTGTGCTGCAAGCTCTGAGGAGATTATCTGGAATGTTTGGAGAAAACGTTTACAAACTTGTTAAAAGCTCCGCAAATTCTTGCTTTGTTCATCTGTCTTTTCTGGTAGGTATCTGCCTCGGAATCGACAAGAATGCAAGGGTGGAGCTTCTGAACGTATGAGTGGAAATACTTGAAATCTATATCAGAAATTTCTGAGCTCCAAGTTCCATGAATCCCTTCTAAAATATGTAGTTCCTCGTTTGATTATGATTTTAATGCTGACGTAAGGTCAAGGACCAATCGGACATAGTTCCGTAGATGGGCAGCATCGCGTCCGAAACCGTTCGACCAAAAGGTTATTATTATTAATTGTGAAAAGGATATTTGTTGTGTATTGTCTCGCGTCGCGTTTAGTGAGTTCCTGGAACTCCTGTAGGAAACATTTGTAATCTCAGTCGATAAAGTCTTCGACTATTTTCAAGTTCATTTGGACTTTTCGTAACCACATTTGAAAGCATCTTTTGGGGTTGTCAAGAATCCAGAATACACGTTTTCGATATTCCTGGAAGCTACATCGTCAAATTTTTAGTTTATCACCTGTTTTTGGAATCTAGAGTTCCGGTATCGGTAAATTAGTCAAAAAAATACTGGAATAATATTTCAATTCACTGGGAGTTCAACGAATTCAGAAGTCATCTTTGGATGGGCTGCAATTTCTGCCGGAGTTGTCTGAAATCTTTGACGAAAAAGTTTATAAAATTCTTGGAAGTTCTGGCAACGGCGTTCTGGGGGAAGACTGGCGTGAAATCTCGTTCGAAAATGTCAAAATAGCAAGTTTTTAACATCTTAAAGCATAGTTGTAAGTTCCTGAAACCTCCACCAGGAAAGTCTAGACCGCAATTCCCTGGTGCCTCTTAAGAAAAAATGTGGAATTCCCGTTGGTAATGTTTGTAATCTTCGATGAAAACTTTAATAAACTTGTTGAAGGAATTTGTTGCTCATCTCAATTTAGTATTAGGAATCTCCCTCAGAATTGCCAAAAATGTAAGCATGGAGCAGCAAAAGCATAAGCGGGAATATTTGCACTCTTCGTCTGAAAATTGTGATGTCCAAGGTTGGTCCAAGGAAGGTGAATACCTTCTTATGTCTGGAATTCTTCTTTTGGTTATGAATTTTATGCTGACGTCAGAACTACACGACACTCACAAAACGTGACGTGAGACAAGACGCAACATTGCTCGTTCTTACAATTTGAAAAAATAAAACAAATGGGTAGATGGGCAGCATCGCGACCGAAACCAGTCGAAAAAAAGGTATTTGCTTTCTAATCTTCGGAACGATAAGTGTAGTGTTGTGTCTCGCGTCGCGTTTTGTGAATGTCTGGAATTCCTGTAGGAATCATTTGTAATTCAAGTCCATCAAGTTTACTTGGAGTTTTCGTAGTCACATATGGAAGAGTCTGTTAGGGTTGTCGGGAATTTCTAGCGAAAACTTTTTCTAAATTCCGGGAAACTTCACTTTTTCGTTTATCGCCTGTCTTTGGAAACAAAACTTCCTGCCCTGCATCTGGAAATCAGTTAAAAAAGACAGGAATCATCTTTAAATTCACCTGGAGTTGATAGAATTTGGATGTCTCCGTAGGATGTGCCTCGACCTCTCTACCCAAAAACTTAAAATCTCACCCCACTTCCTAACATTCCTCCATCTTTCTTCCCCCATTCCACCCCTTCTCCTCTTATTTTTTCCTTTTTCCCGTTGACAATCAAAGCTACAATCGCTTCCAGAGGTTTCGGAATTTTTTGGCGAAAAGGTTATAAACCTTTTCGCCAAAAAATTCTGAAAACTCTGGAAGCGATTGCTGCTTTGAAGTTCGAGGCTCTATTTCACCATTCTCCAGATTGTTTACATCTCTACGATTGCAAATTCTTGGAAGCTCCGGCGGAAAATTGTCTGCCATGGAAGTCTCCTTCGGAAATGTTAAAATAGTAAGTTCGAACCGCTAAAAGCAAAGCAGGGAGTTTCTTCGATCCAAAATTGCTGGATCGCGATTCCCTAGCACCTCCCAAAAAGAATGGAATTCCTGTTGTAAATGTTTGCGCCCTGTTGAAAGGTCTGGAATAGTCTTTGAATTCAGCTAGAGTTGTCCGACGGAAGATTCGAAGTTTCGGTAAGGAAACCCAAAGGCCTTTAAGATCGCCATTGTGTTAAGTCTCTGCCGATGTGGTTTGTTAGCTCGGCTGAAACGAGTTCAAGAGAAATTGAAAAAGGTCGGATATAGTCAGGGAAGCCAAGATGTCAAGTTTGTAAATCTTCCAATCATTCTGGAAAAATTAGAACACCGAAAGCGTTGGAGACTTTTGAGAATTTGACCAGGAGAGTCAACTATAATTTCAGGATTATCGCAAATATCTAGGATCTACGGTTAAATGATCCGGAATCCAAGTTTAAAATGACACTTCCGGGGATTTTTCAATGGCTTCAAAATTCCGTTAGGAAAACCAAAATGGACCTTTACGACTTGAATTTAAGTCAAATAATTCTGTAGAAATTGTGTAACCACCGTGTTACGTTAAAGTTTGGAACCATTATGGGAAGATACCACTTGAAAGTTGGAGGCTTTTGTAAACTCGACCGGAAAAGTCTGTAATAATTTTCGCTTTGCCGAAGCATCTCAGAACTTTATTAGGAAGATCGAATGCTAGGATTTGGATTGGATTTGGATTGGATTTGGATTGGATTTGGATTGGATTTGGATTGGATTTGGATTGGATTTGGATTGGATTTGGATTGGATTTGGATTGGATTTGGATTGGATTTGGATTGGATTTGGATTGGATTTGGATTGGATTTGGATTGGATTTGGATTAGGATTTGGATTGGATTTGGATTGGATTTGGATTGGATTTGGAAATTTGGATTGGATTTGGATTGGTGGAATGTTTGGATTTGGATTGGATTTGGATTGGATTTGGATTGGATTTGGATTGGATTTGGATTGGATTTGGATTGGATTTGGATTGGATTTGGATTGGATTTGGATTGGATTTGGATTGGATTTGGATTGGATTTGGATTGGATTTGGATTGGATTTGGATTGGATTTGGATTGGATTTGGATTGGATTTGGATTTGGAGTGGATTCAGATTTTGGTTTGGATTAAGATGTCGAAAAATTTTTGGCGAGATGGTTCACGAAGGAGATTTTCAAATGATTTTTTTCGGAAATTGTAGACTTTCCAGTCAAACAAATGCAGATGTTCATGATGAATTTTTGTCAGGAGTTCCCAATTTTGCAGAGATAGCAGAATCCAGGCGATTCTGTTGAAAACTTTTTGGAGATGCGAATGGAATTTTCTTCTGGAGATGAATTCTATAACGCAGATTTCAAACGATAAAATTGAAAATTTCGGGGAAATAATTTCTAGGTTATCACAACAGAAAAAAATTCAAGGGGAATAATCCAAACGGTTTTGGAGGTAATTTCAATTGCTTCAGTTTGCTGTAAAGTAAAGCCTATTCCGGAATAACAGACATAACAGTCGAAGAGTGACGATGGTTTTAGTCGCATCGGTGGAGGATGTTTCTAATGATTTTAGTAGGAGCTTCTTGATCACACCGATGCTCGTTTCAAGGTTTCATACTGGTTGGAAAACAACATTTGTGTGATTTCAGCAGAGGTAGAATTCCCCGGGGAAAGGGACTCTGAATCATTCCATTGATGAACTTCCAGACTATTCGGTGAAGGAGACTCACAAATTCGAGGACTTACGACTTTCCCTAGGGGAATTATACAAAATTTCACGAATATATCAGGTGTCGTTCCGGTGGAGACGGTTCCAGAAAATGTTGGCGGAACTTTCATATATTGCCTAAGACAATCCCTGATGGATGCGGCTCCATATTTTTACAATGGAGATTTCAGAGTTTCTTTGCAGTTTCCAGACTTTTCCAACCGGCCTTCATGATTTTTGATTATCAGGTTGTCCAACAGGGATTTCTTGATTTTTGATTATCAGGATGTCAGGTTGTGAATGCTGCAGTTCCAGAAACTTCTGGAAAAGATTTCAGCTTATTTTGGATTCTTTAAAGTTGACAATTGCTAACTGGTGATTTGGACGTACGGGATTCCTAGCAATTTAACATTTTTAAGGTTGTCTTTGTGTGATGTCTCTGTCAAAATTTTGACTTCTTCATCAGGAAAATCTGGAATGTATGTTTGAAGATTCACAAATCATGCCGGAGAAAGTTTTGAACCACCGAGAACGTTCCAAATCAAACTCAGAAACTTTTGAAAATATTAACAAAAATATCCCTGAACAAAATTTCGAACGACTTCGATGCAAATCACCAAGATGCTAAAAATCAAGTTTTCTGGAGGCTCTGACGGAGGATTCTCCTGCTTATATTGTGTATAGTTTTGAGGAGATGTTTATAGAGTTAAATGACATTTCTGAAGGAGTTTTTGAATGATTTTCCGGAGGATTCAGAAAACGTCAATTTCAGACCAGAAACGATTCCATAAAATGATTCCGAAGATTTCCGATCGTCTTTTGGAAACTTTAACTAGAAAGTCCCAGAACAAAATCTTAAACGACTTTGATAATGATTTACGATGCTGAAAATCATTTTTTTTCTGGAGGTTCTGACGGACGATGTTCCTGCTTATATTTTGGTAAGTTTGAAGGGGATGCTTATGAAGTTTACTGATATTTCTGAAGGAGTTCTTGAATAATTTCCCTGAGGATTCAAAATCCGTCAGGAAAGGTCTCACCATATTAGACCAGAAAGAGATTACTTAAAATGATTACGAAGTTTTCCGATCGAATTTACAAAATTTGCATAGATTTCTCATGGTCGAGCAAAACCACCAACCGTTGTAAATTCAAACCCCGACGCGGGAGTGGCCACCAGCAAAAGCAAAACAAAGAACCTACCGACCTAGATCACCACCATCGTACAACCAAGTCAAGTCACGTGGAAAGCCGCAATTCCGAGGGAGTAGTGCGCAGCCTAGCCCGAACCTGCCCGAAGGGACAGTTTGCGCGAATGAAAAATGATTCAATGGGCGGGCGAGCGAGCGCGCGTGGATTGACCTAAATAGCGAAGTGAATTTATTACATTAGAGTGCATTCAAGCGGATCTCGGGTGCGCTTGGCGAGGGGCGTTTGAAAACTGTCAAGGCATTCGATGTATGGCACCGCGTCACCGAGGCACGGAGCAAGAAACTTGCCGAATGCCAATTCACAGGAAATCGACGCGCTGCACCCATCGATCGTCGAAGGTCGTACCCCGCCAAACTGCTCGCCTTTTTCGGAGGCTTCACAAATGTCAACTTTGCGTCATCAAGCTTAATCCGGAACCAGCGCCGAATCGCGCAGCGACACGCAAACAACTTGAGAATCCTTGACTTTTATACCTCTAAGCGACGCGCGTACGCATTCACTTTCAAAAGCCGTCAATTTCTGACGTTTGCTTTCGTGGGATGAATACTAATTTGCTCTGCGGTCAGAAGCACACGCAATCGTCCTTTCTGAAGTGTCAGAACGAACACGGAACTGGCCGAAACAACAATCTCAATTGTTACGCAACAAGTCCTCCGCTTTTCGAGGGGTATTTGTTTACCGAATTTGACAGTTTGCTCTGCGAGGGGCATATCCAATGGTGGTGGTGGTGATCATGAAAAGTGAAACTCCGTTTCGTAACTCGAGATTTCGTGCGCTAAAGAGGGCATGAAGCTAAAAAGTAGTTGCCCCAAAAATTATCATCCCCTTTCGCCCATGGCTTTCTTACCGACGCGCTCCACCACCGCCGAGTGACTGGAATGCTGACATAACCGCAAAAGCGGTGCATTTTCGTTTTTCACTTTTCCAGCTACCATGGTGCGAGGGGCGATTGCATGAGAGCCGGCAACCAGCAGCACTTTGGCGACGGCTTGATTGACTTCTCCCGAAAGCCCCCGATACAGCCGGTGAAATGGCCTGCTTTGGCATGTCGTAACGCGCTTTAGTTTCTTCTGAGGAAAGCGAGTCAACGTCAACTGAGCAATGACAACAACAACAACAACAACAACGAGGGGCGCGCGATGAAAGTGTGTCACAAGGTTGAGCTGGCGCGGGTTTGTTTTTATTGCGCCGTTGAAATTTCGTTCCCCTTCTTTCGCGGCGGCCGTTTCGCACACTGCCACAGAACCGCAGGCCGCGCGCCGCGGCGCAGGACTGTGGAGCAACGTTGCAGTTTTTGGCCGGGAGGTTATGTGGACGAATTAAAATAATGGGCCACGACGAATGCGAGTGTCCGCTGCACTGCCACCGGCCGGTATTATTAATCGAGATCGTGCAATGAAAAACACGACACTCTACGGTCAGCTGCAACAAGTTATGCTTAACCTAATTTTCTTTTTGGAGGTCTCCGTGGAGGGTCAGAAACTGTTGGGGTTTTGACATTTAGCGGTGACAGAGACTGTCATTTGCACTTGGAATGTAAGTAAAAGCCCCGTTAGGCGACGCTCCCTCGGGGAAGTAATTAAACTGACAACCGTTCACTTGGGGAAACAACACAGGTGTGGCCAGCCCTTCGGGGGGAAAAAAAGGGAAAGGTCCGACGGCAGCAACAATTCGCTTCGCAGTGACTTTTGAAATCGCCTTCGACTGACCGGCGATGCGTCAGCAAATATAAGCCTTTTGGAGGACAATCGCCATTCCGGATCATCAATCACATCAACTTGGATTATTCACGTCGTCAACCCTGAACCCGGACCAATCTTCGGGGGACTTTTTTCTCTCTCTCTCTCGTTGGAAGAGGTTGCCGTTAATTCTTTTTTCAAGGCACAGGGCCAATTTGATTCGGTGAAAAAACGGTGATTCGCCCGGTGGATGAGACGTCCGCACGCGACAGTGACGCCAGAAATAGCTTTTGATAACGACCGATCCGGTCGTTTGACACTGAGGGAACGAGGGGTTCACTGATGCGTGACGTTGAGAGTGGGAGGAGCTACGACAGATTAAAACGAGATATTTCGACACAGGTTGTCGGGTGGTTTGAGTCGAAATCAGCGGAATTATGCTAAGAAACCATGATCACCACCATGGTATTTAACACCGACACCGCTTCGGATTTTAGTCGAACAGAGAGCTACTTAAATCCAGCATTTTTCTAAATTCAACTGGCAGCACTGTTGGAACGAAAGCAAGAAATTAATCCTCATTGAATGGGTAAGATTGTCCAACCCGATAGGTTCCGTGCCCTCGAAGAATTGGCTGAACCCCGCTACGTATGTTATGAGCAGTAGATGCCAGTTTGAAGGCATCCAGAACATATTTCTTCCAGTATCCTCGGGGCTTTCTAAGAAACTCAAACCTTGATTCACGATTCATTTTTGTTGTCGTTTCACCTGATGGAAACGAGATCGATAGTGAAGTCACCCCGGAACGGTTCATGAATCCTAGGGAGCAAGCCTGCAAGGCATCCAGAAGACCTCCAAGAGCCCCGGGAGGAGGCTACTAATCCATCATTTCAAATTTATACCGGTTGTAAAGAGCATGATTGACACTAATCGAGTGCCTTAACCGATGCAATACGGATGGGTCATAGAGGATTCAAGACTCAAATTTGCAGTCAAAATTCGGCTTTTAGAGTTACAGAGAAACTTTGTTCTGCAAACTTGTTCAAAAATAACTCTTTTAACTAGGAAAAACATTTAACAGGTTACAAATACAATGATGATCAAGATCATCCAAACTGTCCTTCAGTTCAGATCTTGATGTTGTGCATGATCGAGAAGCAGGTTTAGAGTGTTTTGTGCATACTTCTTAGCTGTAAAAGCTACAAAGAAAATATTAATACCGTTGCAGATATATTGCAGTATTCTCGGAATATCTACGATACTCCGAACTATTCTTGAGTTTAGATCTTGATGTTTTGCATGATCAACAAGGCGATTTAAGAAGTCTCCATCAAACTTATGAGCTGGTAATGCTCCATGGAACATCATTGCACAATTATAGTCATATAATGGTATCCTCAGAATATCTACGGTACTCCAAACTATTCTTCAGTTCAGATCTTGGTGTTTTGCTGTCCAACAAGGCAATTTACTAGGTCTCCATCGTATTTATGAGTTAGTTTAGCTCCATGGGACATCATTGCACAATTATAGTCATATTATGGTATCCTCAGAATATCTAAGGCACTCCAAACTATTCTTGAGTTTACATATTGATGTTTCGCATGTCCAACAAGGCGATTTACGAGGACTTCATCGTACTTATGAGTTGGTAAAGCTCCATGGGACATCATGGCACAATTAAAGTCATATACAGTATTCTCAGAATATCAACGGCACTCCAAACTATTCTTGAGTTCAAATCTTGATGTTTTGCATGTCCAACTAGGCAATTTACGAGGTCTCCATTGTACTTACGAGTTAGCTGAGGTTAAGCTCCATGGGACATCATGGCACACTTTTAATCATATTACAGTATTCTCAGAATATCTACGGTACTCCAAACTATTCTTCAGTTCAGATCTTGGTTTTGCATGTCCAACAAGGCGATTTACGAAGACTTCATCGTACTTATGAGTTGGTAAAGCTCCATGGGGCATCATGCACAATTATAGTCATATTACAGTATTCTCAGAATATCTACGGCACTCCAAACTATTCTTCAGTTCAGATCTTGGTGTTTTGCATGATCAACAAGGCGATTTACGAGGTCTTCATCGTACTTGTGAGTTGGTAAAGCTCCATGGGACATCATAGCACAATTATAGTCATATTACAGTATTCTCAGAATATCTACGGTACTTCAAACTATTCTTGAGTTTAGATCTTGATGTTTTGCATGATCAACAAGGTGATTTACGAGGTCTCCATCGTACTTATGAGTTGGTATAGCTCCATGGAGACATCATTGCACAATTATAGTCATATTATGATATCCTCAGAATATCTACGGTACTCCAAACTATTCTTCAGTTCAGATCTTGGTGTTTTGCATGATCAACAAGGCGATTTACGAGGTCTCCATCGTACTTATGAGTTAGGTTTAAGCTCCATGGGACATCATTGCACAATTATAGTCATATTACAGTATTCTCAAAATATCTACGGTACTCCAAACTATTCTTGAGTTTAGATCTTGATGTTTTGCATGTCCAACAAGGCGATTTACGAGGTCTCCATCGAACTTATGAGCTGGTAAAGCTCCATGGGACATCATTGCACAATTATAGTAATATTACAGTATTCTCAGAATATCTACGGCACTCCAAACTATTCTTGAGTTTAGATCTTGATGTTTTGCATCATCAACCAGGCGATTTACGAGGTCTCCATCAAACTTATGAACTGGTAAAGCTCCATGGATCATCATTGCACAATTATAGTCATATAATGGTATTCTCAGAATACCTACGGTACTCCAAACTCTTCTTCAGTTCAGATCTTGGTGTTTTGCATGATCAACAAGGCGATTTACGAGGTCTCCATCGTACTTGTGAGTTGGTTAAGCTCCTTGGGACATCATAGCACAATTACAGTCATGTTACAGTATTCTAACAATATCTACGGTACTCCAAACTATTCTTGAGTTTAGGTCTTGATGTTTTGCATCATCAACAAGGCGATTTACGAGGTCTCCATCAAACTTATGAACTGGTAAAGCTCCATGGATCATCATTGCACAATTCTAGTCATATAATGGTATTCTCAGAATACCAACGGTACTCCAAACTCTTCTTCAGTTCAGATCTTGGTGTTTTGCATCATCAACAAGGCGATTTACGAGGTCTCCATCGTACTTATGAGTTGGTTAAGCTCCATGGGACATCATTGCACAATTAGAGTCATATTACAGTACTCTCAAAATCTTTACGGCACTCCGAACTATTCTGTAGTTAAGATCTAGATGTTTTGCATGTCCAACAAGGCGATTTACGAGGTCTCCATCAAACTTATGAATTGGTAAAGCTCCATGGGACATCATGGCACAATTTTCGTCATATTATGGTATTCTCAGAATACCTACGGTACTCCAAACTGTTTCTTCAGTTCAGATCTTGATGTTTTGCATGACCAACAAGGCGATTTACGAGGTCTCCATGGAATTTGTGAGTTGGTTAAGCTCCATGGGACATCATGACTCAATTATAGTCATGTAACAGTATTCTAAGAATATCTTAGGCACTCCAAACTATTCTTGAGTTTAGATCTTGATGTTTTGCATGATCAACAAGGCGATTTACGAGGTCTCCATCGTACTTATGAGTTGGTAAAGCTCCATGGACATCATTGCACAATTATAGTCATATAACAGTATTCTCAGAATATCAACGGCACTCCAAACTATTCTTTAGCTCAGATCTTGGTTATTTACATGATCAACAAGGCGATTTACGAGGTCTCCAGCGCACTTATGAGTTGGTAAAGCTCCATGGGACATCATTGCACAATTATAGTTATATTACAGTACTCTCAAAATCTTAACGGCACTCCAAACTATTCTTGAGTTTAGATCTTGATGTTTAGCATGTCCAACAAGGCGTTTTACGAGGTCTCCATCGTACTTGTGAGTTGGTTAAGCCCTTTGGGACATCATAGCACAATAAGTCATGTTACAGTATTCTAAGAATATCTACGGTACTCCATACTATTCTTAAGTTTAAATCTTGATGTTTTGCATGTCCAACAAGGAGATTAACGAGGACTCCATGGTATTTTTGAGTTGGTTAAGCTCCACGATACATCATAGCATAATTATAGTAATATTACAGTATTCTCAGAATACCAACAGCACTCGAAACTATTATTGAGTTCAGGTCTTGGTGTTTTGCATGATCAACAAGGCGATTTACTAGATCTCCATCATACTTATGAGTTAGTAAAGCTCCATGGGACATCATAGCATAATTATAGTAATATTACAGTATTCTAAGAATATCTAAGGCACTCCAAACTATTCTTCAGTTCAGATCTTAATGTTTTGCATGTCCAACAAGGCGACTTACGAGGTCTCCATTAAACTTGTGAGTTGGTAAAGCTCTAGGAGACATCATGGCACAATTATAGTCATGTTACAGTATTCTAAGAATATCTAAGGCACTCCAAAATATTCTTGAGTTCAGATCTTGATGTTTTACATGTCCAACTAGGCGATTTACGAGGTCTCCATCGAACTTGTGAGTTGGTAAAGCTTCATGGGACATCATAGCACAATTATAGTTATATTTCAGTATGTTAAGAATATCTACGGCATTCCAAACTATTCTTGAGTTTAGATCTTGATGTTTTGCATGAGCAACAAGGCGATTTACGAGCACTCCATGGTACTTATGAGTTGGTTAAGCTCAATGAGACATCATTGTGTAATTATAGTCATATTACAGTATTCTCAGAATATCGACGGCACTCCAAACTATTCTTGTGTTCAGGTCTTGGTGTTTTTCTTGATCAACAAGGTGATTTACGACGACTCAATCATACTTATGAGTTGATAATGTTCCATGGGACATCATGGCACAATTAAAGTCATATAATGGTATCCTCAGAATATCTACGGTACTCCAAACTATTCTTGAGTTTAGATCTTGGTGTTTTGCATGATCAACAAGGCGATTTACTATGACTCCATTGTACTTTTGAGTTGGTAAAGCTCAATGGAACATCGTAAATATCCGTGATAATATTGCAGAACATTATGATCCCAACTCGAGAGTAGTTTGGAGTACCGTAGATATTCTGAGAACTTTTTTGTATGTCTGAAAAGGTGTAATGATATCTCATGAAGTTTTTCTCACACATACGAAAAGTGGAGGCATTATAAACCGCGACGTTGATCATATGTGACATCAAGATTTGAACTCAAGGTTAGTTTGGAGTACCTTAGGTATTCTAGAAATACTAAAACATATCTATTCAGTGATATGATGTTCCGTGGAGTTTTTTCCAACTAATAAGTACGGTCGATACATCGTAAATCTCCTTATTGATCATGCAGAACATCAAGATCTGAGCTCAAGAATTGTTTGAAAGATCTAGAAGAAGAAGAAACATTTGTTCGCAAATTTTATCCTTAAAGTGGTCACTTTTTCGAGACTCTTAACTATAAATAATTTTGAACTACGGTGTAGAAAAAATCTGTATTGCATCGGTGAAAACTCAATGGACCCGAAAATGTTAGCTTGATATTTAGCTTTGATTTTTTCTTCATTCATCTGGCAACACTGGTAGAATGAGAATCAGTCCATTGGTCCAAAACCTAACCAAACCCCAACCCCCCCCTGCCCTTTCTCTTACCCCCAAAACATACTTATGACGAAATCAAGGCTCAATTTCTCCTCCAACTTGGCCTAGCATTATAATGCTCGTAATATTACATGTATGGCGTGAGAGCGCTATTAACAGTATTTAGTAGTGACACTTAATGATTGTATGCGTTTCGCTTGTCTTCTTCTTGCGTCTTTTCGAGAATCATTTTAACTTTAACGTATCCCTTAATTAATGTCTTGTAGATGGTCAACTTTGTAGTTCGGCGAACTTTGTTCAATATTTGGGTCCTTCGGAGCTCAAAGTAGGCTCTATTTTCAGCCATAATGCGCCTTTGTATCTCTCTGCTGGTGTCGTTATCGGCGGTCACCAATGAGCCCAGATACACGAGTTCGTCTACCGCCTTTCATCACTGTCGATCTGAACTCGTGATGGGATCCTAACATTATCTTCTAGGGAGCTTTTTCCTCTCGTTTATCTTGTTTTCAACGTATTTATGACAAGCCCAATCCTACTTGATTCAGCCTTAAGTCTGATGTACGTTCCCGCCATCTTCTCAAAGTCACGTGCTACGATATCAACGTCACTCTGGGCACTCTCCGTAGGCCTTAACTCGGCTCTCACAGAACTCGTCCTTCGTGTCATCGGGCATATCGTTCGTTGGCGCATCTATGCTGATCAGACTATACCGGAAGAGCTTTCCCTTCATTTTCAACACACAGGTTCGGTCGTTTAGCAGTTTCCATTGAATAACTCGCTTCATCTGCTTCCCGATCACTATAAAGCCAACTCCACGTTCTGGTTCTGTTCTATCACCGCCGCTGTAGTAGGTGTGGTACTTGAATGAAGTGTTGGCGATGGGATCCACTGCACGGAATTCGCGTTCTCCGGTTTTGGGCCACGGTAGCTCTTGGCGTAAGATCCGATTTTCCAATCGTTGTCCTTTGTTCGTTGCTAGTTCTGTTGCCGTAAGATGAATCCATTCGCTCTACTTTTGCCTTTCGTGGTCGGTAAAGTCCTCGGTAGGCTACCTAACCAGGGTTGCGCTACCTATACCATGCTAGAGAGGCTGCCTCCCCAATGCTGGCACGATACAGCATTGTCCGCTTTTTCTTTACGCGATGACCACGGTCATAGCCACCACAACCATCCACGCTCTATCAGGGGTTTGGACCGGTAGTTCTGGTTCTCAATAGTTTCAAGTTCTTTCGGACATGCTACTATAGTGATTACCCAGATAACCAATAAGCAGTTCCAAAGCGTCCTAACGGCAGCATATCAAGCAATTAAGTCGCCTTAAATGCAATATAAATGCCGCTTTTGGCCCAATATATGGCTGCTTTACTGCAATGCTATGATAATGCTTCATTAATGCCATTTTGCATTCGAAATGCTTATTACAGGCTACAAGCATTTAAATAGCATTTAAAATTCAACTTTACAACAGATAGCATTCAAGATGCTGATATAATGCTAATATAATGCTGGTAGCATCTGAAATACAGATTTAGGGTTGATTTACTGAATTTGCTAATGCTTATTGGTTACCTGGGTAAGTATCGCTTTTGACGCTGGAAAGCACAAAGAAGGAAGACTTTCGAAATACTAGGAAGAAAATACGGAAGCTTCAAAACGCTCGCAGTTGAGTGTAGTCAGAGTCGAAAGTGACAGTCGGTGACAATCACCAGTTGATTTTCATTTCTCTCTGAAGCGCACATTTTCTGTTCTCTCTCAAGCAGATTCGCTTGCACACAACCACAAATTTAAGCACAATTTTGACGCTAGAGTGCACAAAGAAGGAAGGCTTTCAAAACCCTAAGAAGGAAATATGGAAATTATATCGCTCATACACCAGTTTCAAAACGCTCGCAATTGAGTGTAGTGAGCGTTGAGAGTGACAGTCGGTGACAATCACTTGTAGATTTTTATTTCTTCGTCAAGCCCATTCGCTTGCACACAACCACAAATTTAAGCATCGCTTTTGAAGCTGGAAGGCTCAAAGAAGGAAGACTTTCAAAGTGCTAAGAAGAAAATACGCTCGCAGTTGAGTGTAGTGAGAGTCGGAAGTGACAGTCTATTGAGAATTTGTCATGCTAAATTTCAAACAGTTACGTTATAATAAAGATTGTAAATGTTGTAAATCTACCGAAGACAGTCGATCATGAGCCGATATGATGATTTGAAATAGCGGAAGCCGTTATTCAGAAACCGTAGCAGCACGATTGTTGCAAATCGGTTGAAATATTTCCAATGCGATTCAATTGGGTCACCACAAAGTTGCTGCAACCAATTTTGACGGTTTTGTACTGCTTGAGAAGTTGCATTTGAAGTGCACCTCAGTGAAATCCATACAGAAAAAAAATGATGAATTCTAAAAGACGAGTGCATTGCAAGCCAAAGCGAGCATAAACAACAACATTGTTTGCAAACTTGCATACAACAGACCTGATCTAGGGGCGAGACAGCTCTACTCTGAGTTGCTTTGAAGCACCGAGTAACTCGCGAGTAACGCAATATAGCTTAAAATCGAATCAATCTGTATCGGTCCTTATCGGTTGGTTGCCAGGGTTTCGAAAAGTTTGACAACATTGTGAACATTCTTATAATGGCGATAGAAGATGGCACAAAGGTGACCCCTATTCCACGACTATGAGGGTTCAGGGATTTTTTGTTATGTGATACGTGATGCGGACGGCTTTACTGAAATGCAATGATGAGGCATGATAGCATTATGTATAGACTGGTAATTTACTAAATATCGATTCTAATAAGCTTGAAGCTTGGGTTGGAATGCAGCGGGCTGAGCTCATTTGTCTCTTCCCCTGCCCTTGTTCCAAAGCACCAGTATTTGCATTAGCAAATAGCAGGTCAAGCAAAACCTGATGGGTTTATTCAAAGTATGACTTAATTGGGGACATAAAAATCACTTCTTCTCGTAAAAGACAGAGCCTTACACGAATAGTAGTTAATACGATATCAAACTGTACGAGCATATCAGATATGTAGTTTGAGTCAATGTAGGTTGTTTTCAAAAACAGAGTTAAATAGAGAAAATTAAAAACTAGAAAAAAAATACTTTTTTCTATTTTACACACGAGAGCGGCTGGTTGGTTTGACAGCGCCAAAAACACGAAGAAAAACAAAGGACAAGCCTTGCTTGCCAACAAGATGTTGCTAGATGTTTTACAACAAAATCTCAAATAATACTCGCCAAGGAGAGGAGTTGTCACCCCCCTTACACGTGGTGTACTTAAAATTTCACAAAAAATACCAAAAAATTATACAAAAAATACAACATAAAATATTTTTGTATAAGAAAGCACAAAAAAAATAGTTTTTTTTTGAAACTATGCAGTCAAATCTCAGTAAAGGTAGGTTAAATCACATAAATTTAAGGATGACTTGAACATCCACAAACGTAGTTTGTAGCCGTAAAACGATCCGCATCGGCGGCTCTTTCATAAGACGGCTCTCATTCGACCGTGTTGCATTCGTTCAGTTACAAAAGCGAAGTTCATACATTTATAACTCAGTTCTTTTTTTACGATCACGACTTCAAAAAAAAAAATCAACAACTAATTCCAACGCAACCGACTACTCGATTTGATCACGCACCGCCGCTTCGCTGTTATTGCCTCCATTCCACGTAGCAAAGCAAGCGTGCGATTGTGTCGTCAGCTGATTTTCGCACACTCTTCATAGAGGTTGCCCACCTTTCCGCTCTCTCCTGCCCCAACCAACCTCGCGCGCATCCCGAGAAAGAGAGATAAACTTCACGATCCGGCTAGACAGCCCACTTCTTGGTAGTCTTGCGACGGCTCTCGAACAAAAGTGAAAACGTGCAAAAAATTACGCCAAAATCCATTTACACCCGAGAACCTCTCAGGCACACACACAGCCACACAAACGAAGCCTCAGCGAAAGAGAGCAACCATTTCGGGGTCTCTTTCGCTTTGGATCGCTTTTCCCTCCAGTCTCCAGTTTCGTGGTCGTAGAGTCGTACTTTCGATTTTCTTCTACCTCCCGCATTGACTTGGGCGATCGAAAGGCGGAAGAGGAAACCCTATTCGAAGCTCGATTGTCGGACCCCTGCATTCTACGGGTCACGAAAGACGTGGGAAATTCATCGAACCCCCGGAGATTCCTATGATTAGCGGAACGAAAGCGATAGTAGGCCGAGCTCGGTTGACAGTCGGCCGCCTTTGTTTGCAAACAGATCGGTGGCTGAAAGTGCAAATGAAACTCATTCGATTTGAACTGTAAAAGCTGCGCAGCAATAAACACCGCGAAGAAGGTTTTACGGCTAGTTGAACTGGTTTCATAACCTCACTTCTTGGCGGTGGATCGTAGCAGTGATCTAAGCACGATCTTCGCTCGGCACCGCCGTCGTCGTCGTCGTGGAATGAGGTTATCTAAACTTGATTTACTTTGGATCTATTCGATGGTGTGGCATAGTTTTTGACGTTTCTCCGTTTCGTTCGCTGCTTTTCGAGTTGCGGTTATGGAATTAAGATTGTGATAAATAAAAATAATATCGTTGCTGATTGTAGTCACGTAATCGTGCTGCACGCGATGGATCGCGGGTTTGTCAATAATTGACGAGACGCTCATCATTGGCCCGGTGGAGTGGAGGCCTTCCAATTAGGCTTACTCGCTCTTTCGGGGAACCGTCGACAGCCTTGGTTAATTGCAGGCAGTCGCCGTTTTTTTTTTCTTTTCAACTACCGAGAGAAAGGGGAACCGGCTCGAACAGGGCTTCAAGAGGGTGTGTAAAATTTTGCAGCTCAATGAAAGCGAAAGGAGCTCTCGAGGCGGATGAAATCTCTTGTTCGCCAACACCTACTTCAGTGTCATCCCAGTGCGATCTGCACGCGGGGCGAGGTTTTGTTCTTTTCTTTCAAAGGCTTCTATGCACAGGACGATGAGCGACATTGTAACTCTTTGACTCATTACACGCCTGCTATGCTCACATATTACACTCATGTGGGCGTGGGACTACTTGAGAGGAAATGCGGAGGATGGGTGCCGTCTGGCCGTTGATAATAATTTCTCGTCAACTTCGGAGCTTGGCACAGGCCTATTTGAAAAGAGGGAAAGTTTAATGTTAAATGTTAATATTAAACAGAGACGATGTTACACTGAGAATAATTCCATGGTTGTACCGACAATTGAATCATGATCGCGATGACTATTGTAGTAATTATTAGGTGGTCATTTTGACCCCATTTTAGTTGGTTCTAGAAGATAGTCATCCTTACACCCAATAATGGTAAAATTAACAATCGAACTTTTCTCTGTGTAACATGATAGAGACACGCAGTGAGGAAATCATTCAATCTGCAGCCGAATTCCTGTCGGAAATTGTCTCGAAAGAAAAGAAATTTATGAAGAGATTTTTGAAATTTTCTTATTCTGGAATTCCCGTGACATTTCAAAAGACTTTTTTTGACATTTAAAAAAGAAATATTAGATCTTAAAGAGATTTTAGCGGTAGAAATTCAAAAAGACAATTTTTGTTCGCTGATAAAATCCTTTAAAATCAATCATTCTTGATATTCTGAGCAATGGAGGCATTCCTTTTATCATATTATCTCTTTTTTTTTTTTTGAAGTGGTATAAACGTCAAGAAAGGATAAAGTTGATTCGAGACCGTAGGTTTTTAAGAGACATTAGCAATCCATTCGAAATATCAGATGGTAATTTTGAGAAACTATTTCGAATTCCAAAATGTTAGGCCGAAAGAACCGATGAATGTTTGGCCGAAAAGGCCGATGAATCAACCTTTAAATGCAATTCCTTTGAAAGATGAAAGGACCACAACAATTTCGGTACATTTGCAAGTTCTTACAACGTTACGATATCTTGGTTCAGGTAATAAAAAAATTAATGGATTTAAAAAAAAAAAAGAATTTTCTAAGTTTAAATAACGAGTATTACTTTGAAAAAAATTGTTATGGCGCCACTCCCTTACATAAAATAAAAAAAAATGAAGGGGTTTTTTTTCCTGTTTAACTCCCGCGCGGGCCGACCGAACCACCGGAAAATTAGTATGCAGAAGGTTTTAGGGGCGGGAGAAGATTTAATGATGGTTTGAGACCCCTCCCCTCACTGTAAAGGGGGGGCCCCCACCCAAAAAAAACAAAATTCTAAACAAACCCCGAAACC
Organism: Aedes koreicus; assembly: GCA_024533555.2. Taxonomy (NCBI): domain Eukaryota; kingdom Metazoa; phylum Arthropoda; class Insecta; order Diptera; family Culicidae; genus Aedes; species Aedes koreicus. The sequence continues at coordinate 1,613,619 of JAHHFK020001972.1, read as the reverse complement.
ACCCAACAAAAAAAAACCCAAATTACGCACGGAAGTTTTTGAAGGCAAGAAATGTTTTTATGGTAGTTTGAGACCCCCCCCCCCCTCTAAAGGGGGGGCCCCCCACAAAAAAAAAAAACATATTTTTATAAACCCCAGAACCGACCCAGCAAAGAAACCCCAATTTAGCATGCGGAAGTTTTTGGAAGCAAGAAATGTTTTTATAGTAGTTTGAGACCCCTCCCTTCTCTATAAAGGGAGGCTCCCATACAAATGAAATACATATTTATGTATAACTCGAGAACTGATCAAGCAAAGAAACCGAAAATTAGCATGCGGAAGTTTTTGGAGGCAAGAAATGTTTTTATGGTAGTTTGAGACCCCTCCCCTCTCTATAAAAGGAGGCTCCCATACAAATGAAACACATATTTCTGTATAACTCGAGAACTGACTAAGCAAAGAAACCCAAATTTAGCATGCGGAAGTTTTTGGAGGCAAAAAATGTTTTATGGTAGTTTGAGACCCCTCCCCTCTCTATAAAGGGAGGCTCCCATACAAATGAAACACAAGTTTCTGCATAACTCTAGAACTAATCAAGTTAATGGAACCAAATTTGGCAGGTAGAGGTTTTTGAAGGCAAGAAATGTTTCTAAAGTAACTCAAGACCCCTCCGCCCTCTGTAAGAGGGGGGCTCTCATGCTAATGAAACACAAATTTGTGCACAACTCGAGAACCAATCAAGCATATGGAACCAAATTTGGAATGTGGCGGTTTTTGGAGGAGAGAAATGTTTCCATGGAAGTTTGAGACTCCTACGCCATCTGGAAGGGGGAGGGAGGGGGGATTTACATACAAATGAAACACAAATTTCTGCAAAACTCGAGAACTAATCAAGCAAATGGAACCACATTTGGCAGGTGGAGGTATTTGGAGGCGAGAAATGTTTCTATAGCAGTTCAATACCCCTCCCCATTTTGAAGGGGAGGGGGGCTCCCCCTACAAATAAAAAGCAAATTTCTGCATGACTCGAGAACTAATCAAGTAAATGAAACCACTTTTAGCATATGGAGGTTTTTGGAGGCTAGATTTCTATATACATAAAAATGAATTTCTGTCTGTCAGACCCTTATAGACACGGAAAGTTCTGAACCGACCAACGTGAAAATTTATATGAAGGGGTTTTTGGGGCTGGGGAAGGTTCTTATGATTGTTTGAGACCCCTTCTCTCTCAGGAAGGGGCGCTCTCATACAAATGAGACACAAATTTCATCATAACCCGAGACCTTATCAAGCAAATCGAATCAAATTTAGCATGTGGGGGTTTTGAAGGCAAGAATGTTTCTATGGTAGTTCAAGACCCCTCCCTTTCTGAGGGGGGGGGGGGCTTCAAACAAATGAAACTCACATTTTTATTATAATCGATGAGCCCAGTGTGATGGTTCGAGAACTAATTAAGCAAATGGAACCAAATTTGGCATGTGGGGGGTATTGAAGGCAAAAATGTTTCTATGGTGGTTCAAGACCCCCCCCCTTCTGAGAACGGAGGGCTCCCAACAATGAAACTCAATTTTTATTATAATCGAAGGCCCACTGTGATGGTTGGAGAACTAATCAAGCAAATGGAACCAAATTTGGCATGTGGGGGTTTTGAAGGCAATGATTGTATGGTGGTTTGAGAAACCACCCCCTTAAAAATAAAAAACATACTAAAAACCATACACTAACATATTAAATTTCTCTCTATTTATTTGCAAGGGTAGCAGGGCTCCCACCGGGTACAAATGTAATTAATAAAAGCTTAAATACAAGTAACTTGTACTCCAAAATCTATCAGCGAAGTTTGAGAAAGAATACTTTTTCTATCACTATTATCATTAACAATTTTGTTTGACTTTTTTTTCAGCAAACACAGAAACATTAACTATACTATATCATTATCATATTCATCACATTTTAGGTTCTCATCAAGTAACAGTCGGTCAAGACAACTTATTGGCAGTTTCGCAAGCAACGTGCCATCGTATTTTGAAGAACGTGATTGTTGCAATGGATAAATATCTTTGGGGAGAATTTGTTGTTTTTCCAAAAAATGAGCGCGACCCCAACAAACAAAAAAATTTTCCCCCAAAAAAAATACCCCCCCAGAATTGGGGGTATTTATTGCCCCCCTTTTGTTATTTTGAGCCCCCCGAAAGATGTTGAGCACGTATATTTGAACCGAAAAGGATATCACTCAAAGAATGTTCAATTGGTTTGTGATATGGATCTTCGTATTTTTAATGTGAATGCTAGATTTGGAGGTTCTACCCATGATGCTTTTATATGGAAGCGTAGCCAAGTGCGTCGATTTTTGAAGCAAAGATATGATAACGGAAGCAGAAACACATATTTGCTGGGAGACGGAGGATACCCTACAGAACCATGGCTTCTTGTTCCATATTTAAGGACTGCAAGGCAACCGGAAATTGATTTCAATACAGCTCACTGTAAGGCACGGAACCCTGTCGAACGGTGCAACGGGTGCCTGAAGTCTAGATTCAGATGCATTTCTCGTGACTCACTTTTACGATATGAGAAGGACTATTGCGGTCAGATAATCAATTGTTGTGTGATCATTCACAACTTTCTTGTTTACAATAAGTATCCAGTAGAAGATATTTTGGATGAAAATCTGAATAATGAAGGTAATAACGTCATTCAAGAAGACGATCAATTTGGCCATGATGATGATAATGATGGGCTCTTACACATAGGAAGAAGGGAAAGGGAAAACATTGTTAATAACTATTTCAATAGATGAAAGCATTGTCAAAGCAAAATGATTGTATTTCAACATATTATTATTCCGCTTTCAGAGTTCAATAAAGAGTATAACCAGCATAAAAGTGAAGCTTCTGTTCATTTAATAATAAGCTATTTTTACATCACCACTTCTTGGAACTTTAGGGAACTTGAGAGAAGTTCTTCCGAGAACTTCAGGGACGTTCAAGAATTTCAAGAAATTTCTGCAGAGAACTTCAGAGAAGATCTTTACAGAACTTCAGGAAAGTTCATCCGAAAACTTCAGAGAAGTTCATCCTAGAACTTCAACGAAATTCTTCTGAGAATTTCAGAGAAGTTCAACTGAGAACTTTAGTGGAATACTTCTGAAAACTTCAGGGAAATTCTTCCGAGAACATTAGCGAAATTTTTCTGAGAACTTTAAAGAAGTTCTGCCGAGAACTAAAGAGAAGTTCATTCAGGGAAGATCTTTTTACAACTTCAGGGAAGCTCTTCCGAGAATTTTATGAAAGTTTTGTAGAAAGCTTTAGAGAAGATCTTTACAGAACTTCAGGAAAGTTCTTCTAAAAACTTGAGGAAAGTTCTTCCAAGAACTTGAGAAAGTTCTTCCAAGAACTTGAGAAAAGTTCTTCCATGAACTTGAGAAAAGTTCTTCCATGAACTTCAAGGAAGTTCTTCCGAAAACTTCTGGGAAGCTCTTCCGAGAGTTTAAAGAAAGTTCTGCAGAGAATTCCAGAGAAGATCTTTACAGAACTTCAGGGAAGTTCATCCAAGAACTTCATCGAAGTTCTTCCGAGGACTTCAATGAAATTATTCCGAGAACTTCAGGGAAGTTCTTCTAAGAACTTCAGAGAAGTTCTTCCAAGAACTTCAGGGAAGTTTTTCTTGCACTTCTCGGCAGAACTTCCCCGAAGTTCATGGAAGAATTTCATTGAAGTCTTTGGAAGAATTTCATTGAAGTTTTAGTAAGAACTGAAGTTCTCGGATGAACTTTCCTGATGTTCTGTGATGTTCTGTGCCCTGAAATTCTCGGCAAAACTTCACTTAAGTTCTTGGAAGAACGTCCCAAGATCGCCGAAAAACTTTAATTAAATTCTCGGAGGAATTTCCCTGAAGTTCTCGGAAGAACTTCCTTGAAGTTCTTGGAAGAACTTCCCTGAAGTTCTCGGAAGAACTTCCCTGAACTTCGCGGAAGAACTTCCCTGAAGTTCTCTGGAAGAACTTCCCTGAATTTCTTGGAAGAACTTCCCTGAAGTTCTCGAAGAACTTCTCGGAAGAAAACTTCCCTGAAGTTCTCGAAAGAATTTCCCTGAAGTTCTCGGAAGAACTTCTCTGAACTTCTCGGAAGAACTTCCCTGAATTTCTCGGAAGAACTTCCCTGAATTTCTCGGAAGAACTTCCCTGAAGTTCTCGGAAGAACTTCTCTGAAGTTCTCGGAAGAATCTCAAGAACTTCCCTGAAGTTCTCGAAGAACTTCTCTGAAGTTCTCGGAAGAACTTCTCTGAAGAAGTTCTCGGAAGAACTTCCTGAAAGAACTTCCCTGAATTTCTGGAAGAACTTCCCTGAATTTCATGAAGAACTTTCCCGGAAGAACTTCCCTGAAGTTCTCGGAAGAACTTCCCTGAAGTTCTCGGAAGAACTTCCCTGAATTTCTCTGAAAATTCTCTGAAGTTCTCGGAAGAATTCGAAGTCTCGAAGAACTTCCCTGAACTTCTCGGAAGAACTTCTCTGAATTTCTCGGAAGAACTTCCCTGAATTTCTCGGAAGAACTTCCCTGAATTTCTCGGAAGAACTTCCTGAAGTTCTCGGAAGAAATTCCCTGAAGTTCTCGGAAGAACTTCCCTGAAGTTCTCGGAAGAACTTCCCTGAAGTTCTCGGAAGAAAATTCTATGATTCTCGAAAGAACTTCCCTGAAGTTCTCGGAAGAACTTCTCGAAGAATTTTTCCTGAAGTTCTCGGAAGAACTTCCTCGAAGAACTTCCCTCCGGAAGAACTTCCCTGAATTTCTCGGAAGAATTCTCTGAAGTTCTCGGAAGAACTTCCCGAAGTGATCTCGGAAGAACTTCCCTGAAGTTCTCGGAAGAACTTCTCTGAAGTCCTCGGAAGAACTTCCCTGAAGAACTTCCCTGAAGTTCTCGGAAGAACTTCCCTGAATTTCTCGAAGAACTTCCCTGAAGTTCTCGGAAGAACTTCCCTGAAGTTCTCGGAAGAACTTCCCTGAAGTTCTCGGAAGAACTTCCCTGAAGTTCTCGGAAGAACTTCCCTGAAGTTCTCGGAAGAACTTCTCTGAATTTCTCGGAAGAACTTCCCTGAAGTTCTCGGAAGAACTTCTCTGAAGTTCTCGGAAGAACTTCCCTTCTCGAAGAATTCTCGGAAGAACTTCCCTGAAGTTCTCTGAAGAACTTCTTCTCGAAGTTCTCGGAAGAACTTCCCGAAGTTCTCGGAAGAACTTCCCTGAAGTTCTCGGAAGAAGTTCTCTGAAGAACTTCCCTGAAGTTCTCGGAAGAACTTCTCTGAATCTCGGAAGAACTTCCTCTGAAGTTACTCGAAGTTATCTGGAGAACTTCCCTGAAGTTCTCGGAAGAGTTTCCCTGATGTTCTCGAAAGAATTTCCCTGAAATTCTCAGAAGAACTTTCCTGACTTTCTCGGAAGAACTTCCTTGTGGTTCTTTGAAGAACTTCCCCGTTGTTCTGCGAAGAACTTTCCCGTAGTTCTGCGAAGAACTACCCCAAAGTTCTGTGAAGATCTTTACTGAAGTTCTACGAAGATCTCTTTTTTTGTAGCTGCACCTATCGACTGAAGTAAGGGAGGCCTCAATAATGAATAGTCATGATAAATTAGTTTTCTTCAAAGTCCATAAAAAGAAGTTATATTTTTTTTTTTTTTTTTTTTTTTTTTATATTTTTTTTTTTTTTTTTTATTTATTTGTTTTAGTTTCTATTAAAATTTTTTTTTTTTTTTTTTTTTATTTAATTTATTTTTTTTTTTTTTTTTGTTTTTTTTTTTTTTTTTTTTTTTTTTTTTTTTTTTTTTTTCTGGTGTTTTTTTTTTTTTTTTTTTTTTTTTTTTTTTTCTGCGTTTGTGGGTTTTTAATTTTTTTGTTTTTTTGTGTTGGGTTGTGTTTTTTTGGTTTTTTTTGGCCTCGTCCGCGGTGTTTTCCTCTTGTTAGGGTTTTTTTCTTTTTTTCTATAAGGGGCGCTCTTGGTTCCCTTTGGATCTCTGGGGGGGGGGTGGAAAGGTGATGGATGGTCGTGTTTGCTATACAACATTGCATTGGAGGGGGTGATTCGAAGAGCGGGGATGGACACGAGTGGCACGATCTTCTGGAAGTCTGACCAACGTTTTGGCTTCGCCGACGACGTTGATATCGTAGCACCTAACTTTGAGACGATGGCGGAAACGTACATCAGACTTAAGGCTGAAGCTGGTAGGATTGGGCTTGTGATTAATGCGTTAAAAACAAAATACATGAAGGGAAGAGGCTCACGAGAAGACATTGTTAGCCTCCTACCACAAGTTCAGATCGACGGTGATGAAATCGAGATAGTAGACGAATTCGTGTATCTGGGCTCATTGGTGACTGCCGATAACGACACCAGCAGAGAAATACAAAGGCGCATTATGGCTGGCAATCGTGCCTACTTTGGACTCCGAAGGACGCTAAGATCGAACAAAATTCCCCGAACTACAAATCTGACCATATAAAGGTCAGTAATTGGAGCGGTAGTCCTTTACGGCCACGAAACATGGAAATCGCTCGTGGAGGTCCACCGCGCTCTTGGAGTCTTTGAACGGAAAGTGTCGCGTTCACGATGGGCTGGGCATGTCGTAAGAATGTCGGACGACAGTCCAGTTAAGATGAATCTCGAAAACGAATCCATGGGCACCTGCGGCCCCCTGCGCAGGCTGCGAGGCTGGTGAAATGCAGCCATGAGCCGAATAGAATGCAGACAACTTCTGTATACAGCCACCCCGGCGTTGGTCTGATAAGTAAGGTAAATGATAGCCAGAAGTCGTACTTACTATGGATTCCACAAGACCCATAGGTCTGGTGAACCGTGTACCATGTACAAGACGCTGATAAGACCGGTAGCATGAACCTGTGCTTAGGACCATCTTGGCGTAAGGAGGAGACGAATGACGAATGAGAGCTGACGCAACTCTATGACAAATCGAGTATCCAGAATGTCACTAAAGTTGGAAGGGTACAATGGAAGGCCAGTAAACAATCCCGCAAAAATGTAGTTTGCCTCGAATCTGGCCGGTACAAGACGCGAACGTGAGCACAGCGAACTAAATGGTTGGACCAAGTGGAGCAAGACCTGGGAAGTGTAGGACGCTCAAGAAATTTGAAGACAATCAGAACTTAACCGAGTTTCTTGAGGAAATATTGTAGCGCAGGCGTGGTCCTGAAGGGACATTGGACCAACAATCCAAGTACTAATATGACCCGAGATATAGGATCGAATTTTGAGTTGGGATATTAACACTGTAACTCTGATCGATATAAAATTTTTCGTGTTGGAGATTACATATTGAGGAGCGTTGCCATGAACTAGCATGTTTATTACCTTGTATAAGTGAATTACCTTACTTCAAATCTTTCACTAAATTTACGATTTTGAAAGATTACACCGGCGATGCGTTGATTGATATTACTGAACCTGTATCTATGTTTTTCGTTGCTCTTGAGAGAGTTTCCCATGAGGGCATATTGGTTTAATAACAACAAATAAACGACCGCCTGGATCTGGCAAGCTACACTCTAACTGTAAAACATTCATCTCCCATCGATGTTTACCCAAAAGTTCGATTTACTCTAAACCTAATTTCTGTTGTCTCATTCCAGGTATGCAAACATCCTACTAACGATGAACAGCCTCTTCCCACTAACGTAAGTCAATTGGATATTAATAATTATTGTTGTCTTAATGTTAAGCATGAACTGTTTGTATATTTTCCAGTAGATTTTCAGTTCGTTTTGAAATTTTTCACTTTCAAGCAAACCCTATTCCATCGATAAAGAGCCCCTTTTCCTCGTCACGGACAATCTATCCACAAACACTTTTTTTTTTGAGTGGAAAAAACTGCTTTCCGCCTTGAATAGCAAAAAGACGAAAAGAAAAAAAAATCAAGATTCAAAGCAAAATAGGCATGTCACCAATTCGGCCATTGATATTACTCAACTCGAACGAAAGCGACGAAAGGCGAAATCGGCTTTGACTTTTAAGTACAAAACCCGGCACAAGTGCCACACCTCCGAATTCTTTCACTCTTTTGTGTTTTCGGCATCCCGTTGTCGGCGTGGCAACACAGGCCTCGGCCTGCTTCGAGTGAGAAAAAAAAAGGGGGAAAATTCGTCGTCCAACCAGCCGCCCGCAACTCGCCCCTCATATTTTATGGATGCGCGCTGAACGTAGGCTCTGCACTTGAGACACATTTAACTACAAGGCTGGAGCTGGACTTCTGGGGATGTTTAATCAGCAACTCCTTCTCATGTTACTCCGCTCCGTTCGCTCCGGTAAACAATCGAGCAGGGACGGGAAGGGCACAGGAACCAAAGGATTTGAGTTGAATGCCAGACGACTGTGCTGCTGAATTGTTGCCGGCTGGAACCTGGGAGTTTTTGGGGGCTTGGGATTGAGATGGTGGAACACACGGGCAGACACTAGAGGAGGACATGAACTGCACCAGAGAATGGCTGGCAATTATGCGTTCTGAATGGTGGCAGATTTTTTTTTCCTTTTTCAACACCCGGGCTCTTCAGGTTCAGTAAGAACCAGAACCAGGAGGAAGGAGAGTCGCAAACATTCCTACGGACAGACGGCCACAGCGACGGAAGTTGATTGCCTCTGCTTGGAGTGAGGAATTATGTAACTTTTATACTTCTTGTCTTTTTCCGAACGTTTTCAGGAGCATGTTTAGTTTCTGCTCGACACCTCCATCTAACGGAAAAAAACTCAAACTCTTTTTTTTAACAAATCTGTATTACTGACGTCAGCGTAAGTCAGCTCAAACAATAGCGCTGTCCGTCGATTCTGGAGGTTAGCAACCGACCGACGTTCCAGTTTCACATACCGGTAGTTCCCATCGATTATTACATTCTTCATAGGCCGAACAATTACAAGCCTACTTCTCGTCTCATCTAATCCAGAGCGAAGCGACGGTGGCGGCGGTGGCGGCGGCGGCGGCGCGTTGAGTTCATTGCATTCCGGTACATTGATGCTCTCCACGCGTGCGGCAATTTCAGTTGTTTGGATTGGCGGTGGGGTGCGCTGTTTGAATTTCGAAGCTGATCACTCTCCGTGCTGAGTGTTAATGGCTGCGCTGTAATCAGTGTTCAGAAGCCGTAATTAGGGAAACGCTAGGCGGGGAAGTGGGTGGGAATACCGATTTGTAACTGTGAAGTATGCGTTCGATCGGAATCTTTTTTCTATGACAAGCATAGGTGCAGGAAGTAGGGATGTTCACTAGAGCTTGACTTACACTTGCACATCCCCAAGTTAAGGTCTGTATCCGCAATAAACTGGACACAGAAATAACTGAAATCAAACAACCATGAAGCATTATATTTCAAATATAATTCATTAATTAGAATTGCTTAAAAAATTCGGACTTTTCATTCCACCTACAGAAATTAACTGGTAGCCCTGGTCTAGGTTTTTGGTTTAGTTTGATCATTTTAACTTCCTGCTTCCTTTAAATTGGCTTTCAATGAACTAACGAGTGTATTGGCGGTCCGCAACTGTCCAAATAACATCGTTGGTTTTATCAAGGATTCATCGCATTCTAAAGGGCGAACACGAAATTATTGCGACACCGAAAATGTCATGCCAATTTTCTTATAATGTTTAGAATCAAACCAAAATTTTAGGGTAGTTTTATACATATATTTACTTCAAAAATCAAAAGAAAAGTTAATCGATGGAGCCTTGAGTGTAAAATTGAACGCATTTTCGCTTGATGCCCTCCATCAAAGTCTTTACAGTGTCATCCGGTACCAGTTTCTCAGTTTTTTTTTTCCATTTTCTTAACATGTCCTTCTCGTCTTTGACTGTCTTCTTGCTCTTCCGAAGTTCCCGCTTCATCATTGCCCAGTACTGCTCCACCGGGCGCAGCTCCGGACAGTTTGGCGGATTCATGTCCTTTGGAACAAAATGGACAGAATTGGTCTCATACCACTCCAGGACACTTTTAGAATAGTGGCATGATGCCAAATCTGGCCAAAATAGCGGAGCTTCGTCGTGCTGCTGCAAGAACGGCAAAAGGCGCTTCTCGATGCACTCAGATTTGTAGATCTCGCCATTTACTGTGCCCTTTGTCACGAAAGGCTCACTCCTCAGTCCGCAAGAGCAGATGGCCTGCCAAATGAGATATTTGGAGGCGAACTTCGACATTTTATTCTTCTTAAATTTGTCGTCCACATAGAACTTGCTCTTGCCGGTGAAAAACTCCAACCCCGGAATTTGCTTAAAATCGGCTTTTATATACGTTTCGTCGTCCATCACACAGCAGCCATATTTTGTCAGCATCTTCTCGTAGAGCTTCCGTGCCCGAGTTTTAGCCGTCGATTGTTGCCGCTCATCGCGGTTTGGGAAGTTCTGTACCTTGTATGTATGTAGTCCAGCTCTCTTCTTTGCATTCTGGACGTAGCTCTGCGACATGCCGATCTTTTTAGCCAAGTCACGGCTTGAGACGTTGGGATTTGCTTTAATCATCCGCTTCACCTTTCCCTCCGTCTTTTTGTTCTCCGGTCCCGGTTTTCTTCCAGCTCCTTTGCCGTGGTCCAACGTCAACCGCTCTTGGAACCGCTTCAACACTCTGGAGACGGTTGAATGGTGAATGTTCAACATTTTTTCCGACTGCCGGTGCGACAGGTCAGGAAATTCCAGGTGTTTGGAAAGAATTTGTTCTCTCGACTCGCGTTGGTTCACCTCCATTTTCGTTGAATCGAAAAACACGACTTCGAGTTTGACAGCATGTAAACAATACACATCAATGAGAAAGTGTGCAAAATTTGGTTGATTTTTACCCAATGGTAAAAAAGTTATTGAATGTGTCGCAATAATTTCGTGTTCGCCCTTTAGAAGTCCAAATCAAGTTTTCTTCAGACCGTCATAGAAATAAAATCGTCACTTGGGTGACTTCATAGGCTTCATTACGGTCCATCAAGATCTTAGTATACTAACAAGATGCCATATTAAGCTGAAAGAAAAGATCCTCATCGTTGCTATCGGGAAAAATCAACAACAATCGTGTTTGCAAAATCTAAAGCTGAAAAACATTTCCAAGCAACTTATAGCAGTAATCGCTTGTAAAATTTTGTGAGATACGTCCGTTTTGAAAAAATCCTGGAGGATTTAAAAAGCGTTGCGTAAACAGGTATGTTGTTAAATTCGAGTCAGAGTTGATGTTTTCAGTAGAACTGTAAATAATCGTTTGATACTTATAAGTATAAGAGTTGCTTGGAGATTTTGGTTTGGAGAGACTACCCAACAAACATCGGTGTTGAATTAGAGCTTGTTCAAACAAATTTGGAGAAGCTATTCAGCTATTCTAGAAGGAACAGCTGAATAGCTTCTCCAAATTTGCTTGAACAAGCTCTAATTCAACACCGATGTTTGTTGGGTATGGACAAATGTGTAATTTTTAGGATGCTTTGATTTTCCGCCTCAAAACTACTTCAAAGTTCTTTAAAATTGTTTTAAAGATTTCTCTTACGCACCGCCAAAAATTGTTATCTTGCCTTTCATGCCAGAAACAACTTTTAAATTTCTTTGGAACCCCTTCTAAGCGCCATTTGGAACGTTTCCAAGTCTCAATGCTTTTCTATGGCATTCTGTACCTTCCTCAGGTATCCTCAAAATTCATCCAAATTTCCATAACAGTTCCATAACGGCTTGCATTGAACATATTTTAAGGTTTCTCATGGCCCCTATAACGCTATTTTGAAGCAGATTGGTAATTTTTTCATGATTTCTTAGAACATTCGTTCAAATATTGCAAAGGTTCTCTGGATCAACTTATTTCAAATTTTGCGTTTTAAAGGTTTTCCGAACTGTGGTCGTCAAACTTCACCCAATTTCCATTAGGTTTCTTCAAAACACCCATATGATTTCATAAGAGTATGTTTTGGGTCCATCAGATCTTTCCAACCCTCGGAATTTCCTCCAAAATTGCTGTAAAGTTTCCTAAAAATACCCATTAGATTCTTTAAGAGTTTATTCGTGTCCATCAGATCTTTTCTCTAACAATATCGGAATTTCTTCGACTTTTTACTTCCTTTCTTTCATCGTGATTTCTTCAAACATTACCTTTCCCCAATCCAAATATAAGAATGTTTCTTTGGAACTACTTTTTGAAATTGAAGGTATAAAAGTTCTTTGTTTAGTGTAGATTTTCTGAACTCTTGCAGGTTCTCAAACTTCACCCTGAAGTACTTGATATTTTTTTTAGGATCATTTGAGACGATTCCCTGGAAATTATTGCCAAGAATTTCCTGAGATCTATGATAACACTGGTCCACAGAGATTTTTAGACCCAGAGCTCCATGCCAGTTTCCGTTAGCATAGGTCCCAAAACCACCGAATATCGTATTTTGACCTCATGCTATTTGCATTTTTCTTCATAAATTCACATCAATAATCGAAATTTTGATATATTTTGAGAACCACTCAAATAACTGCCACAGCTTAAATGTAAATGCTCTAGAAGCATTTTTTGTCATTTCTCAGACTTCAACAAACAACTTTGCAGAAAAAAGCATGTCGATCCAACTTCACCAGAAAAAGGTATGACCGTTGAACGGCAGCATATTTTAGCAAAAGAAACAGCATATTACAGTAAACCCCCCGACATCCGCGGATTCCCTTGATGGTGGTCTCAAATGATATATGGGCATTGACCTTTGTTGTTTCATCAGAAAATATCTCGTGATCCTTCGTATAAAGGAAGTTACTCCCTTCAGCAAAGTTGTTCAGTAGATCAAGGTCTTCAGGATGGTAAACTTAAAAGTTCGGAATCATCTCACTACGTGGCGCTAGTGTTCATGTAAACTTACTTTATAACCTGAATCTCGAGATCCTCGACATACAGCAAGTTGGCGTCTTCGACAAATATGTTTGGTCGATTGAGGCCTTTAGGATGGTGTTAACATTAGTTCTGAACTCGTCCGCTACGTGGCACTAGTGTACATGTGAACTTTGTGTCTTACCTGCATTTTGAGATCTGGATCGTGTATAAGTTTGATGTTATCTGGAAAGTTAGTTGTAAAATTATGAGCTTCCAGATGCTTGACTATTTTCTCACTCCGTGGCGCTAGTGTGCATGTAAACTTAATGTATAATCTGGATCTCGAGATTATTGACATATAGCAAGATGGCATCTTCAAAATAGATATTCGAAGGGTCAGAGCTTTTTGAATGGTGTACACATTAGTTCAGCATTCATCCGCTACGTGGCGCTAGTGTTCATATAAACTTTTTGTAATATCTGTATTTTGATATCTAGATCATGTATGAACTCATTGTTTTCAGGAAATTTATTCGAGTAATCTTGGTCTTCCAGCCGGTCGACTTCATACTTCAGAATTATTTCACTGCGTGGCGCACGTCTACCTGTGAACGATGTAATGAATGTTTATCGCTAGTGCACATAAGAGTCTGATAACCTCAATGTGGGTATATTTGGTACGTTCTTTTAGCAACTACGGGTTAGTCCTTCAGAGAAGTTCTTCACAAAACTTCGGGTAAAACTTTCAGAGAACTTCATGGAAGTTCTGCAGAGAACTTCAGGAAAGTTTTTCAGAGAACTTCATGAATGTTCTTCAAAGAACTTCATGGAAGTTCTTCAGAGGAAGTTCTTCAAAGAACTTAAGAGAAGTTCTTCACAATACTTCGGGTCAGTCTTTCAGAGAACTTCAGGGAAGTTCTTCTGAAAACTTCAGGGCAGTTCTTCTGAGAACTTCAGGGAAGTTCTTCTGAGAACTTCAGGGACGTTCTTCTGAGAACTTCAGGGAAGTTCTGCAGAGAAGCTCAGGGAAATTCTGTAGAGAACTTCAGGGAAGTCTTTCAAAGAAGTTCTGAAGAGAAATAAAGGGAAGTTTTTCAGCGAACTTCAGGAATAATCTTCAGAAAACTTCAAAGAAGTTCTTCAAAAACTTCAGGTAAGACCTTCAGAAAACTACATGAAACTTCTCCAGAAAGCTTCAGGGAAGTACTTCAGAGAGCTTCAGGGAAGTTCTGCCGAGAACTTCAGGGAAGTCTTTCACAGAACCTCAGGGAAGTCCTTCAGAGAACTGCAGGGAAGTTCAGCAGAGAACTACAGGGAAGTCTTTCACAGAACTTCGGGGAAGTTCTTCAGAGAACTGCAGGGAAGTTTAGCAGAGAACTTCAGGAAAGTTTTGCAGAGAACTCCAGAGAAATTCTGCAGAGAACTTCATGGAAGTGTTTCAGAGAACTTCAAGGCAGTTCTACTGATAACTTCCGCGAAGTATTTCAGAGAACTTCAGGGAAGTTTTGCAGAAAAATTCTGAAAAGTTATGCAGAGAAATTAAGGGAAGTTTTTCAGCGAACTTCAGGAATAATCTTCAGAGAACTTCAGAGAAGTTCTTAAAAAACCTTCAGGTAAGTCCTTCAGAAAACTTCATGGAACTTCTCCAGAGAACTTCAGGGAAGTCTTTCAGAGAGCTTCAAGGAAGTTCTTCAGAGAACTTCAGAGAAATGTTTCACAGAACTTCAGGGAAGTTCTGCAGAGAACTTCAGAGAAATTCTTCAGTAAAACCTTCAGAGAACTTCATAGAAGTTCTGCAGAGAACTTCGAGGAAGTTTTTCAGAAAACTTCATGAATGTTCTTCAAAGAACTTCATGGAAGTTCTTCAAAGAACTTAAGAGAAGTTCTTCACAATACTTCGGGTCAGTCCTTCAGAGAACTTCAGGGAAGTTCTTCTGAGAACTTCAGGGAAGCTCTGCAGAGAAGCTCAGGGGAGTTCTGTAGAGAACTTCAGGGAAGTTTTTCAGAGAAGTTCTGCAGAGAAATTAAGGGAAGTTTTTCAGCGAACTTCAGGAATAATCTTCAGAAAACTTCAGAGAAGTTTTTCAAAAACTTCAGGTAAGTCCTTCAGAAAACTACATGGAACTTCTCCAGAGAGCTTCAGGAAAGTTCTGCTGAGAACTTCAGAGAAGTCTTTCACAGAACCTCAGGGAAGTTCTTCAGAGAACTGCAGGGAAGTTCAGCAGAGAACTTCAGGGAAGTCTTTCACAGAACTTCGGGAAGTTCTTCAGAGAACTGCAGGGAAGTTCAGCAGAGAACTTCAGGGAAGTTTTGTAGAGAACTTCAGACAAATTCTGCAGAGAACTTCATGGAAGTGTTTCAGAGAAGTTCAAGGCAGTTCTACAGATAACTTCAGCGAAGTCTTTCAGAGAACTTCAGGGAAGTTTTGCAGAAAAATTATGAAAAGTTCTGCAGAGAAATTAAGGGAAGTTTTTCAGTGAACTTCAGGAATAATCTTCAGAAAACTTCAGAGAAGTTCTTCAAAAACTTCAGGTAAGTCTACATGGAACTTCTCCAGAGAGCTTCAGGAAAGTTCTGCCGAGAACTTCAGGGAAGTCTTTCACAGAACCTCAGGGAAGTTCTTCAGAGAACTGCAGGGAAGTCCAGCAGAAAACTTCAGGGAAGTCCTTCACAGAACTTCGGAGAAGTTCTTCAGAGAACTGCAGGGAAGTTCAGCAGAGAACTTCGGGGAAGTTTTGTAGAGAACTTCAGAGAAAGTTCTGCAGAGAACTTCATGGAAGTGTTTCAGAGAACTTCAGGGCAGTTCTACAGAGAACATCAGCGAAGTCTTTCAGAGAACTTCAGGGAAGTTTTGCAGAAAACTTCTGGAAGTTCTGCAGAGAAATTGAGGGCTGTTTTTCAGTGAACTTCAGGAATAATCTTCAGAGAACTTCAGAGAAGTTCTTGAAAACCTTCAGGTAAGTCTTTCAGAAAACTTCATAGAACTTCTCCATAGAACTTCAGGGAAGTTCTTCAGAGAGCTTCAAGGAAAATCTTCAGAGAATTTCAGGGAAATGTTTCACAGAATCTCAGGGAAGTTCTGCAGAGAACTTCGGAGAAATTCTTTAGACAACTTCAGACAAGTTTTGCAGAGATCTTCAGGGAAATTTTTCAGAGACTTTCAGAGAAATTCTGCAGAGAACTTCAGGTAAGTTTTTCAGAGAACTTCAGGTAAGTTCTGCAGAGAACTTCAGAGAAGTTCTTCACAAAACTTTGGGTAAGTCCTTCAGAGATCGTCATGAAAGTTGTTCAGAGAACTTCAGGGAAGTTCTTCAGAAAACTCCAGGGAAGTTCTGCAGAGAACTTCAGAGAAATCTTTCAGAGAACTTTAGAGGTGTTCTTCAGAGAACTGCAACAAAGTCTTTCAGAAAATTTCAGGGAAGTTCTTCACCAAACTTCGGGTAAGTTCTTCAGAGGACTTCAGGGCAGTTCTGCAGAGAACCTCAGGGAACTTCTTTATCGAACTTCAGGTTAAGATGTAATTTGATATCTATGTACGAGGAATAAATTAAACATTTAAACCAGTTTAATGTTAACGTTTGTGTATGTCATGTTTCACTGCAGCACCTATTTGCTCTTCATAGATTCTACAAAATAATAGCGTTTGCCAAATATTGCTCACATTTAGAGCGTCGTTGTCTTTGGGTTTCATTTTCCATATTATAACTGGGTTGAAGGTAGCCTATTGGTGTGACTTAACCGACCAAAATGTAAATGTTTTTTGCATACTAGACGCAAAGCTTGGCTTCGTACTCTGGCTATTTATTTTTAATTGCTGTTCCGATTAAGAACATTCTCAATTCCAAAAAGCAAGTGACGTCAAAAAATGAGTTAACGCTTCCCCATCAACAACCAAAACGAGCTCCGTAGATTTTCGGCTCAAGAATTTTAATGGGAACATATTACGCCAAGCGGTTACATTTCATAACAAAGCAGAATTTTGTGAGACCATTCCAAATTTCAAATAACAAAAAAACAAAAACGCTCGAGAATAATCAGCATCCTTTTGATCTGATTTGGAAACAAAAGAGAGAGCGTCGTGAGAGCATGCGCAACGTTTTCTTGTCGTAATCTTAAGGCACCTTGTGGGAAATGTTTTCAAAAACGAAAAATTCTTTCTATTTTGCACTCTGCTTTCCGCAAGTACAAATCGCTTGCCAAGTAACATTACCAAAACCATCCAGCTTTATTAAGTTCTATTTGAGTTTTATGAAAGCCACTAGAAATCAATTGGGTTTTATTATGGCACCAAAGGGTGCCAAGAGGGTTCATATTTTAGTCAGGTGTATGAGAACCTACACAGCTTGTTTACAGCGATCTTAAAATTTTGTTTTCTCAAATTCCTTTTACTCCTATGAAAGGTTTTATTTCGACTTTATGAACTCGTAAAATGCTGTTTTGAAATGCTGTTTTAGGACTCATTCATATGATCTTTTATGGTCTGTTGAAAAATCATTTTAAAACCATTTTGCCTCCAGCAAATGCATTTAACGGCAAATTGGCATTGAGGGAAGTCACAAAATGACCAAATAGTTTAATAGTAGTCATTGCGAAGATAAATTGGTTTTTTGGCAAAACTGTGATTTGTTTCCAATCGCTGGGGGCGACCCCGGCGTAGTGGTTAACATCCATACCTCTCACGCCAAAGTCACGAGTTCGAATCTCACCTCCGAACATTAATTTTCGACTCTTATCGTGCCAAATGCGCACATGATTTAGAGCATGATACGCTGTAAGAAACTCAATTTGTTTTGGATACTTTGCTATCAAACAAAATTTCCCGTAACACTAGAACGTTTTTCTTAGATATTATTTGCTGCGAAATAAATCAGAAGAGCCATAGAATCGAACAAAGCAAAACAACAAATACCAACCACGATATCACAGTGAAGTTTGACAGCTGTGACCAACTGGCCGTATTCTGGTTTTCATGGCAGCCAATAGGTTTTATGAAGGTTCTCAAGTGGTCATGACATCTTTCACTAGAACATATTCAAAATCTTTATGGTTTTATAAAGGTTTTATTAACTTGTTTTCACAACCGTCTACAGAGTGGGCCACTTTGAACAGATTTCGGCTTGAAAGAAGCATAGAGGAGGTGTTGGTAGACAAAACAGTTTTGAATGTAGTTTTATCTACAAAGCCGGGAGGAGTGCTATACGGCTGGAATAAAACTAAAATTGTTACTTAGGTTGCCAAATTAAGAACTTCTTGGTGAACTTTGACATCTTGTGTCCGGAGGGTCTCGGGAACATCCCACTGATCGTTGGCAGTCACATTTTACAGGTTTCCTGGAATCTGGTTGAAGTCCGCCTTCACATATATGCCTCGTCATCCATCACGCAGACCGTATTCTGTTTCTCGTCACGGTTTGGGGACTTCTGAACCTTGAACGTTACGTAGTCCAGCTCGAGTTTTGGTATTCTGCACGAAAGTCTTGCTTACATGCAACTTTTTAGCCACACCTCGAACTGAGGCGTTCGGTTTCCGTTTAAAGGCCGCAACCACGCGTTTGCGATCGTTATCGTTGGCCTGACGGCTTTTTTTGACCGGATCTTCGCTTCCGATCAAGAGTCAGACGTTCTTCGATCCGTTTTATAATACCAGACACCGTGGAATTCGCGATTCACAACTTTTCTTGCCGATGGCACGATGCGACAGTTCCTTATTCTAAAGGTGCTCGTGCAAAACTTTTGCGCACCTGATGAAACCAACTCACAGAGTGTAAACAATACACATTAAACTATGTCTACACAAAATTTCAAAATTTCACCCAACGCACAGTGAGCAAAACTGGATCCAAAATCCAGTGAGTCGACCAAAGTTTTTATTAATAAGTCAAATTCTTTTTCTATTTCAAATTCAAGTTCAAGTTCAGAAATATTCAGCTAAGCTTCCGAATGCGACTTGCCGGGTCTTTCGTTAAACACCTGCCATAAGATTTTGAACAGTCTCCTTGTCCACTTTATTCGCCGCAGAACGCCAGTTTGCCTTGAACTGTTTCTCGCTCACAACAGCTTTTTGAGTCTTCTTAAGGTTCCGCTTGACGATGGCCCAATATTGCTCGATTGAGCGGAGCTCTGGCGTGTTGGGAGGGTTCTTGTCCTTGTGCTGCACGTTGTTGGCAGCATACCACTTCATGGCCTTTTTTCCGTAATGGCATGATGCCAAATCCGGCCAAAATAGAACGGAACAATTGTGTCGCTTCAGGAAAGGCAGTAGACGTTTTTGTAGGCACTCGCTCAGATAAATTTCCTGGTTGACGATTCCGGTCGCAATGTAAACGTTGCTCTTCAAGCCACAGGTACAGATGGCATGCCACACCGGATATTTCTTCGCGAACTTTGACAGTTTAATGTGCTTGAAAATATCTGCCACCTTTCCCCGTCCGGTTGCCGTATAAAATTCCTGCCCAGGAAGCTGTTTAAAGTCTGCCTTGACGTATGTTTCATCGTCCTGTACCACGCAATCAACCTTCGTCAGCATCGTCGTGTTTCGCGATCGTGCTTTGGCCGACGTGTTTTGTTTGTCGTCGCGATTTGGAGTCACCACTTTCTTGTAAGTCGACAGTCCAGCTCGTTTTTAGCTCTATCCACGATTGAAGGCGCCACTCCCAGCTTCTTTGCGACATCTCGGACGGAGAGGTTGGGGTTCCGCTCGAAACAGCGGGCAACTTTTTTTGTCGTCGCTGTGGCCACCGGCTTTCGATTTCCACCCGATCCAGCTTTCCTGGCTGTCGACAAACGTTAACCGAACACTTTTAATACGTTGGAAACGCTTGATTTAGCCACCTTCAACTATTTCGCCAACTTGGCGTGAGAGTAGTTTGGATTTTCGCCATGCACGTGCAAAACTTTGATGCGTTGCTTCTCTTCCTTCGATGACAATTTGATATCTGAAGTGCTGATCTCAAAATCAAAATAGAGGCATGATGCTACACGCACACATCTTCAAAATGAGGGGTGTGCAAAAATGTTTAATGCACGATGAAAGAAAATGCGTCAAGTTTAAGGTGACCAAATTTTGATCGAAACACCCTTTAAATCCCCCTTCCCCCTCCTATCCCAAAACCCGAAAACCAAAAAACCGACCACATACAACCAATCCCTGTGCGGTTTTAACCCCCCCCCTTTCCCCCACCGACCCCCCCCCCATTCCCCAAACCCGCCCCCGAAAAATAACCAAATTTCAACTCAAAATATCGCGATAAGCCTCACATGCCATGTAATCTGAACATAACATAAGAAACTGGTTGCGCTAATGAAGCTTCGCCAACTGGAAACAAAAAGTAACATCACATTCTGAAACAATTGAGCAATGATTAATATCCGGTTTTGCCCTCGATCCAAGCGCAGCTTCAAAAAAAAAAAAAAAACAGCAACCCATAGGAGCCGTCCTCGCTCGATATGTCGCAATTTGACGTAATGGTGACGTTGTTGGTTTGAATTCTGTACAAGTACCTACTACACTCGCAAGCGCTGGAGTTCCCTCTCACTTTTCATTTTTCGTCGTCGTCGGTTGTTGTTGTTGTCGTTGTTGCCATGCCAGCGCAGAAGCCGCTGCTCGCTCGTAGGAAACCCTAACCTCCTATGGAGATCAAAGTAGGTCAACAGCGCGCATAAATTAGAGTGCGAGCGGCCCCGCGAGAAGGGTCAATTTTCAGTTTTCGGTTTTCCAAACCGGAGTACCGGAATACCCGCTCGATCCGGCCGCGACCACCACGACACACCGGAGAGTTATTGGGTGATTTAGATTTATGACTTTCATTTTCTGTCCGCGCACTGACGGCGGCGGCGGCGGCGGCGACTGACTGCCGTGATTAGGAGTTGCGCGACCGGGCTTCTCACCATTTTGTAACTTGATTATTTCTGAGCAAGTTACGGCGCTGGTTTTTCGAAAGTTGTTGCAACTTGTTGATCGGGGCGCTGGTGGCGGTCGCGTAATTATAATCCGCGCCCGTTCGCGTAAGTTGTTTTACACGTTGCTGGGCGTTGGGAGTTAGATGTTGATTTTTCCACGGTTTCAATTTTTTTTTTTGCATAACCTCGAATCGCGCGCAACGCTGCTGGGTTTTTCGATTCGAGCGAACCGATAGACGCAAGGGTGCCCTTCACTGCTCGTTGGAATTCAAGCCAGGTGAGTGGGCGGTGGAACGAGTTTGCAACACGGACACGAGCCACGAGCCAGAGTGTATGCGGGCATTCTTGTGTAGATACAAAGACGTGGCCATAGTAAAGTACTTGACTGGCTCTTAGTAGGCCATGGCAAAAAGTAAAAGTCCGTCAAGCGGGCCACTAGATGGGCCGGATTATGCGCGCTTTGGATCGTGCCTCTATGGGAATTATGCAACGGTTTCACCTTTTCAATGCAAATGCAACGGTGCCAAAACCCCACTAAACTTTGAACTCCCGTTCGGTCGCAAACTCAACGTACAGGATTTCCCGTTTACTGCAATGAGGTCATCGTGTGTGTGTATGTGAAAGAGAGACAGAGAACTGAACCTCCACCTTCGATGGTGCAGATGTTCAGCCCAACACAAAGAAACCTGCCAAGCCAACAAACTACTCTTTATGCAGCCAGTGATCATGGAAAATTCCCATTTCTCCAACTTACCCCTCCTGCTCCAATCAATCCCTCGCACGGGAGCTCTTCCACTCGGAAATTAATCACATTTAATTAGCCTCCAAAGTGGTCGCCAAGTTGTGCACACAATCACCTCCGAGCGCACAGCTGTGCATCGTATGCCATTCATTCGGAACACAAAGCTCGAGTGAGTGGCTTGCATCGTCACTCGCACGCAAACAAATACGCACAAACCCACACCGACCGACCGACTGGCCGGTAGCGATCATGTGTTGCAGTGCAACCGGATATCTTTCGGATGAAAAGAGGTTGATTCGGTGTGGCCTTAATTACGGGCCCTATTTGGCGAAACCGCGCGATCGTTTACACCCTTTTACAGATCAGTTGGGTCGTTTGGCGATATCTCGGCAAACAAAGAGCTCCCTTGAGCAGCCCGCGCGATGTTTGTTTATGTATTATGGGTGCAGATATGATTGATCAGGCGATCGCGATCGCGATCTCGCAGTGCTGGCTCTCATTATGGACATAATTGAACGGCCGCGCCGCTCCCTGCCGTGCCACACTCTACTACCGCTGGTGCGGCCTGTAAATGAGCTGAATTGCCTTCTAATTAAAAGGTCAAACTCGAGAAGCCGCGGCAGCGCGTTGGTTGTGTGATCTTGGGGGTAGTTGAGCTATGCTCGGTAATGAGCGGGGAGCCTTGCCGCAACATTGAGTGCGGTTTTAATTGGCGGTGTTTTGAAATTGGTGGTCGGTTGATTCAATGTTTACATTTTGATCAGCGATGTTTGGTTGTTTGGAAGGTTGGCAACAACTTAAGTTACAACATTACGAGGCGAGTTCCAAATTACTTTAAGCCAAAAATGGGGAGGCACCCGAAGCGGAAGCTCGGAAACGAATTTTGCACGTTTTGGAATCCGTTTACTGTCGCAAATCTAGGATGCAGGGATGCCAGATATTTTTTAATATGATTTGTATTGTTGTGAAACTTGATTTTCGTTGTGACCTAATGGCAATGGACCAATATTACCAACGTAGTTAATTAATAATTACCAGTAATTTTCAAGGTAACAATAGCAGTGAAGATTGTTGTATTTTTTGTCGTAGATGGATGGATAAGAAAATTGCATTTATAAACCCCATCTCTTCCGCATTGGACCGAACGCTACCATAAGTAGGGACTTCATGTTACCCTCGGAAAGGGCCTATACGCCGCTTCTCCGGATCCATTGTGTCTCCAAGTGGCCCACTACTTTAAAAATAAATCATACCTAAGCTATTTTGAAATATTTCAAAAATGCTCCTTACCTTACCTCTTTACTTGAAATTTAAAAAATATTTAAAATGTCTGTAATGCAGACTTTTACATAAATAAAATGTCTGCTAAATGTCTGCATCGTTAAAAAAGTCTGCAACAACAATGAAAAGTCTGCAAATTTACAGACATGTACGTAAATAAGGCATCCCTGCTTGGTTGCTTTGTTAGTAATTTGACAGTTCTTTCGCCGCACACACTGGTTCGTAAGCAGAGATGCCAGATTTGAAAATTCATGTTCGTGTTACAAATTATATTAATATTTTTGCTTTCTGAACATGGAAGTCATTTTGAATTTTATGAGAACATTCTTTTCAATTATTTCAAGCATACATTTGAAGGGAGATTTCTTTCAAATCATCTTCCATTACAATTTTAACTTCAAGCGCTGTATTTGAAGGACTGTGGAGTCAGGTTTTCAAAACATCAGTCTACCCAACACAGTTTGAAAGAAACATGCAATTTTCTGCGTTATCTAATGCCCACGAAGGGAATACTAGATTTGGCAGAAATCAATGGGATATTTCATGTAAATTTAAGCCAGATAACGCCTGAATCTATTCTGTTGTATGAAAGATTGCAAACAGTGTTGTATGGCTCAGGAAAGATAGCAAACAATTTCGTTGTATACGCTTCCTTTGGCTTGGAATTAAACGAGTGGAAATTTTAGGCGCCTGTTAAAATTCATATTTTTTTCTATGTTATAAAAAATACCATAAACCAACGATAACCCTAATCTTTCAATTGTTCCCTAAATTACTTGGATGAAGCCCCGAATAGGTCGCTAAGCAAAATTACCATAGAAATGTTTTTAAAGTTTTGGCTTCTATGATCATTAAAATCAAACTCCTTAAATTCTAACTTAAATTTTCAATTTTATAAAGTTCAATAGTCCAAAAAAAATGCAATCAAAAGGGATTGCCCTCTGTGATGGTTGAAGAATCCTTAAGAAAAGGTAAGATAAAGCCGACGCAATAGCGGGGAAACCTCAAACAACAGTTTCGACTTGTAATTTTGGAGAAGTTCCGGAGTGACTTTGAGAAAGTTTCGAACAGCTCTGGAAGAAGGATACCTCAAAGAGTTTTGACGGAACCCTGAAAACCGTTTCAAGGGATCAATCTTCCGCTCTCCAATGTCGAGAAAATCTTCTAGAAAGCTGTGAGTTCTAATTGAAATTCTAAACGTTCGAAGCACTCCAACAGCTTCTAACTGATCCCTGTAAAACGTGTAGTACAAATTCGGCATATAACTGGGAAGATTAAACCTAAACCTTCTAAACAGGTTCGAAACTGTTGGAATGCTTCGAACGTTCATAATTTCAATTAGAACTCACAGCTCTCTAGAAGATTTCCTTGACATTGGAGAGCGAAAGATTGATCCCTTGAAACGTTTTTTAGGGTTTCGTCAAAACTCTATGAGGTATCCTTCCTCCAGAGCTGTTCGAAACTTTCTCAAGGTCACTCCGGAACTTCTCCAAAATTACAAGTCGAAACTGGTTTGAGGTTTCCTCGCTACTGCGTCGGCTTTATCTTATCTCTTCTTAAGGATTCTTCAGCTTGCTTTAATGCTTCCCCGAAACTTCTGAACTTTTCCCAGGTTTCCTCAAAACCTTCAACACGATTTATTTTTGTTTCCTTGCGATGTTTTTTGACTCTCACTGGAACTTCTACGAGGTTTTTTCAATCGTCTTTGTTGGTAGAATTTTAACGGTTGAAAAAAAACCTCGAGGAAAAGAACACAATTCTCCCAAGATATTTACTGGAGCATCTTAAGGACCTCCAGAATTCCGAAAACCTTTTTTCCAGGTTTCTTATAAACGTTTCCTCCAATTTTTCTGAGACTTTCATTCAAAACTTCCGGATATTCTTCACTATATTTTCAAATTCACCCGAGGTTACTTTGTAGTTTGTACTACTTTCCAGGTCATTTCCCGGAACACTCGACTTGAGTCCTTTAAAGCTGGCAGCGTAGCTTCTTCGAATCTCTTTGGAGGTTTTTTTTCCGGAAATTCATCAAAATTTTGCTAAATTTCCCCGGAATTTGGAAAACTTCTAGTCGGGAAACGTTTCAAATGGTTTTTGGTTTTGCAAGGGATTTGTTGTCCAGATTAATCCCTCACCCTGGACAACAATTCTGTGCTTTTTCACAACTTCTTTTGTTGGAAATTTCTCCAAAACTTTCTTGAGATCTCCTCAGAATTAAGATGTTAGAATGCGATTGATGACATAAATGATCTTCTCATGAAAATGATTTGTACTAAAATTCCTGTGATGTTTCCAAGGAAACTTATTTTCCTGGAATCAAAAAGGTAGTTCCGAAGAAACCAGATCAAAATTCTGAAAAGATCTCAAGTAAGTTCCGGAGAAATCTCGAAGAAATGGTCTTGACGTTCCTCAAGACATTTTTAAAAGCTTGTATTTCTTCGTGTTTGAGATCACCTTACATCGTCTTCTTGTTTTTTTATCTAGTTCATTTATTTGCACAGCTCAATCTCGTTAGCTTTACGGAGCCGATGATTTGAACTAAAATTCCTGCGATGTTTCCAAGGAAACTTAATTTCCTGGAACCAAAAAAGTAGTTCCGAAGAAAAGAAATCAAAATTTTGAAGGAGATCTCAAGTAAGTTCCGGAGAATTCGCGGAGAAAAGGTCTTGATATTCCTCAAGACATTTTAAGAACCTGGAATCCTTCGACATTTCTTCTTGTTTGTCACCTTACATCGTCTTCTTGTTTTTTTTTATCTAGTTCATTTATTTGCACGGCTCAATCTCGTTAGCTTTACGGAGCCGATGATTTGAACTAAAATTCCTGCGATGTTTCCAAGGAAACTTAATTTCCTGGAACAAAAAACGTAGTTCCGAAGAAAAGAAATCAAAATTTTGAAGGAGATCTCAAGTAAGTTCCGGAGAAATCGCGGAGAAAAGGTCTTGATATTCCTCAAGACATTTTCAGAACCTGGAATCCTTCGACATTTCTTCGTGTTTGAGATCACTTTACATCGTCTTCTTGTTTTTTTTTATCTAGTTCATTTATTTGCACGGCTCAATCTCGTTAGCTTTACGGAGCCGATGATTTGAACTAAAATTCCTGCGATGTTTCCAAGGAAACTTAATTTCCTGGAACCAAAAAAGTAGTTCCGAAGAAAAGAAATCAAAATTTTGAAGGAGATCTCAAGTAAGTTCCGGAGAAATCGTGGGGGAATGGCCTTGACATTCCTAGAGACATTTTAAGAAACTTGTATCCTTCGATATTATTTCTTGTTTGAGATAACCTTACATCTTTTTTTAAGGTTTTTTTTTATCTAGTTCATTAATTTGAAAGGCTCAATGGCGTTAGCTTAACGGAGCCCATGATTTTAACTAAAATTCCTGCGATGTTTCCAAGGAAACTTAATTTTCTGGAACCAAAAAAGTAAATCCGTAGAAACCAGATCAAAATTCTGTAAGATCTCAAGTAAGTTCTGGAAATATCTCGGAGAAATGGACTTGACGTCCCTTAAAATGTTTTCAGAAACTTGTATGCAGTCGTTGTGGATTTCTTTCGATATTTCTTCATGCTTGAGATCACCTTACTTCTTCTTCTAGGTTTTGTTTTTCTCTAGTTTATTTATTTGGAAGGCTCTATCGCATTAGCTTTACGGAGCCGATAGATGAATGATGTTTGATAACACGAGTGACTCAATTCTACGCTGAGTAGAACTTAGACCTTTTACTCCCGGTTTGTTGGAGGTTTAAAGGGGTGAATTTTTTTGGAGGATGGATTATGGAACAAAAAATATTAAAAAAAAACAAGGAAATGTTTTCCTTTTAAGCTGGAACTGTTTCTTGGGTTCCCGGGACATTTTTTGAGATTCCTCTTATCCGCCACATGGTTTTGTTCGAAACGCTTTTTGAGAAGATTTTGTAGTAAAACCGAAACTTGTTTGAAGTATCTCTGGCTGTCCTTCGAAAATTCTCTGATTTTATTTTTAGGTTCCTTCTTTTTGTTTTTCATCGGTTCCGAGAAGCTTTCCTGCGAGTTTATTTTCCTTCTTCTTTCTAAGATATGTTTTGTGTAAATGCAGCAAAATTTATCAGATCCTTTTCAAGGTTTCTTAGGAGTCTTCTAAGTTGCTCAAAAACATATTCAATTTGTTTTTGGGAGCGTAGCCCATATCAACAAACGAAAAAGCTCGACCAGAGTTCCCGTTGATGTTGATGTACCAATCTCGTAGCTCCTGCTCGCCGGCCTTTACCGCAAATCTCTTTGCTGAGATTTTCAGTTCCATGCACGACGACAACTCACCTCCGCTGTCGCAGCAATACTTGGAAAGGCTTGTTCGTAGTATTGTAGGCTCCATTCGGTCACTTACAATAATGACGATATTCTCGATGTTGATGCCCTGTTCTCATTCCGCTTGTCTTTATTAAACTGTGTGCTCAGTCGCTGTCTTGTCCCGTTCCAACGATCTTCAATCGATCCTTTCACGAAGGAGTGTTTCCCAACGCTCGGAAGCTGGCATTAATTACTCCAATCCACAAGGCTGGAAATGCACACAACGTTGAGAACTACCGACCGACATCAATCCTCAACTGCTTAGTGAAAGTTTTCGGGAGTCTGTTACATGACGTGATGTACAGTATTGTGCAGTCAGTGATTTCTGAGCATCAACATGGTTTCGTCAAAAGGCGGTCAACGACATTCAATAACTTTATCGAAGGCGGTACCTCACTAGAACTTGATTTGTCTAATATTGACTACTTCTCTGCAGCACAATCTGTAACAAATATGATAGTGTGAAATGCCTCCATATTACACACTGAATAAATTTGCCGAACATAGCAATTCTTTAGAGCTTGGCTTAGATAGTCTGCAATGCCAATTTTGAGGCAAAATCTGGAACTAATATGACAATGCCATAAGACGATCCTCGACATAAAGCAATGTCCATTTAGAATCCGGAATAATAAAATCATCTGTATCTCGGTAACGGATTGACGTACAAATAAGTTTAATACATCAAAACAAAGGTAATTCAATATACTTTAAGGAAGAAATAGCAATACAAATCATTTCTCTTCGTTTCTAATGAAAATTTGCACTTTCTTCTTTATTTCTCCCATCAAACGCTGCACACTTCCGGAGTCAACTTCCTTGGCACATTTGTTCCACATTTTGGTCATCTGAGTCGCGTCCCGAGCCGTTTTTCCACTTTTCTTAAGCTTCCGCTTCATTATTGCCCAAAATCTCTCGATGGGCTGGAGCTGCGGGCAGTTGGGTGGATTTATGTTTTTATCGATGAAATCTACGTTATTATCGCGGTACCACTGGATGACTTCCCGGCTGTAGTGGCAGCCCGCCTAATCTGGCCAAAACTTCGCGGGACCTTTATGGCCTTTAATGAAAGGTTGTATGCGGTTTTTGAGGCATTCTTCCTTGTACAGCTTCGAGTCCATCGTCTTATTCGTCACGAACACTATGGTCTTTGCTCCGCAGCTGCATATCACTTGCCAAATCATCAGTTTTTTGTTGGCAAATTTGTCCATAAAAGCAAACTTAAACTACGCAGGAACATCTTCTCGTGCCGTCGCCATGTAGCTGTCCAAAATCCATTTTGACGTAGGTTTCATCGTCGATGAGCAGGCATCCTTGGTACTTCGTCAAAACCTGCTGGTACAATTTCCGAGCTCGAGTTTTGGTGACGAAACTTTGCTTCAACGTTCTGTTTGGTGGCTTGCTGGCTCGATAAGAACGATATCCTGCTCGCAAACGAATTCTTCGAACGGTACTGCGAGCAGCAGCGTATTTTTGTGCGATTTCATTATCTGATAGTCCAGGGTTTGCTCTGACGGTTCTCAACACCTTCTGGTTCAGCTTGCGGTCATATGTTCCACTACGACGCTTACCTTGAGGCACTCGATCCACGCTTTTTCGCTCCCTGAAGCGTTTGAGCACATCATACACGATTGATTTGGCGATTTTCAATGTTTTTGCGATTTTTATTACGGACCACGTTGGATTATCAACGTGGGTGTGCAGAATTTTTTCTCTCCTCTCGGCTTCCATCTGGAATAACTTTTGACTCACTGCTCGAAACACCGTGAAATTTATGCCTAGGTAAACCAACCGCTGTAAAAAAAATTCTTGTAGCGGTCACTTTCCGTGCCGCTGCAACACAATAAGTGATTCCGGATTCTAACTGGACAGAACTTTATTCAATTACTTTGCTGAAGATGGCATCTCTCTAGAAGCGGCATCTCTGCGGCACAATCAAGACCTAATATGATAATACCATATGATCGCGTAGTATGTACTGAACAGCATTACCGAGGAAGGCAACTCTCTGAAGATTAAGTTGGAAAAGATAGACTGCAGTTTATTGCTGACGACCGTTTCCGTGGCAATTTTCACGAACAAATTTTTTGCTGTACACTACGCACTTAGTTTTTTTCGCCGAGAGTCCTCGAGCCGATCATTTCGGCATTTCAATTTACTGAGATTCAGTGAATAAAGAACCCAGATTCGGCTAACAAACAAACATTAAACAGGGATATCGCAAAAGTAACTGCCAAGTTGATCGGCTATTGGACATTTTGACGAGGTAAATTGAGTGTGAATGCCGAAAAAGTTGGTAAACAATCCAGACCGACTGCAGACAGTAAAAATCCTTTCAATGACAATTATTTATTTTATTTACATGGCATAACGTCACAATACTATAACATAGCCTGATACACAATATCCCTTCATAATGCCCGATTCGTGGATGCTCCTCTCCAATCCCTTGGGCGTCTTGTACCCCCTAGGTCTTGCTCCACCTGGGTTGACCATCTTGCTCGTTGCGCCCCATGTCGTCTTGTACCAACCGGATTCCCGTCGAACACCATTATTGCAGGATAGTTGCCCGGCATTCTCGCAACATGTCCTGCCCAGCGTATCCTGCCAGCTTTTGCCACCTTACGAATACTGGGTTCACCGGCGAGTTGCGCGAGCTCATGGTAAATATGGGTAAATGACAATATGGAATACATTAACGATATGTGTTATACATTATTATACATTAGGTTATATGTTGATAACGCGATTAAACTATTTGTTAACAATAACATAAAATGTGATAATATTTCTTACATTCAAAATATAGTTTTGACTATGCAGGAAATTGTTTTTCATTTTGCGGGTATTGAACAACTTTGCCGAAGACGAGACGGCCACTCTCTAGAGCTTAATTTGACAAAAATATACTACAGCGCAATCTCTGCGGCACAATCTAGAACTAATTTGATAACGCCAAATGACTGCATTTTGTATACTGAACATTTCCCCCGAGGCCGCCCCCCCCAGTTCTTTCCTGGAACAAAAAGAACCCCCCGCCCCCCTCGGAAACAAAAGCGGCAACCCAAAAAAAAAAAAAAGAAAGAATATAACCCACAAAAAAAAACTCCCCCCCCCCAAAACTCTCCAGCTTCATTTGACAAACATACACAGCTCCATAACATACACATACAGCTCCATCTCTGCTGAAAGATCTGGAACTAAAGACTGGACTTGGAAAAAATGAGACACACAAAAATGATCACCAAAAATTCATTTCAAATCGGATACTTCTCAAATTTTCAAGGGTTTAAATAACTATATATTAGCTATGTTTTGGCATAATTTATTTATTGAATTTCCTCCCCCAAGCTGAATGCTCGTACATTTTTCTTAACACTGCTCATGAGATCTTGGGCGAGGCTTTGTCCATCTTCCTTACACAATTTCTCCCAGTTTTTCTTCAAAGCTTCATCGGTTTTGAATGTTCTTCCGCTTTTCTTCAACTTCTTCTTCATTATCGCCCAAAACTTTTCGATCGGACGAAGTTCTGGTGTATTTGGCAGGTTCGCCTCCTTCGGGACCACATTAACGTCCTTCGCTTCGTACAAATCCATTACAGGCTTGGCGTAATGGCACGAAGCGAGATCCGGCCAGAACAGCGTGGGACCACGGTGAGAGCGGAGGAAGGGCAGCAAGCGCTTCTGCAAGCATTCCTCTCGTTAAATCTGTCCGTTTATGGTGCCGGTTGTAACGAACGGCTTGCTGTACCGTCCGCACTCGCAGATCGCCTGCCACAACCGGTACTTCTTCGCGAATTTGTCCATCTTTCTTTTCCGGAACTTTTCCGGAACCTCCATGCGGGACGTACCGACAAAAAACTCGAGGCCGGGGATTTGTTTGGTGTCCGTCTTGATAAATGTCTCGTCGTCCATGACGAGACAGGCTGGCTTGACCAGCCACTCACGGTACAGCTTCCGCGCACGCAATTTGGCCACCGTGTTTTGCTTGTCAGTCCGGTTTGGCGCCTTCCTGACCTTAAAAACACGTAGCCAAGCCCGCTTCATGGTCTGCTGGACCAACCACTTTGACGAATTGACCTTTTTGGCCACGTCTCGGGTGGAAAGGTTCGGGTTATTCTTAAAGTACTGCCTTATCTTCCGCGCCTTCTCTGGGTATTCCGTTTTCGGTTTTCGGCCGCTTCCAGCGCGCCGCTCGATGGTCTTTATCTCCTGGAACATCTTCACAAAGCGGGACACGGTGGAATGGTGGATTCCAAGCCTTTTGCCGATCCATCTGTGCGACTGACCAGGATTATCGATCACCGCGCCCAAGATTTGCTGGCGTAGCTCTTCTTGTTTCGAATGCATCTTGAAAATTACTTGACAGATCGCGATAAAATTTTGCACACATGAACATAACACTCTAAACTAGTATTACCCAAAATTTAATTAATTTACCCACGCGATAAAAAGTTACACTCAAAACAAAGTGTCGCATTTTTTCCGAGTCCAATCTTTAATATGATTACATTAAAACACGACAAATGTCACCAAGAGAAACTTTCCCGAAGATAGCTTCATTCGACATTCGACTTCATACGATAAACTTCAGCGCCATCTCTGCGGCAAGATCATGAATTAATATGATGCTATCAAAAGACGACAAATAATATTCTAATACACTTTGCAAAAAACGGCATCTCTCTAGCGCTTCATTTGGAAAAGGTAGACTGCAGCGTCATATCTGTGGCAAGATCCGGAACTAATCTGATAATGTCAAAAGACGATAAATGACATACTGAAAAACTTTGTCCAAGACGGCAACTCTGTACAACTGATCTGGAATGTTTTGTATGCAATTCTGTTCACACATCGAAATCAAAACCTTCTTCCCTTTGTAGCGGATTCTCGGTGGCCAATGTTACTGGAACCAGTCTTTTTTTACTACCAATGCATTTTTGAGACCACAATTTTTCAAATGGGGTACAAATATTGCGTCTAGGTTGAAGTTTCATATTTCAAGAAAGGGTTGAAATCCGGGTCAAAATTGACCCTAATGTCTTATGTGTCAGTTTTTTTTTCAATACCCGAGGAAGGTTAATAAAATGAAAATAAATTTCATGAAAATAAAATTATAAAGGTTAGTAAAATGACTATTTAAAATGAAGTATATTTTAGTATGCACAGACTTTAACACCTATTATGCTGAAAATAACCTTCTTGCATATCGCTCTCACAGATAATTAGTGAATGATTGATTTTTGTAGTCCCTTCATAAAGACTGTATTCGATGAAATTTGGACACACGCAATTGTTCGTAACTTTTTAGCGTGTGGGTAAAAATTATTGAAATTTTAACTGAATGTATTTCATTGTGTTGTGTCAATTGTGTAATGAGTTTCGTGAAAAACGGTCGAGTGATTTCAGTGATGGCTTCGAATGAAGAAATAGTGCGCCAACAAATTTTGGGCACTCACTTCGAAACCCCAAACGCTTCTCATCGATGGATCGGAAAACAGCTCGGAATCGCACATTCAACCGTATCTCATGTGATCAAAACGTTCAAGGATCGTAAGACAACCAAGCGGAAAAATGGTAGTGGCAAAAAACGTGGCACATCAAATCCGGAGAAGGCCAGGATGGTATTGAACCAATTTAAGCGTTATCCCAACATTTCGACCAGGGATGTTGCGAAAATGGCGAAAATTTCAGTTTGTTTTGTGCAGAAAACAATGAAACGTTCTGGATTACATGTGTACAAGGTCCAGAAGGCACCGAACCGGAGCGATAAACAGAACTCGGCGGCCAAAACTCGTGCAAGAAAACTGTACAGGGAGTGGCTCACAAAACCGTTCTGCATTGTGATGGACGATGAGACCTACATTAAAGCCGACACCAAACAAATGCCAGGACAGGAACACTACGTCGCCACCTCTAAGTTGGCCGTTCCGGAGAGTGTGCGGAAGAAGAAACTGTCGAAATTCGCCAAAAAATTCCTTGTCTGGCAAGCGATCTGCGGATGTGGCAAAATGAGTCAGCCCTTCATCACCTCTGGGACCGTCAACGGACAAATCTACTAGGACGAATGCCTCCAAAAACGACTTCTGCCCTTCTTGAAATCTCACGATGGCTCGACACTGTTTTGGCCGGATTTGGCATCTTGCCACTGGTCTTAGACTGGTACAAAGATAATAATGTAGTTTTTGTACCAAAAGACGTCAACCCTCCAAACACTCCGGAACTTCGCCCAATTGAACATTTTTGGGCAATCATGAAGGAAAAGCTCGTTAAAACTCCAAAACTGATAGAAAATGAACTTGAACTAAAGAAAGTGTGGTTAAAAGTAAGTAAGCAAGTCGGTCCTATCATTGCCCAAAATTTGATGAAAGGGGTTAAGGCAAAGGTGCGGGCATTTGGGTTGGTAGAAGAGGTTCAATAAACCAATGATGTCAAAACTTAACCATTTAGTAGTACTTTATTTCCAGAAAGTTTGGAAAGAATCGAGCTCAAGGAAAATTTTCGGTGACCTATTTTGTGTGTCCAAATTTCATTGAATACAGTCTTTAATTATTTAAGCTTACTTGCATTACAATTCTACGCGTTTGCGAGCGGCCTTCCGGCAGTTAACCGGAACGTGTAGGTATGTTTTTAAATTCTTTCTTCGTTTTATTTATCAATTCTTCCACCGTTTTCGTGACAAAATTTTTGGAGTAGATCTTACGCTTCAGGTTGGCCCAGAAGCTCTCGATGGGACGCAGCTGGGGGACGTTGGGCGGGTTTGCCGACTTGGGTATCACATCGAGATATTCAGCCGCTCCATCTCCTCCAACGATCGCTTCGAGTAGTGGGCCGACGCCATATCCGGCCAGAACACCGCGTCTTCGCCCTTATGGTATTTCTTGATGAACGACGCAACTTCCGCAAGCGAAAGAAGAGCGGCTTTGACATCCTCTTCTCGCTGATTGTCAGCCACAGCAGCACCTTCTTGAGGAACTTGGTGTGTGAAATGAGCCACCGCCACGTCGCGATTCGCCGGGAAAATCGAGTTGACCATCTTATTCAGCCGCTGCCGCTGCGTCGTTGCCTGCAGCTCCGAAACCAGTGGACGTGACTTCCGCTTCCTGACATGTATGTTCATGTTCGCCAGGTACTTTTTCACTGTTTGGCCGGTTGAACCGACCTCCCGGCCAAGCGCACGCAGCGAAGTAGCCACTTTTCCCTCGGTCTTCCTCTTCGGCATCCTTTGGAGCTTCTTGTTGGTCAGGGTCGTCGGCCGTCCGGAACCGGGCTTTCTTTCGATGCTCCGATTGTTGTCTTATAGTGCCAAGATGTTGGTGATGCCGGAACGGGCGTATCCAGCGTCCACAAAGTGCCGCACGATGTCCGTTTTCGACGCGGCGCGGTGCCGTTCTTTGAACGCGCACACTTATGAACGGAGTTGCTTCACTGTTTTTGCCATCACGGAGTTCGACTGATAGAGCTGTCAAATTTTGTCTGCTGACTCATGGGTTACTATGATTGCTGCTGCATGGGTAGTTTTGCCAGTGCGGGTGAAGGTACACCCATGAAAAATCGGCAATTTTTGTCCATTTTTTTTAAATGCAAACGTTATTTGGAACTTTGTTGAACTTCTTTAGGAATAGGTTCCAAGTCCTCTCAAAGCTCTGCAAGACCATTTTGAAACAAGGGTTCTTCCATGAAGAACTGAAATTCCGGATTCCCTGGGAATTTCTTGAATATATTGTTGGTTTTTCTTCATACTTTATTGAGCTTTTTTGGAACGTTTCAAAGTTTCTTTAGGTATTGTTTCGAAATTCTACCAGGACTTGGCAAAAGCTTTAAGATGTTCATGAAAGTTTGTTGAGATTCCCTTTCCTTTTTTACTAAAATTTACTAAAATTTTTACTAAATTCTACGAGGTTTCATCGAAACGCCGTAAAATTTCATCAAAATTTGTTCAAGATATGATTGTATCATTTTCATAATTCTATATAATCTTTCAGGAATTGATTCGAGTTTCTCCAATAATTAATTTTTAATTCTCTCAGAACTTTTGCATGTTTCCTTCGCAACTACCAGGTTCTCTTGGGACGTTTTTGAGGTCCTTCGAGAGTTTCAACGGAAAATATTCAAGATATCCTCAGATGTCCTGAATTGGTCCAGTTCTCTTAGCCTGTTTGCCAGTTTTTTTCACAAATCTTTCAAGGTTGTCTTGGAGCTTTGTTGAAGTTCTCCATGAACTTTTTCACTCTTCAATTTCCTTCGACTCCGGTCAAGACTTTCTTTTTACTTTTTTTGGAATCAATTTAAGGTTCTTTCGAGACTTCTTCAAGATCATTTAAATGTTTGTATCTGAGGTTACTTTAAAGGTTTCCTCGGGCAATTTTTTCGATGATAGCATAGCATAGCATTTTCCACCCATACACTCTCCTGGATTGGCTGTTGTAGAGACGATGGAAGCGCCCGTAGAGCTGCCTTGGGCGTGACAGGCTCTTCATCCATCGATTTCTTTGCACAGCACCTAACCAGGTCCTTACGATCAGCAAGGGATGGGAGGGAAGTGTTGATTAGATGTCTATTTTAGAAAATGCTGAGAACTCATGCTACCTTCATAGACATCTGGAGTTGGTAGTTGGATGGGATTGTGCGGAAGGCTTTTCTTGGCAAGAAAGCATATGTATATTTGCTTTGATATGAGAGCGTTCGGCAATTTTTCGACGATCTCCGAACATTTTCCTAGAGTCCTTTAAATTTATTCAAGGTATTTTTTGTACCACTTCAAGCCTTCCCGCCCAAGTAGCATTTCAAGTATTATTGCGGTTTTAAAGCGCACTTCAAGTCTTACTCATGGTCTTAAGAACCCTCATGAAGCCAAAATCATAACTTGGACGAGAACTTGTTTGAATTTCATGAATTTTCTGATAGAATTGATTTGAAATTTAAAATTCACAAATGTGTCAAGATTAACTGATGAATCTCTTGAGCTTCCCTGAGAATGTCCTTGAAGTTCTCCGGGTTTTTTTTTGGAAGTTATCCAAGAATTGTTTCGAACTCTTCTCCATAATTTTGGAACTTCTTTGGAACTTTTGCTTTAAAATTCCTTTGGAACTATATCGGAACTCTTTCAACGAGAGCTGCAGAGCCTTAACGAGATTTTATAATAACGGAATTGGATCAATTTATTGTCAAACCCGTCAAAGTTACCCACTCCCGTTGCTGAGCATTCAGCATCATTCAGCACGTTGGATAGAATGCACTGTCTTACAACCGTAAATGGCAAATTTCTTGACGGTCAAACACCAACCGGAGATCTCGAGGTGCCATTTAATGAGCGAATTTCATCCGAAATTGGAAATGATTTAAGGGGAAAATATCTTCCAACGACGACGCGAGTAACCGAGAACTGCATGTTCAAGGTTCCGGCTTAATTGATCCTATGCCTACTATGCCGTTTGAATGGCGGATAAAAATGTCGTCATCATCGTCGTCGTCGTCGTCGTCGTCGCGCACTTTGCCGTAAAGGTTTTATTAATTTGTTTTGCAACTGCACTGCCGCTGCCAGAATGTGCAAAAACAGATTGCTGTGAAATTGGCGCTTCTTCTCGCCAACGCCCGCAAGTGAAGTGCAATGCAGTGACCCAGTTGCAAGAGTACAATTAAAGATCGGAGGTAGCTTGGGATTCCAGGTCATCCGCCCGGGCTGACTCATCGAAATTGTCGGACGTCATGAACGGGCAAGCCTACAGTGACGTTTGCGCGCATCATGGCTCTTGAATCATTGCGAATCACATTTTCGATGCATGAATCACGCATGAATTATGGCTGGAGTTGAACTTGTGCCTTGGTGTGCCTACTTGGATGATGCGCGCCTGCGCCGCAGGCAGGCATGCTGGTTGTTTGTTTAATTGATGGAAAATACCGGGCCATTGCCGGTCCATTGCTTGCGTCATCACTGCGATGGGGGGTTATTTCATGATCAAGGGGAACTTGTTTCTCGTTTCTAGCGTTGCCATACAGTCAATGTCTATCCGTTGTGCGAACTTGACACAGTCAAATTTGACATAGGACCACTTCGCATTTTCGAATCCACCAAACTCAACGATCCAAAAAGTTAGTAGACTCAACTTTTGTCAGCTTGCTAGTCGATTGTGAGCAAGCAGTAGTGAACATTTTCCGGCCACTCAAACCACTCGGGAGCTGATATTTCAGCAGTGATGTTGGCATTAAAGTCATAACTCAAAATGCCGTCATTCCCCTGTCCATGTTTGGCCATGCACAAAGTTTTAGCCAAATTTAGCCACTTGCTATGTGCGCTCGCACGCGCACATTCGAACCGCATCTGCAGTTTGCAAATAAACGGTCAAAACAACAGCAAAACATGGCAGCGAAAATTAAACTGCAACGGAGAGGCGAAGTCGGCGTCGATGGTGCAAGAATTACATCACATTCCTCAGCGTTGTAGCTCTATTAATATGTATTTTATTTTCACTTTTTTTGCCTGCTCACATCTTTCATCACCGCGACCGACCGGCTCATGACCAAAGCAACCAGCTGCTGCAACGTGCTAAATTCGAAATGCAACCATGCTGTTTGTTAGTTACTTGTACCTAAATCATCGTTCAGCGAGAGAAAGCTATTTTTGGCCATCCGCCATCCACCGTTGCCCACTGCCAGCTGGCCAGAAATGGATGATTCACCTTGAGCCGGTCCGAAAAAGTCATTCATTTTGCATTTGCACAAACATTCGATCTACCTCATTGCATGACACCGTCTAATCATATGTCTTATTCGTCCGAATACACACGTTTTCACGTTTCTCTCTCTCTCTCCATCTCTCTCTTCCAGGCCCCGATCGAACTGACCAAACGTCTCGAAGAAGTTCGCCTGCTGGAATCGCGCCGCTCACCGCGGCTGGCCGACCAGGAGAAGGACACGGACTTTGCCCGGCTGGCGGACATGGCCGGCGATCGCCGAAGACAATCACACAGCATCGATGTGCCATTCTCACTCACGCAACAAAATGGGTAAGTGTGCCCCTCCAGAACTGAACCGCGCCCAGAAAAGCCATTCTTTCGTCGGCCGCACCCTGAACAAAACCCCGAAAATTAGCCCCAATTACTCAGCGTTTCTCCGTTCTGCCGTCTAGACACATTCGCAAATTACCGTGTGCATCACCTTTCCTCTCTGTGTGTGCGTTAGTTGGATTGCACAGCCAAAAAAAAAAAAGCTCGCGAAATCCACTCTCCCTCTCCTTCGCCAATGCCAAAAATATCAAGATCCCTGACCTTGGGCAATGATCAACCACCGCATCCCGCTCGCAGTAGTTGATCGTTCGCCGCATCGTTGCACACTCGCACCAATACAGACAACAGCCATCTTCGCGAAAAAATAAAAGAGCGAGGACCGGTTTTGCAGCAAGGCCTGCTTCGCTTTATAACGCGAATGTGTCAAAAGATGATGATGATGATGATGATGATGGTGATGATGGGATGGGGTTGTCCGGACTCGGATGCAATGAAAATGAAAACAAAAATAAAAGATCGCGAAAATATGCGCTCTCGACGCATACCACCAATCAAAGTGATCGTTTTTTTTTTGCGCAAACAAACACCACCATGGCGCTTGCATTCGCTGCTAATAGGCGCGCACAAGGTTGTTTTGATTGTACTGGTAATGAGGCCGTGGCAATTTTAGCGAATCTTCACACCTCTCCCCCCCCCCCCCCCAAATCGGGGCGCAACGGAGGAATTTAAGTGTGCAACAGCTTTGCGAATGAATTCATCATGGCTGTCAGCTGATTGTTGTTTGGCTTTTCTCTGGGGTGGGAGCAGAATGGATGTTTATTTTGATATTTGATCTTGACGGATTTTGACGGGTTATTTGTGCAACAGAAGCGTCGATGTCGCGCAACAGTTTCAGGCACGCGCGAACGACACGCACCGCGCAGCGGCCTACTTTTGCGTGCAGAGTTGTGGACATTTTACAGGTGGCATTCATTTGTCCGATTGCACTTCGAGCGTCTTTCATTTTTTTTTGGCACGAAAATATCTGTGCATTTGTTCTAAATTTTCCACTCGATTCGCGGCATATTCCGAAGAGCTACAACTGCTGTCCGTTTAACGAATCTCACCGGCGCGTGTATTGACTCGGAGCCAAGATTGGACCAGAAGAGGTGATGTGCATACTTCGCAAAAACTACGAGCCAAGAGCAAGATCCGGGCGGATGTGCTCGGGAAAGTGGCTCGGGGAGTTTGGGGCCAACCGAAAGGGAGTGGGTTTATTTTGGTATGTTGATCCGATTGAAAATAGCCAACGGATTAGGGCGATCCGCTGACTATTTCGGGCTGGTTTGGCACGGCTTGAGACAAGCAAAATGACCTTTGAGAAAGGTACCTTTTGGAATGATTGATGGCGGCTTGATTTCATTCAACTTGTTGCCTACCGCCGCCAATGATAACTGTTAATAGCTTAGTAAACACGGGGAATCAAGGGATTCAATGCGAGAAGCCTATAGTGTCCTTATCCAAGAGAGTACCCTAGTCAAGGTTTTAGGTTTCACACGATTTCCAACAACTTTTATCCTCAGTTTCCAAACATTTCGAACGGATATTTTGATAATTTAACTATAAATTGATTGATTTAACAGCTCAGAAGACATTTCGAGGAATTTTGACCATACTGGCCACTAAAATGGCCCTGCGGGATCCAAGTTGCTCCGGAAAAGTGGCCATATTCAAATCGTTTCCAAAACCTGGCTTACGACACATCAAACTTTATGATTTTGCAAAACTTTGTCTTCGGAGGGCATTCTGAGGGTGTCTGACCATACTGGACACTTGGGGTGGCCCTGCGGGATTTTGAGTTCCTCCGGGAAAGAGGCCATATTCAAATCGTTACCAAAACCTGGCTTGCGACATATCAAACCCCATGATTTTGCAAAACTTTGTCTTCGGAGGACATTCTGAGGATTCCTGATCATACTGGCCACTAAGAGAGGCCCTGCGGGATCCGTTTTCCTCCGGGAAAGTGGCCATAATCAAATCGTTACCGAAACCTGGCTTGCGACATATCAAACTTTATAATTTTGCAAAACTTTGTCTTCGGAGGATATTCTGAGGATTCCTGATCATACTGGCCACTAAGAGAGGCTCTGCGGAATCCGAGTTCCTCCGGGAAAGTGGCCATAATCAAATCGTTACCGAAACTCCGGGAAAGTGGCCATAATCAATTTTTTACCAAAACCTGGCTTGCTACATATCAAACTTTATGATTTTGCAAAAATAGTTCTTCGGAAGATATTCTGAGGGTGTCTGACTCCACTGGCCAGTTAGGATGACCCTCCGGAGTCCGAATTCCTCCGAAAAGTGGCCATATTCAAATTGTTGCCCAAACCTGGCTTGCGACACATCAAACTTCATGATTTTGCAAAACTAGGTCATGAAAAGACGTTTTGAGGATTTCTGACCATACTGAAAAAATAGGGAGAACCTGTGGCACCCGAGTTCCTCCGGAAAGTGGGCATATTCAAATCTTTTCCAAAACCTGGCTTGCTACATATCAAACTTTATGATTTTGCAAAAATAGGTCTTCAGAGGACATCCTGAGGATTTATGACCATACTGGCTTCTTAACACGTACGTCCTCAACCCCTCAGAGATAAAAAAAATTCTAATTTAAAATTGAAGATACTCCATCGCTAGCCATCGGATTTTGATGCGGTTTTTGGCAATAGATCACAAAATTTTCCCTGTTTTTGAATCTGCGCTGGTTATTCCAAAAATCTCCGTAGTTTCGGATTCCAAGGTGGGAGTACTGGGGTAAGTACCTGTCCATTGATGGTGGATAGAATATTTTTAGATCTAGCAAAACTAGCTCCTCCCTTAGCTCAGTCGGTAAAGGCGCAGCTACAAAGCAACACCATGCTGGAGGTGGTTGGGTTCGATTCCCGGTCTGGCCTAGGAATTTTTCGTAAAGGAAAATTTCTCGACTCCCTGGGCATAGCGTATGATTGTACTTGCCACACAATCATACTAAGGCAAAAATGGTACTTGGCATCGAAAGCTCTTAATTAATAACTGTGGAAGTGCATTTAGAACACTAAGTTGATCTAAAGGGTGTCCACGATGAAATTGCCACACACAAAATTGATTCGCAAAATTCGAGTTTTCATCCGATTGCCATAGAATTTTCAGGGATTGAGAAATAACTATTAAACTTCATTTTACCATTTTACTCGTATTTTATTTACAGTCCATACGCAAATGCCCGCACCTTGGCCTTAACCCCGGCCATACTTTCTTCAGTTCCTCGACTGTCTTCACTACCTTAGGTCGTTTAAGAAGGTGCTGCTTCATAATCGCCCAGTACTTCTCGATGGGGCGGAGCTCCGGAGTGTTGGGAGGGTTGAACATTTTCGGCACGAAATTGACCTTATTGTCCGCATACCACTTCAGCACGTCCTTGGAGTAGTGGCATGAGGCCAAATCCGGCCAGAAGATTGTTGGGACGTTGTGGGCCTTCAGGAGAGGAAGCAGCCGCTTCTGGAGGCACTCTTTTATGTACACCTGTCTGTTCATCGTGTCCTGGGTCACGAAAGGTGCACTCCGCTTCCCGCACGTGCAGATGGCTTGCCAAACCAGGAATTTCTTCGCAAATTTGGACATCTTCTGAGTGCGGACATGCTCCGGAACGCTGAACTTATCCTTGGCCGTGAAAAACAGGTAACCGGGGATCTGTTTGAAGTCGGCCTTCACATATGTTTCGTCGTCCATGATGCAGCATTCAACTTTCGTCAGCATGTTGAGGTACAACTTCCTGGCACGGGTTTTGGCGGACTTGTTCTGCTTCTCGTCGCGATTAGGGGCCTTTTGTACCTTGAACGTTCGAAGCCCAGCCTTAGTTTTGGCCTTCTGGACAAAACTTCGGCTTAGGTGCAGCTTCTTAGCCACATCCCAAACGGAGGCGTTCGGATTTCGGTTGAA
This sequence comes from Aedes koreicus, assembly GCA_024533555.2. Taxonomy (NCBI): domain Eukaryota; kingdom Metazoa; phylum Arthropoda; class Insecta; order Diptera; family Culicidae; genus Aedes; species Aedes koreicus. The sequence continues at coordinate 1,571,635 of JAHHFK020001972.1, read as the reverse complement.
GGCCCCAACTACGCGGTTGTGATTTTTGGTGTTGTACGGAATACTTTTTCCTTCACTTCTGGGCTTCCGTGGAATTCGCGATTCCCAACGTTTTAGCGATGGAACGATGCGAGAGATCCTTGTTCTCGTGATGAATGCGCAAGATTTTAGCACGCACGAGCTGTTCTTTCGACTCCATTTCCGCGAGTTTTGATCACAGGACTTTAAAACATGCAGGATGTAAATAATGCACTATGAACTAAATCCACCCAAATTTTCATTAAATTCCCCAACGGTTAAAAAGTTAGAGCAATTTCATAGTGTGGCAATTTCATCGTGGACACCCTTTATAATAATAAGCTAATTGTGAAAGCAATAAGCTTGAACATGCTAAAGAATGTCATCAGAAGACATTTTGAAGAATTCTGACCATACTACCATAGTTCCTCCGGAAAAGTGGCCATAATCAAATCTTTTCCAAGGCCTGGCTTGCGACATATGGGATTACGTCGGGTAGGCATAGCCTGCTGCAATAGTCTCGGTCCATGGCTGCTGATGTCCAGTTTGCTGGACCAAGGTCCTGCCGCCTCGAGCGTTGAGCCTCTCCGTGGCTTGTACCAGACGTATTTTGGCCGTGTTGTTTTCCGGCATCCTGACGACATGCCCGGCCCATCGCAGGTTCAAAAGTTCGGTGTTGGAATCAATTGCAACTCGTCGAACGCTCGCTTCGTCAGCCACGAAGTGCACCGGTCATGTTGACGAAAATCTCAATAAATTCGTCCGCAGAAAACAGATCGGGATTGTCGTTTGTTGCTGTTGGTGGTCTCCCGAATCCACGGGGAGGGAGAGAGAGCGTTGTTCAGCAGAAGCACCCGGTGCAGAACGAGAGTGTCTCTGATACTCGGACGGCACACATCACTCGATCCATCGTTGCTTTGACCAACCGCGTCAGTTTTTCCGGTACCATAATGCAGGCTGAATTCCTGAGCAACCAACCTTGCCTTGTAACGGATAACTTCACCTTCAGCGTCTCGCTTGTTTTTCAACACCCATTTTAATCCGGTTTTCGCGCTACCGGTAGGTCTCCTCCTGCATGGCTGGGTCACGGGTCTTTCAAAGGGCTCGCGGTTCCGCATACTATACTAATCGTCGCGGAGGAATACCTTTCGCCAACCGTTGAAACCACCTTGGAGTTTGTTGGTCATGAAAATCAGCTTCCGACACTTCATTTTCAGCTTCGTTGTCGTCGTTGTTCAACTCAACTTCCCGCTCTGAGTTTTGAATTGCATGAAGATCGGTTTCTGATACTGCTCGTTCTTCATCTTCATCATCGTGGTTCGATTCAGTCTTAGATTCCGATTTGTAATGTTGCGTGTCTTAATTTTTTGATCCACTCAGCTGAATATCGCTCCATACTTGTTCCTCTTGCTTCGTTCAACACCAAGCTCGTCAAACCCGACGTCTCTGCTGATGGTGATTTCGGTGAAATGAGCCGGATTCAGAAGACCAGGACCACCATGATGATTCTCTGTTGTCAGCAACATTTGCTCCGTGTTCGCTTTAAGCTGGTGCAAATTGCCGCGCCGTTCACCAACGACGTACACGACTCCATACTTCTGAATATGATAGGACTGTTGTTCACTTTCTTCCCGTCCGGTACCATAATGCTCTCGATGTGAGAGGTGTCCAGGGATTCCAACAACGCCTTGTGATTCTTCATGTGCGACGTGGCCCCAGATTCCAGGACCCACAGTCCTCTCTTCGTTCGATCGCTTCGAGCAGCTAGACACAGCTAGCTTTTGCTAGGGTTTCTTCTGGTCTTTCATCTTACTGTCCTTGGCCAGGTTCTTACAGTCACGACGATAAGCTTTCTGCTGGCAGTAGCACCACGTTACTTTGAGCTTCCCAGACGATGTTTTCGCAGTCTTGCTTCCAGTTCGCAGCATCTTTTCTGCCACCTCGCGTTTCTTACGGCGTCTCCTTTCATCCAGTTGCTCCACGAAGTCCAGTGTGAGATCCTCCTCGGGACGGCTTTCCAGTGCGGCTACTAGACTTCCGTAGGATTCCGAGAGGCTTGAAAACAGCATCGAGATGATCATATGTTCCTTCAGCTCCACCCCGATCGCAGTCAGTCGATTCTTGAGCACAGTCACCTCATTCAAATAGTCCGACCTTCTTGCAGCTATTGGGAGCACAACTTCCACAGGACGTACACCTTGCTGAAGCTAGCGGACGCGAGACCATCTTTACCAGCAGCTTTGTCGTTCTTTAGCTATTTGATGGCCTCCTCAACATCATTCGTACTAGTTGCACCTGGTTCTTCCTTCTCATTTGCTGCAACTGGGATGGCTGCTTGTTCATCTGCGCCATTCAGATGTGCATCGAAGTACTGCCTCCATCTTCAATTCAAACTCATCCGTTAAAAGGCTGCTTCTACACATCTCGGAATGCGGAACAAAGCCTTTGTGCCTTTAGCTTTTTGTAGAACTTGTGTGTTTCCTGTGAGCTGTACAGCAGCTCCAGCTTCTGTCTCTCTCTCGCTCTCTACTTCATCCAGGAAGCGTTTCTTATCCCGAAATACACGAGTCTGCTAGTTACGCTTCTTCTTGTATCGTTCCACGTTCTGTAGGGTACTGCGTTGCAGCATTTGTTTTCTGGCTGCGTTCTTCTAGTTCAACAACTCCTAACACTCACCGTCGAACCAGTCGTTTCGTCATCTGCGTTCCACGAGTCCTCGACTACTTTCTCCACGGCTTCTTCCTCTTCCGGCAGCACAGTTTCCAGGTTTTGCGCGTATTCTTCGGTGACTTCTGGTTATTCGAGTCGTTCAATATTGTACCGTGATGCGCGCCGGTAGCGAACGTTGTTAACAACGGATAGTTTTGGGGCTAATTTTTACCTTGAGTAAATAGTGATCTGAGTCGACGTTAGCACCTTGATAGGTTCCCACATCAAGGATGTCCGGAAAGTGGCTTCCATCAATCAGAACGTTATCGATTTCCGATTGTTGTGGTGGTTTCCAGGTGTACCGATGTCGGAGGTCGTACTAGAAGTGCGACTAAATTGAACGGACTGGCAAGGAACTCAATGTCTTGGAAATCAATTTCCGTTTCGCGGAATGGTTCACTAGGAATCTCAGGAATAATGTGCGTGGCAGAATTGCCACGTAACCTAAACAATGATTCTAGGTTCATAATAGATAACAACTAAATGACATTTTCGCTTACCCTTTCTCAGGCTTGTAACAGTTTTTTTAAGCTGCCGAGTAGAAATGGTCGGATCATAGTTTCCGCTTTTCGACCGCCTTTTGTCCGCCTCGATCAAACTCCACCACAAGCTCCCTTGACTGGCAAAATTTCACCCACTGCGCGCGTCTACTTGATGTCAAAATTAAATTCTATGAAATAGTAATATTAATATACATAAATTTCATACCTTTCCACGTCACGGGGAAAACTAAAACAGGATTTTCCGCAATTTTTACAATTTTTAAAATCACATTTGCGTCCAATGTTTTGACGAAAAGAAAACATTTCTGAACACACTCACACTTGCAAAGCGATGCTAGTGCAAGGAAATCACTCAGCAGGAGAATGTCATAATTGTCGATGCGAGCGCTGTGAGTGGTGGCTTGGCCAACTATTCGTATTCAAATTAATCGTTTTTTTTAGGTGGACGATGGGCATCAATTAGAGTGTTACGTCTGTTTGTCTGTGATATTGCTATCATCAAGAAAATCAATGGAAATAAGTTTCAATTCCTATTTTTGCACCAAGCCATAATATTTGAAGCAAATATGTGGAATCAACAAAGTTAAGCAAGGCTTAGTTTTACATCAATGAAGATTTCCATTTAGTTGAATTCCAAATCGATTGATTCAATAAATTGAATTCAAAGTCAATTTTAACTTCAGCTAGGGAAAATACGACCACATTATAAGTCGTTCCGAAAGTTATCACGTTACATCCGCCGGGTGCGTTACGTCGTGTCGCAAAATAATATGTCGCATTCGTCAAGTCTGTTTCGATATGCAACCATCTGTCATGTTGCTTACACGCTAAGCCAAGAATACAGAAAAGTCGGTAAAAAATACCTAGAACCGCACAAAAGTGCACAAACTGAAATTATAGGTAAACATGGATTACTGAAAATTTGGTATTGTTGATGACAAGCGAAAAACGTCAAAAATTACGTATTTTAATCATTAAGTTATACCGAAAATTAAGTTTTTTATTTCTGTTCTAGGTTTTTGGAATGCTATACTATAAATGTTTAAAGATTTAAGATTTAAATGGTTTCAAGTTCATTTTTTCGGACTTTTTTTTCCAACGAACCAGAAAAATGTGAATTCACAATCATATTCAAAACCATCGCAGGTATCACGTGAGATCAAATTTCGCCAAACTAAAATGCATCGCAATCAAGATTTTGGTCCCACATCAGTGAAGATTCCTGGAACGATTTTGAAAAACTTGTTCTTTATAAAGGCTTTGATTAGGTATTTACGCACTACTCAACAATTTAAAAAAAAGTTGTGTTGTGTCTCAGTTAAATGGCAAGGCAAGGCTTAACTGGCAATGATTTCCTCAGAGTCTTCTGGTTCTTCGTCTGTCTCCTCAATTTTAACTCCTCCATATTTCCAGTAATCTAGAATTGAAAAGTAAAAACAATTTTTCATTGGAATTAGGTGAAAATTTTAATGCTGGAGAAATTTGCAAAAGCGGTTCTGCGTTTGAAACAAACATTCTAATCGTCGAATTTTCGTGAATTACAGCTCATTTTAAAAAACGAATAGGACAATCTGGTAGAAAAACAGTTCTTCTATCGAATTGTTCTATCGGTGTCCTGAATTTAACTATATCTTGCGAGAACTCGACGATTGGAACGTTTGTTTACAAACGCAGAACCGCCTTTACAAATTTGTCCGGAATATACTTGATCCGCCTATAGTTAATAGTTTTACTCATCCTTCTGGTTGGCAACCACAAATCTTTGTCCCTAAAGCTGATTTTTTATATATATTCTAATAAAATACCCTAGTAAGGTCTGTATCCGCAATAATCCGGACACCTCAAAACATGAATAAAACATAAATTTCGCATTATATTTCCGTCGTAGTTGTTTATTTCAGATTCATGGGATGTGTTTTAACAATTCGTGAAGACAAAACATAGTTATTCGGTATTTGCATAAAATTTTCGAACTTTGCTCTTAACTCCGTCCATTAGGGTTTGTACAGACACTTCAGAAATCGAAGAAGCCGTCTTTGTCCCAATTTGCTGGAAGTGTTTGATGTCTTTGATTCCATGCTTCTTTCCAGAAAGCTTCCGCTTCATCAGAGCCCAATATCTCTCGATTGGTCGTAGCTCTGGGCAATTTGGCGGGTTTGAGGTTTTTGGTACAATGTTCACTTGATTTGCTTGGTACCACTCCATCACAGTTTTAGCATAGTGGCATGATGCCAAATCGGGCCAGAACAAAGGTTTTTCTTTGTGACTTTTGATGAAGGGTAGCAATCGCTTCTGCAGACACTCTTTCTGATAGATCTCCTTGTTGATTGTGCCTGTAGTGACGAAAGATTTACTCTTTTTGCCACACGTACAAATTGCTTGCCACACAAGGTATTTTTTTGGGAAATTTCGATGCCTTCTTCGTTCTGAAATGCTCAGCTGTAGCATTTCTGGCCATAGCAGAATAAAAAGCCAGCCCTGGAAGCTGCTTGAAATCCTCCAGGACATAAGTTTCATCGTCCATAACAACGCATGAAAACTTCGTCAAATATTCGCAGTACAAACGTCGAGCCCGTGATTTTGCTGCCGAGTTCTGTTTGTCGTTGCGATTTGGAACTGTTTTTACTTTATACGACTTAAGTCCCAAACGTTGTTTTGATTTTTGGACAAAACTAGGCGACATCCCTATTTTACGAGCCACCGTTCGAATGGAGAGATTTGGGTTTTTCGTTAATATCCTTTCGGTCACCTTTCGGTCCATGACAGGATCAGCGCGTCCAATGTTTTGGTCACTTCTCGGTTTCCTCTCCGCTGTCAAAGCTTCCAAAAATGATTTGAGCACATCGTGAACAGTGGATTTAGGCAAATCCAATGTTTTTGCAAGGTCCCGTATTGACAAGTCAGGATTTGCCGTACGCCGGTACAAAATGTTTTTCTTTCGTCGCCATCTTGAATACTAAACATAAAATGTAAACATCAATCATAGTCTTTTTCATCATAGAATCTCAGCTATACCACAGTGGAATTTTTCATTCCTTCGTGCAATATTTCAAAAGTTACAATGATTTGAAGGTGTCCGGATTAATGTGGATACAGACCTTATTTAGCGAGGAGGTGGCTCAAGAAGCACAAAACTTCGCAATTGCGGTAGTGTTGGTTTTCAGTACAGCGCACAGTGATACAATTTTAGACTAGTTTTGGGTAAACATTTACGTACATTTGCAAATCCACTTTACTTTAAAAATAAGTAAAATTAAACGTATTGTGTCGGTAAATTAACCGAAATTTTCAGTTTTACTACCAAAACCTAATTTTCGCTGATCTTATATGAGCGTGTACGCCAAAATGATAGGTCGGTGCGGAGCATAGAAAAGCACTTGAGTCAAACTGACAAAGCAACGAATGTGTCAAAAGTTCGTTATGGAGTAAAGGGCGAACACGAAATTATTGCGACACATTCAACAGGGCATAACTTTTTTACCATTGGGTAAAAATCAACCAAATTTTGCACACTTTCTCATTGATGTGTATTGTTTACATGCTGTCAAACTCGAAGTCGTGTTTTTCGATTCAACGAAAATGGAGGTGAACCAACGCGAGTCGAGAGAACAAATTCTTTCCAAACACCTGGAATTTCCTGACCTGTCGCACCGGCAGTTGGAAAAAATGTTGAACATTCACCATTCAACCGTCTCCAACCGGTTCCAGGAGCGGTTGACGTTGGACCACGGCAAAGGAGCTGGAAGAAAACCGGGACCGAGAACAAAAAGACGGAGGGAAAGGTGAAGCGGATGATTAAAGCAAATTCCAACGTCTCAAGCCGTGATTTGGCTAAAAAGATCGGCATGTCACAGAGCTACGTCCAGAATGCAAAGAAGAGAGCTGGACTACATACATACAAGGTACAGAACTTCCCAAACCGCGATGAGCGGCAACAATCGACGGCTAAAACTCGGGCACGGAAGCTCTACGAGAAGATGCTGACAAAATATGGCTGCTGTGTGATGGACGACGAAACGTATATAAAAGCCGATTTTAAGCAAATTCCGGGGTTGGAGTTTTTCACCGGCAAGAGCAAGTTCTATGTGGACGACAAATTTAAGAAGAAGAAAATGTCGAAGTTCGCCTCCAAATATCTCATTTGGCAGGCCATCTGCTCTTGCGGACTGAGGAGTGAGCCTTTCGTGACAAAGGGCACAGTAAATGGCGAGATCTACAAATCTGAGTGCCTCGAGAAGCGCCTTTTGCCGTTCTTGCAGCAGCACGACGAAGCTCCGCTATTTTGGCCAGATTTGGCATCATGCCACTATTCTAAAAGTGTCCTGGAGTGGTATGAGGCCAATTCTGTCCATTTTGTTCCAAAGGACATGAATCCGCCAAACTGTCCGGAGCTGCGCCCGGTGGAGCAGTACTGGGCAATGATGAAGCGAGAACTTCGGAAGAGCACTTTGACTGTCTTCAAAGACGAGAAGGACATGTTAAGAAAATGGAAAAAAAACTGAGAAACTGGTACCGGATGACTTTGTAAAGACTTTGATGGGGGGCATCAAGCGAAAATGCGTTCAATTTTACACTCAAGGCTCCATCGATTAACTTTTCTTTTGATTTTTGAAGTAAATATATGTATAAAACTACCCTAAAATTTTGGTTTGATTCTAAACATTATAAGAAAATTGGCATGACATTTTCGGTGTCGCAATAATTTCGTGTTCGCCCTTTAGTTTGTGACTTAAGCCAATTCTGTTAAGTATTATGTAGCAGCAATTGGCTGCAATTCATGTTATGTTGTGTATAATTCATATTGAGGAGTATCCAAGCTATCATTCCTTGAAAAAACATCATTTTTGTTTACATGGCTACTTACGACCTATTGAACATTTGCTCTAGAAATATTATATTTTTCAAACATAGTTATTCACCAAATGGAATTTAAAATGATGGGTTTTTACTTACGCCAATTTGATTAACAATCCTCCTTATTCTCACCAGTTGCTAGGACGTGGCTAAGGCAGTTCTCGATTGTTGAAGAGTTTATCACATTCCTAGACAGAATCTGTGATTAATCGCAAAATACTGCTTCGATCGATGGATTTCTTCGGCACTTCTTTAACCATCTAGGGCTTATACCACTTACGAATTTGTGTGCGACATTGTCAATGCTAATGTTTATAGAATGACTTTTAGTTTCTGATCTGGGAGAATGTACATGCAGGCCCCAATCAAGGTTTGTCACCAGAATTTAACAAACTCACAACCCAACCAATCCAAAGCCCTCCCCATCTAACGGTTTCTCTATTGCCAACACGGCAAACACCTCATCCATTACACTGTGCACCCCCCTCCACCCTCCCATCCATCCCTGCTGGGACTCCGTCGCAGAAGCACCACGAAGCAGCAGGAGAAAAAGCTTCAAACAGACAGCGAACGAGCGGCAATAGCGCAGAAACCGGCGAAAACTCCAGACCATGCCCAGACGGTGCGAGGAGCCCGCCCGGCAGCATTCTGCCACTCGCGTCGCCTCAATCAAGCCCGAAAACCCGAAAATTTATGACACTGAACGAAAGTTAGCGAGCACAAAGTAGTAAATGAATTGTTCGGAGATGGTTGCGATGACGACGACGACAACGACGAGGGGCGGACGAAGAAGCCCAGCTGTTTATTAATTTTGCCCTGGCTGCACCGAGAGCTAGGCCAGCATGCCTCAACCGGGACCAAGTTGAGCTTTACGATTTTGTGAATATATGCTGTGTCGGTATGCTTTTTCACGCGGTTAGTGCATCTTATGTATTGCCAATCGTACCCCCAAACTAGTGCAGACAAGGTCGTCTGAAGGTGAATCCCAATTTGGGAGCGAAGCGGGATCCACGCCAAACAGCGACGTTGTTGTCGAGGTCAAACCGGGCCTTTTTGAAGCTAGGAGAAATGGACTATAATTCGATGTTTACAACGAATCGTAACACTAAAACGGTAAAAGCGTCGGAAGTTATCGTCTAGTAACTAAGCAACCGGTAAACTTAATATGCAATGAATAAAAAGAACTCTCGAGTGCTTTTTCAAACAGACGTATCTGATTTTGTAAACAAAGAGGGGAAGTAAGATTCAAACGTTAATATCTCAAAACTGGGAATATCTGGGAAATGTTATTCCTTGTGTTGGTGGCCCTAGTTTGCATGAAAGTGCAAAGGGTTTCAAGAATTTACGTTTGAATCTTACTTCCCCTCTTTGTTTACAAAAATCAGATACGTCTGTTTGAAAAAGTACTCGCGAACATTTTAACGATGAACAAAGTTCTTAAATTCGGTTGACAACTAATTTCAATTCGATTGCAAGTGACACCATTCGTTGGTTTGCGAGACAATCCCCACAAGTGCTGCTTCTGCGCGACCGAAATTTCCAGCCAATTTTTTGTTGCAAAACCAGTTTCAAGTTTCCAGCGGTCCAAAGTTAGTTTTGGAGATTTCGCTATTCGGTTTCCGAAAACCGAATTGATTGACGCTTCGTTTGCTCGCTCCGGACTTCTCCGGGACAGAGATAATGCCCAAAACCGGAGGTGTGAAGTCGCTACTGCTGACTGCTACCATTTATTTTCGTTTTTAAGACTTAAGGTTGCGTAATTTTTCACACTTTCGGGATCGAAGGTTTCGGAGTGACGGCGAACGGGGAAGAAGGAATTTGGATCGAGTTTCAAACACAGTTGTTCAGGTTCCGAATATAAACTCGTTACGCTAATCGGATATATGCGCTGTTATACAATTTGGAAACCGGTAGGGTGGTTTTGACGTTTCGCTCCGATGGGCCGAGAACTGGGAAAAGCTGGGACAAGTTTGCAATCTCGTGATCTTCTGCTTCTAACAGGCTCTGACACTCTTTTGAACGAGCTTTCGCCTTCTCTCAACTTAGCATTCTACAAGAACTGCACAGTTGTTAATTGAAATATTTTTGCTAAACACCAAGGCATGTATTTTTCGATTGTGTGGCAAGCACAATGATACTCTATGCCTATTGGAAGTCGAGAAAAGTTCCTTCCTGAAAAATTTCGAACCCGCCGCCTCCAACTTGGTAAACCATGCTCTTTCCAATTGAGCTATCTGAAGCCCCGACAATCTCGTGATTATCACTTTTCTAAAAACCACTTTTACGGCGTATTAGTAGAGCGATTGTAATTGGAAAGCTAGAAAATATTTCCGTGATGGCGATGTCAAATGTTACCGAAGACAAATGTTTCAAAATCAGGCCTTAGAAATTGATATCAATTAATAATGCTTCTATTAAGATTGCTTGTGGAAAACTATTCGATGAGGCAGTCATAGTAAGTCTAATCAAAGGTCAAAGAAGTCCGTTGCCGGTCAAGCTCATCGTATCCAATATGCAAAAAGGGGAGGAATAGTGATGATTTGACTTAATGGCATTCTCGTCCTCAATTATAGGAAATAGCCGAGAATTAATCATAAAGAAGTGATTGAACCTTGCTCAAATTTCATGTATGTGTAACATATAAGTGTATATTGGAACGAACTCACCGAATCAAGCATCTTATTCCGTTCACTGTACAAAGCAAATAATGTCATCATAAAACGACGGCACTCTATTGCGCTCTTCTGAATCGACAAAGCTGGAAAGTCACACACGGCGGGACACTTTAACTCAATTTTGAATCGTTTTTGACTCACTTTCGTGAAAAGTGGAGTCACTCATATATGAGTAAATGTGACTGGGAATGACAAGTCGACACATCTAAGACACCGACTTAAATCAGATCGATGTTCTGGATATGTTGACTTGGCAATCCCAGTCACATTTACTCAATTATGAGTGACTCCACTTTTCACGAAAGTGAGTCAAAAACGATTCAACATTGAGTTAAATTGCGGCGAGAAAGAGAGAAACAGACCGTGCGCACATTTCTCGTAGATGCGTGTTGATGCGAATCTGCCCGGCTTTGAAAGAAGCATGAACGCTAGACTTTGTCTCTTCGTTTAGTTGCTTTTGTCGATTGAGGTTGATATTGTGACTTCAATAAATGCCGAAACAGCTAGGATAGCCTGTTGCAGTGACATCTGGTGGGATCCAAAGAAAACTGTGCTCTGAGTGTCCATCCATACTCAAGGTGGCGGTGTAAAATTCAGATATACTCTGATATGTCTTGATTTTTTTCTGTCGCTTGAGAGGAAATTTTCAACCAGAGGTGAATTGATGGTTGCCCACGCATAAAAGATCACTGTAAGGTGCGTTTAAGCTGTCACAGAAAACCTCTTCTAAGAAATCAATCATGTTTTGTTCTTGAGAAGATGATTCGGAGCACATTCACTTAGACAGTAACTCCAAGTCGTAGGAAAGAAGCAGCAGTGCGAATGGTGGTGACGTGGCGAAAGGTGTCTCGTTAAGTAGCAACAACATTCATGAAATTCATCCATGCTATCTTGCACGCCAAGCCAACACGAAGTAGTATATGGTACCGAATAAGAGTATAAAATGAAAGCGAAATACCGGAGGAAAAGTACGAAAAAATCTTTGATTTTTCCAGAAATCGTTTTTATAATATTATTCAATTGTTTATTCTACACCTTTTAGACAATCCCATGCACGGCTAGGCAATCACAAAAATTGGTCAGAACTTATATAAGCTTCTTGAAACTGAATGAACTCCTTAAAAATTAATTTTTGAATTACTATGAAGTTCTGAATATCTATGAAGATTGGGTGGATACATAATGAACTTGACAAAAGGTGATTAAGCTTCTCGGAAGTTGAATAAACTTATTGGAAGTTTCAAGATAATCATGAAGTTTGCTCGCTCTATTTTGAGAAGAGAAGTTGTGGAACTTAAGAGGAGTCCATTGAATTGCCGTAAAATTTAGAACGGATCTGGAAACTTGGTTGAACTTCCAAAAAGTTTGCTCATCATTCATGGAATAGATACAACTTTCTAGAAATTACCGAAACTTTGAAGAGCAGAATAAGCTTCTCAGAAGTTATTTGGAGTTCCAGTTGATACATCAGCAGAATATCACAAACATTAGAATAATTTCCGAGAAATTGAAAAAAAATCTGGGAAGTTGGTCGATTTGCAAAACTTTTAATTAGTTGGTGGAATTTCTGTGAAATAAATAGCATTTTCGAGAAGTTGTTAAACCTTACAAGAACTTTAAAGAATGTCAAGATTGTGATACAGCGGAAATTCCGCGAAATTTATTTAATATTAAAAAAGGAGTTGATTTTTTCAATTCTCGTTTTGGTTCGTAAGAAGTAAAAGTTCTTTTTAAAATCTTAAGTACCCTAAGCTTCTGGGATGTTTGCTGGACTATTGAAAAGTTTCTGAACTTCTAGGAAGCTCCCTAAGCTTGGAATGTTTCCTAAGCTTTTGAGAATGCTCAAAAAATCCTTAGACGTTTCCTAAATTTCTGGGACGTTTTCTGAAATACTGGGAAGGTTCTCCGATCTTGAGGGAAGTTCTCTGAAATTCTTGGAAGATCCCAGGACTTCTGAGACATTTCCGTAATTTCTGGGCAGTACCCTGAGCATCAGGGTAGTTTTTTGTACTTTTGGAAAGTTTTCTGAACTTCTGGGAAGTTCTCTGAGTTTTAGGGACGTCCTCTGAACGTCTGAGATGTTCGCTGGGCCTTTGAAAAGTTTTCTGATCTTTGGAGAAGTTTTCTGATCTTTGTGGACGTTTCCTGAAGTTCTGGGAAATTTTCTGAATCTCTGGAAAGTATCCTGAATTTCAAGGAAGTAAAGTAGTTGATTTTTTCAATTCTCGTTTTGGTTCGGAAGAAGTGAAAGATCTTTTTAAAAACTTAATTACCCTAAGCTTCTGGGATGTTTGCTGGACTATTGAAAAGTTTCTGAACTTCTAGGAAGCTCCCCAAACTTATAAAAAAAATCCTTATAATGTTTCCTAAGCTTTTGAGAATGCTCAAAAAATCCTTAGACGTTTCCTAAATTTCTGTGACGTTTTCTGAAATACTGGAAAGTTCTCCGATCTTGACGGAAGTTCTCTGAAATTCTTGGAAGATCCCTGGACTTCTGAGACATTTCCGTAATTTCTGGGCAGTACCCTGAGCATCAGGGTAGTTTTTTGTACTTTTGGAAAGTTTTCTGAACTTCTGGGAAGTTCTCTGAGTTTTAGGGACGTCCTCTGAACGTCTGAGATGTTCGCTGAGCTTTTGAAAAGTTTTCTGATCTTTGGAGACGTTTCCTGATCTTTGTGGACGTTTCCTGAAGTTCTGGGAAGTTTTCTGAATCTCTGGAAAGTATCCTGAATTTCAAGGAAGTTCCTTGAACTTCTGAGAAGTTTCCAATACTTTTGGGAAGCTTCAGGGACTTCTGAGTAGTTCTCTGAACCTTTAGGAAGATCCGCAAACTTTCGAAAAGCTTAGTTTTAGGGACGTCCTCTGAACGTCTGAGATGTTCGCTGAGCTTTTGAAAAGTGTTCTGATCTTTGGAGACGTTTCCTGATCTTTGTGGACGTTTCCTGAAGTTCTGGGAAGTTTTCTGAATCTCTGGAAAGTATCCTGAATTTCAAGGAAGTTCCTTGAACTTCTGAGAAGTTTCCAATACTTTTGGGAAGCTTCAGGGACTTCTGAGTAGTTCTCTGAACCTTTAGGAAGATCCGCAAACTTTCGAAAAGCTTAGTTTTAGGGACGTCCTCTGAACGTCTGAGATGTTCGCTGAACTTTTGAAAAGTTTTCTGATCTTTGGAGAAGTTCCCTGATCTTTGTAGACGTTTCCTGAAGTTCTGGGAAGTTTTCTGAATCTCTGGAAAGTATCCTGAATTTCAAGGAAGTTCCTTGAACTTCTGAGAAGTTTCCAATACTTTTGGGAAGTTTGACGGACTGCTGAGAAGTTCTCTGAACCTTTAGGAAAATCCGATAACTTTCGAAAAGCTTAGTTTTAAGAACGTCCTCTGAACGTCTGAGATGTTCGCTGAGCTTTTGAAAAGTGTTCTGATCTTTGGAGACGTTTCCTGATCTTTGTGGACGTTTCCTGAAGTTCTGGGAAGTTTTCTGAATCTCTGGAAAGTATCCTGAATTTCAAGGAAGTTCCTTGAACTTCTGAGAAGTTTCCAATACTTTTGGGAAGCTTCAGGGACTTCTGAGTAGTTCTCTGAACCTTTAGGAAGATCCGCAAACTTTCGAAAAGCTTAGTTTTAGGGACGTCCTCTGAACGTCTGAGATGTTCGCTGAGCTTTTGAAAAGTGTTCTGATCTTTGGAGACGTTTCCTGATCTTTGTGGACGTTTCCTGAAGTTCTGGGAAGTTTTCTGAATCTCTGGAAAGTATCCTGAATTTCAAGGAAGTTCCTTGAACTTCTGAGAAGTTTCCAATACTTTTGGGAAGCTTCAGGGACTTCTGAGTAGTTCTCTGAACCTTTAGGAAGATCCGCAAACTTTCGAAAAGCTTAGTTTTAGGGACATCCTCTGAACGTCTGAGATGTTCGCTGAGCTTTTGAAAAGTTTTCTGATCTTTGGAGAAGTTCCCTGATCTTTGTGGACGTTTCCTGAAGTTCTGGGAAGTTTTCTGAATCTCTGGAAAGTATCCTGAATTTCAAGGAAGTTCCTTGAACTTCTGAGAAGTTTCCAATACTTTTGGGAAGCTTCAGGGACTTCTGAGTAGTTCTCTGAACCTTTAGGAAGATCCGCAAACTTTCGAAAAGCTTAGTTTTAGGAACGTCCTCTGAACGTCTGAGATGTTCGCTGAGCTTTTGAAAAGTTTTCTGATATTTGGAGAAGATTCCTTGTCTTTGTGGACGTTTCCTGAAGTTCTGGGAAGTTTTCTGAATCCCTGGTAAATATCCTGAATTTCAAGGAAGTTCCTTGAACTTCTGAGAAGTTCCCAATACTTTTGGGAAGTTTGAGGGACTTCTGAGTAGTTCTCTGAACCTTTAGGAAGATCCGATAACTTTCGAAAAGCTTAGTTTTAGGGACATCCTCTGAATGTCTGAGATGTTCGCTGAGCTTTTGAAAATTTTTCTGATCTTTGGAGAAGTTCCCTGATCTTTGTGGACGTTTCCTGAAGTTCTGGGAAGTTTTCTGAATCTCTGGAAAGTAGCCTGAATTTCAAGGAAGTTCTGAGAAGTTCCAAATACTTTTGGGAAGTTCGAGGGACTTCTGAGAAGTTCTCTGAACCTTTAGGAAGATCCGATAACTTTGAATTATCTATGTTCTCTTATTTTCTGGAAAGCTCCCTGATTTTTTGGGAAGTTCCCAGAAAATCTGGGATGTTCCCTGAACATCTTGGTGAACTACTACTACTTCTGAGAAATTCTTAGAAAATTCTGATTATTTATCTGAACTTCTGGGAAGGTCCCTTAACTTTTGGGATATTCCATGAACTATATGAAGCTCCCTGGGTTTTTGGAAAATTCCCTGAATTTATGGGAATTATCCTGAATTTCATGGAAGCTCCCTGAACTTCTGGGAAGAAACCTTAACTTCTGAGAAGTTAAATGATTTTCTGGAAAGATCCCTGATTTTCTAAGATGTTCCCTAAACATCAGGCAGAATCTCAAAACTTCTGGGAACATTCCTGAATTTCTTAGAAGTATCCTGAACTTCTGATAGGTTCCCTGAGTTTCTGGGAACTTCACTGAATTTATGCGATTTTTTTCGAACTTTTAGGAGGCATTCCCAAGTAACATTGCAAACACCATCCCGCTTTATTAAGTTTTATTAAAGTTTTATGAAAGCCACTTGAAATCAATTTGGTTTTCTTATGGCACCAAGCGGTGCCAATAGGTTTCATAGTCAGGTCAGGTTTATGAGAACCCACACAGCTTATTTACAACAATCTTAAAACCTTGTTTCTCAAATTGCTTTTGCTCCTATCATAGGTTTTATTTCGACTTTTTGAACTCGTAAAATGCTGTATTGAAATGCCGTTCTAGGACTCATTGATTTTATCTTATTATGGTCAGTTGAAAAAGCATTTTAAAACCATTTTGCCTCCAGTAAATGCATTAAACGGCAAAGTGGCATTGAAAGAAGTCACCATAAGACCAAATAGTTTTATAATAATCATTGCGAAGATAAATTGGATTATGGCAAAACTGTGATTTTTTTGCAATCGCCATATTGAAATATAAGAAATAAATGAAAGGTGGAAAAATAAATGCATCAAATTTTCAATGGTATGCAAATAAACAGTAGATCGGAGACTAATTTCGGCATTCTTTAAGATAATCTCATCCAATTCCAAGCACCAAGGAAATTCCTGATTAATTTATCGAATATATTTGTTTTAATTTGGTTTATGATGTTGTAAATTCCCATAATTTCCGAGGCGCATTAATTTTCTGCTCTTATCGTGCCAATATTCACCAAAAATATAATTGCGCATATAATTTGGAGCATAATACGCTGTAGAAAACACGATTTGTTTTGGATATTTTGCTATCAAACAAAATTTCCCGCAACACTAGACCTGTTTTTTTGACTGCTAAATGAATCAGAAGCGCAGAGAATCGAACGAAGCAGAACAACAAAAACCTGCCAGTTTGACAGCTGTGGCCATTTGGCCATTCTGGTTTTTATGGCAGCCAATAGGTTTTATGAAGGTTCTCAAGTGGTCCTAACATCTTTCACAAGAACATTTTCAAACTCTTTATGTTCTTATAAAGGTTGTATTAACTTGTTTTCACAACCGTCTATAGAGTGGGCCATTTTGTACAAATTTCGGCTTTAAAGAAGCATAGAGGGGGTGTTGGTAGACAAAAAACAGTTTTGAATGTAGTTTGATCAACAAAGCCGGGAGGCGGCTATACGGCTGGAATAAAACTAACATTGTTACTTGGGTTTTGTTCATCAGTTTCTTCACCTCTTCCGGTGTTGGGAGACGCAAATACTGCGGGCCGAAGATAGCTTTGCAAAAAAAAAAATCCTCAGGGTCAGCAGGCCCCCAATCCTACGCCGTACGCCAACACCCGTAAGGCTGCAATGCACCTTTGTAACGGGCTCAGGCCGATTTTTCCAGTTGCATCGTAACTAACCTGGAAAAAGTAATCAAATGATTTAGTTGTCGCATACTGCCCAGGAACATCTCCCTTGGCATGCGGAAACGACGCAGAAAATGCTTCTAGTCGTCGGTCGGAACTGCTTCTGATGACCGAAACGGAAATTACGGTCGACCTTGGGGCGTCTTCCAGGACGTGACCCTTTCCGTGTTGAGTCTAGTTTTTCCGCTGCCAAACGACAAATCAGCATTATCATAAGATAATGCTGATTTGTTTGTTTAGATGAAATAAATGCATTCACACACCCACCTTCAGCCAAACGATATTTGCGACCGCAATGACCTTTGCCATCGATTCACGTTTTCAAAGATATAAATCTCAAGTAATCCAAAACAAATTCTTTTGTTACTATTTCTCTCTTCAAATGAAAAGTTTGTTTTTGTTTTTGGCTATACAATCGAGCCTAGATATTGAACTACAATCGAAAACTTCGTCTCGTCACAGTATGGACAAGTTTAGTTGGAAAACTATCCAAGTATTTCCGCTATAATCTAAAAAACATCCAGCCTACTCAATCTAAAAATAAAAACACAGATTACAGATTTCCACCACCGAACAGTAGGTAAGTCCCCCGTAGCCACACAAATCCACTCACACTCCCCACTCGCCCACTGTTTACATCGGTTCGGGGCTGCTAAATTTGGTATGTCTACGCTTTTTTCCTCGAATTTCGACAGACAGCCAGCAGAGTATCGTTAAAAGTCAGAAGAAGGACCGAGCCCCAGCCACCGTGGCGGACGCGTGGTGGCGCCGGTGACGGGGTGCATCTCCTTCGTCGATACATAAGAACCGTCTGCGATGTGGCTGGTGGCTGGTTCGTGTCTCATCAGTACATAGGGCCCTTCACTGGAACTGGTTCCCTTGCCAAACGTCTGGCAGCCGCCACGACGGCAGAGAACGACCTTCACTGAATGACAAAACCATCCGTAAGGTCATGGACATTGGAGGGCAAACTTTGCCGCAGCCGTACTCTCAAGAAGGTTTCCATTGAGGCACACCGGATTTCAGCGGGGTGATTGCGAGAGGCGAATCCTTTTTTTTTTTTTATTTTCGTAGACTGCTCGATGCCAGCGACCTAGACTGTCTGGCCCGGGTACGTACGTATATTTTGCGGCGATCAAAGTGTTAACACTGTTAACCTACGCCAACAAATATCGAAGTAAGCTGCAGCGACTATCCATGGGAAACCGAATAAGAGCAGGACGATCGAACAAAGTAGTCCGAAAATATGATTTTATGGAACAATGCCATGCAACGACGACGACGACGACGTCGTCGTGGCATTTCTGCGGTTTTCTTCACTAGTCCGATGGTGGACTAAAGCAGCAGCATAATGAAATAGCATAAAATTTGATTGGCAACCTCGATTGCATCGCTGCCTCTCGGCCGCTGTTCGGGGGCTAATGATGGGTGAGATCAAGAAACGGAGAGTGAAAATATTGAGTGAAACCGCTTTCAACCGTAACCAAAGTGCAATCGTTGCTGCTGCTGCCGAGCCCCACTACAAGTTGGACGGCCATGATGATGGGGATGATGGGTGCAAGAGCTGGCTTTCGGTATGCACTCAATAATGCCTTCGCCATTTGTTTGATTTGATCGCAGTCTGTCGTCGAGCGAAGGGGGGTTGTGGGGAGGGGGGGGGGGGGTTGATTTCAACGATAGCATCAAAACAGTCCGAGTGGCTCAGACACTGCAAAATCAATCAGGGAAATTACCTGAAATGGATTCACTTATGAAAGTGAAAGTTATAATTTTCGGTGGTAGGAATATTGATGACGGTCGTGGATTGTTTTTGATTTGATTGAGCGAGTATTGGAGGGGAATGTGGTTTTTGAGCTAGACGTGATTCTAGTTGTTGATTCGTACTTTTTATGAAGCGAACGTTGTTCAAGATACCAAGGATTAAACCGGATTTGGGTTCATCCGAGAAAGATGAACTTGGGTGTATTGATGCTAGTAAATTACTTAGTTCCATAGAGCTAGAGCTCTCGTAGGCTCGTTCAATGTAAAGCCCAATGAGATTGTACGAACTATTGATGAGGAACTACGTACTAAACATATGAAAATTACAGCCTCAAATCAATGATTTATACAACCATAATGCATGACTCTTTGAGGCGATTTTCAAAAGTTTATTTCTTATACTCTATTGCTACGAGTGGTGTTAGAAATTGATAGGAAAATTTCGAATCGAGTGATCAGTTTTTTTTTTTGAAAAACTGACGATAAATGACAAAGTTATCAACTTTCAAAAACTATCCATTCCCCTTGACTATCTCATTTTTCGTATTCGTAAAGTCTACTGTCAATAGGAAAACGAAAACGCAGCAGATGTCAAATGCGGAGTGTAGCAATACGACGTGAAATATTCTAAGTTTGATTTAGAGAATTCTAGTGTTCATGTGTATCTAGCAATTCTTAAGAAAAATTCACATAAATGCCGAATTCCACAATCACCGGAAAAATAAAAATAAAAGTACGAAATCTTCGTATGGTCAGAAAGAATTCGCATTTCGCGCTTTCACGTGCTTATTTTCCTCTTCGAACTTTTGCACTTCTTTTTAATCCTGTATTTTCCACCTGTCTAACTATAGACCCTTTCTGCTTCAGACTAACTTTTGACTAACGTGTGTGTGTTAAAATCTCGTTGCTGGCAAAGCAATTTAAATAAGTGCTTTTATTTTAAATTATATTATAGCAAAGTATGGAAATGTGTTATCTAAATGCTCAAAAAAAACCTTAATGTCAGAACAAAAATTAAATGTTTACAAACATCAATTAATTTTAGAGCATTTTTTTTTCTATAAATTGCTCTTCATAAGTATTTCTATTAAAAACTACTTAATACTTGTGTTTTATTATTTTAATACCCCAACGAATTAGGAAATATTCGTACAATCTACGAAAAATATGGAAACAACTTAATTTTGTTGTAATAATTTCCTAACATTTTTTTTTTGTTAATTTTCTAGACAACAAACTTAACAACTTTTTGTTAATTTCCTTCATATTACTTCTTCTAGTTATTCATCTAGTTATTTACTGAAAATTTCACTAGGTATTTACTGTTATTCTAGTCCAGTTATTTACTGAAAAAAAAACAAGTTATTTACTGGAAATTTCACGTAACGTACCTACTGCATTGGCGTAATTTTCGACCAACTGAAACACACAATAATAATGCTTAAGCTTCTTAGCTTAAGAATTAGCTTAACTTTTTCTATCTTGTGAAAACAACAAATTTCAATATCAGCCTGTAGGAGTGCTCTACAATACCAAAAGTGATACAGAGTGCATTGGGGGAACGTCTATTAATTCAGCAATTCCACAGATAAAAGTTATAGTGAGACAAAATTTCCTCAAGATTGACAAAGTTCTTTCTAATAAAAGAATATTGGATTCGTTTTAATTTATTCCGCTATAAAAGTTATAATTGCCGTGTTAGGGTGGTCTCAAAACTCTACTGTTTTTCGCAAATGCCTTATTTTTCCAAAAAAATTTCAACTACTCAACCGCTTGACCGATTTTTATAGTACCTCACTCAAATGGAACATTTTCTAATGTTGTTTTCAGAAAAGTTACTCAAATATATTTCATTTTGTATGAAAAATTACGTTATTAATTGCTTTACACCTGCGTACAATTGTGTCGGTCAAGTTGTGCTCCACTAATTTACACACATTTCTCATATTTTTAATTTGGATTGTCTTGTCATTCTCAACTTTTTATTTTTCTTCCACTTTACTGCCTCAGTTTCTCTTCTTCAGCTTCTCTTTTTCACCTATCCTTCTTTAGCTTCTCTTTGTGTACTTTCTTGCTTCCGCCATTTTTGTTCGCTGGTCTTGTTCCACTGCTTCTTTTATGCTTCTCTTCTTTACCCTTTTTGCTTCCGTTTCTCTTCTTCCACCTCTATTCTTCTGTTTTTCTTCGTTCGCTTTTCTCCTTCCGTTTGTTTTCTTTCCGCTTCCGCTTTCTATTCTTTCGCTTCTCTTCTTCCACTTTTCTTCTTGCGCTTCTTCTGCTCCGTTTCTCTCTTTCGTTTCTCGTCATCCACTTCGCTTCTTCCGCTTCTCTTCATTCATTTCTCTTCTTCCGATACTTATCCTTCCGCATTTATTCTCTTCTTATGTTTTTCTTTTTTTCAGTTCCCGTCTTTTGTTTCTCTTCTTCCGCTTCTTTTCTTCCCATGTAACTGCTTCCATATCTCTTCTGCCTCCTATCCTCTTCTGTTTTTCTTCTTCCACTTTTCTCCTTCCGTTTATCTTCTTCCGATTCTATTCTTCCGCTTCCATTCTTCCACTACTATTCTTCCACTTCTCTGCATTCGCTTCTTTGCTTCCGCTTCTTCTCTTCCGCATTTCTTTTGTCGGTTCTATTCTTTCGCTTCTCTTCTTCCGCTTATCTTCTTATTTTTCTTGATTTGCACTGCGAGGGTCTTCAACGACTTCTTATATTTATATATTTAGTTAAACGAACATTTACCTACTTTTCGGAGATAATCTTTTATTAATAGTTTAGAATTTATTGTCGCAGCTGCAGTGACTCGATAGCGACGCATTGTGAACTACCTTGCATCTTCATCGTTTATTACGGACAGTGATTTTTTAATTGTATCTCCGAAACGACTCGTCCGACATCGCTATTATTTTTGATATCAATAAACTTGCAATTAAAAATATAAAAATAATAGGTCATGGTAGATCCGGATTTACCTCTTTGCTCCTCGAACACTGCCAGGTTCACCACGGCTCATCAATGAACCAATGCGAATCCTTCCATTTGCTCCTCCCTGGGATCACCTGCCGAACCCTTCATCATCTCCAGTTCTTCCTGTACTTTCCATCGACTATGAACATCAAGTCTCCTTCTTCAGATGGCTATCCTCGAACCACGTTGCGTAACGGTTCAAGGAAGGAAACACCTTTCCCCATTTCTGTTGGCCAAGTATTGTGATCGCTTGTAGAAGTTAAGCAGGGTTCCTGCAAAGTCCACCGAATCTTCCAGCAACATGTCGGCACTTACCGCCCCTCGAATGAAATTATTGAGGCTGATGGCTTCTTCATCTTCAGTTGCATCCTGCGGAGTACATGTCATTGGTCGAGTACTGATCATGTCTTCCACTTTGGCCTGGCTCGTTGGGAGAATTTTGTCAGTTAACTCCCGTCCGTCGTCCATTTCTTTCAGCGCTTTTTTTACGGATCGCACCATCCGTTCCCAGACACTTCCCAAATGCGGAGTGTAAGGAGGATTCAAGTGCCACGCAGTGGTAGCTGATATCACCTTTTCCGCACAGGTTTCACGGATCTTCTGGATCGTCTTCTCCATAGCCACATTCGCCCTTCGGAAGCCAGTAGCGTTGTCCGCAATGATCCGTACTGGAACTCCTTGCCTTGCCTCGTCGTAGCCGTGCTTAAACTGGGAACCACATACAGGGAGATTAACGGCTCTTACAGCTATACACTCGAACACGGCGATCCATCTCCTTTCCTTTCTACTTCGCACCGTGACTTCGATCAGACCAAGATATTCAACGCCCACTGCACTGAAAGGATGTAAGTGAGGAGTGCTGCGCTGAACCGGTAGCCATCGTTGGAACAGAAGGAACGCATCGATTCACCTTGCACCACATACACTCCTTCGTTGCCAGTCAGATTGTTGCGTGTGCATCCGGTAGCCAAAATTTCCGCCTCAGCTCGTTGAATACGGTTTCCCTATTTGCAAGGCCGAAGTTGCTGTGGAAATGCAGTATCAATTTTTGTAAAAAGTCGTGTTTCCCTGTCAGGATGACTTCTTGTCCAATGGTAGCTTTAGGTTGTTTTTCAACCGGTCGCGTACAAGCAGCACAGCAGCTAGAGAGCTAGACCTTTCGATCCTCACTACTGGCTGCCCAGGGTTCCTCTGCAGATTCTTCTTCAATGCGTTCATTTCTTCCGGGAAGCTACCGAACTGCGGCTGTCTGCAAAGAATAGTCTCTCATTTCAAAATCTCCTCCAGATGAAGTAACTTATGTTCTGTAGCATATGTGACTACACCTCACCATTCCTTGAATGCTTACGTACCTTACCAATCAGACCAAGGTCGGGACTGTATACAGAAGTAGTCTCCATTCTATTCGGTCCATGGCTGCATTTCGCCAGCCTCGCAATCTACGAAGGTTCCGAAGGCTCGTTGCGCGCCTCATCTTATTATGTCTGTCGGTTCGTATTCGTGAATCATTTTAACTGGACTGTCGTATTATTTATTTATTTAAATAGCCATACATTTAGGCTGTCGTTTGGGCTGTCGTCCGACATTCTTATTACATGCCCAGCCCACCGTAGTCGTCTGATTTTAGCGGTGTGTACGATGGAAGGCTTTCCCAGCAACTGGTGCAATTCGTGGTTCATTCGCTTCCTCCAAGTTCCATCTTTCACCTGCACTCCACCGTAGATCGTACGCAACACCTTCCGTTCAAAGACACCAAGAGCGTGCTGGTCCTTCATGAGCAATGTCCATGTTTTGTGGCCGGTCTAATTAATGTCTTGTAGATGGTCAACTTTGTAGTTCGGCGATCTTTGTACGATCTTAGCGTCCTTCGGAGTCCAAAGTAGGCATCATTGCCAGCCAAAATGTACCTTTGTATCTCTCTGCTGGTGTTATTATCGGCGGTCATCAATAAGTCCAGATAAACGAATTCGATTTCTTCACCGTCGATGTGAACTTGTGGTGGAGGCTAACATTGTCTTCTCGTGAGCCTCTTCACTCGTGTATTTTTCTTTAACGCATTTATGACAAGCTCAACCCTAATTGCTTCAACCTAAAGTCTTATGTACGGCTCCACCATCCCCTCAAAGTTACGTGCAAAACTTGAAACGATCCGCTTCGTTGACCGCATACCTTAGTACAGGTACTGTTTAATTTCTGCATGATCCGTTACGGACAACTAAAACATATACCTGAACTCAGGTCCCAGAATACCCCAAGAATGCGCTCACCGGATGTCTGCTTGTCTTGTTGTAAAACTACCGATTCCAAAGTCTTGTCCGCTACAGAAATTGTAAAATTAAATGATCATTCGTCGTTAAGATCGTCGCAGTGAAATCAAGAAAAACTCATTGTTACGTAACTTTTTTCATACAAAATCAAATATTTGTGACTGTTTTGTAACCTTTCTAACATTGGAACATTTAACATTAAAAAATCTTTCGTTTGAGTGATAAACCATAAAAATCGGTCCAGACGAACTGAAGTTATGAACTTATGTATTGTTGAAAATAGGCATTTTTGAAAAACCCTGAAATGGTCACCCTAATAATATTTTTTTTTTTTTTTTTTTTTTTTTTTTTTTTTTTTTTTTTTTTTTTTTATTATATATATATATATATATATATATATATATATATATATATATATATATATATATATATATATATATATATATATATATATATATATATATATATATATATAAATGAATTTCTGTCTGTCTGTCTGTCTGAACTTTATAGACTTGGAACCTAATGAACCGATCGGCGTGATCGGGGTTTTTTTAAGGCCAAATAAGGTTCTTATGGTGGTTCGAAATGTTTCCTTGGTGGTTCGAAACCCTCCCCTCTCTGGAAAGGGGGGCTCTCATACAAATTGAACAGAAATTTCTGCATAACTCAAGAAATAAACAAGCAAATGGATCCATATTTAGCATTTGGGAATTTTTGAAAACAAAAAATGTTCAAGACCCCTCCCTCCTCTGAAAAATGGGGCTCTCATACAAATGAAACAGAAATTTCTGCATAACTCGAGAACTAATCAAGCATGTGGGGCTTTTGGAGGCAAGAAATATTTCTATAGTGGTTCGAGACCCTCCCCTCTCTGGAAAAGGGGGCTCTCATACAAATGAAACAGAAATGTCTCCATACCTCAAGAACTAATCAATCAAATTGATCTAAATTTGGCATGTCGGGTTTTTGGAAACAACATGTTTCTAATATAGTTCAAGCCCCTCCTTCCTCTGAAAAAGGGGGCTCTTATATAAATTAAACAGAAATTTCTGCATAACTCGAGTACTAATGTAGCAAATGGTACCAAATTTGGCATGTGGGGATTTTTGAAGGCAAGAAATGTTTTTATGGTGGTTCGAGACCCTCCCCTTTCTAGAAAAGGGGGCTCTCATACAAATTGAACAGAAATTTCTGCATAGCTCAAGAACTAATCAATTAAATGGATCCAAATTTGGCATGTGGGCGTTTTTAAAAACAAAAAAGGTTTCTGAGGTCGTTCAAGACACCTCTCCCCTCTGGAAAGGGGGGTCTCATACAAATGAAACAGAAATTTCAGCATAACTCGAGTTCTAATCTAGCAAATGTCACCCAATTTGGCATGTGAGGATTTTTGGAGGTAATAAATGTTTCTACGGTAGTTCAAGACCCTCCCCTTTCTCGAAAGGGGGTCTCTCATACAAATGAAACAGAAATGTCTGCATAACTCAAGAACTAATCAACCAAATTGATCTAAATTTGGCATGTGGAGGTTTTTGGAAACAAATAATGTTTCTAAGATAGTTCAAGACCCCTCCCTCCTCTGAAAAGGGGGGCTCTCATACAAATGAAACAGAAATGTCTGCATAACTTAAATAATTATCAATCAAATGGAACCAAATTCGGCATGTGGGGGTTTTTGGAGGCGAGAAATGTTTCTATGGTGGATTTGGACCCCTCCCCCTGTGGAAGGGAGGGCTCTCATAGAAATGAAACACATATTTCATCCAAACATGAGAGTTGTTCAGGCAGCTTAAAGACAAAATGTGTATTTCTCACAAAAGAAGCATGTTCTGATAGAAGTTTTAACCCCTTTTTAGTCAAGAGAGGGGGACGCTTGAGCTACTCTCAGTGCTACCTTATATACAAGAAGTAAATGTAAGCTTATGCAAGAGAAAATTACGTTCAAATTGACAGGATACGTTTGAAGATAAAAAAAATTTGTCTGTAAAATGCTTCTACATAGAAAGAAAAACCATGATACTACTGATCCGAGGGTTTAATTAAAAACACCAACCAAAATTAAAACAAAAACAAAGTAAATGAATAAACCGCTATAATCGAAGACACACATTAACAAACTATAATATTTTAACAAAACTCATTCCGAAAAACAACCAAAAACGGGCCAATTCTATTAAATTTTCATTAATTTAGTTGCAAGCGTTGGAACGCTCGCACCGGGTTCAGCTAGTGGCAAAATAAATAAAAATAACGAAATACGAGTCTATTAGTTTTTGATAAGGTAGAACTATACCTACTTTGACGCAATTCTGTGAATGGAAAACACATTTTTCTGTGCCTTTGCTGAATTACGTCACGTAAAAAGTGCCCGGCCATGTTCCGAGGTAACGCAGTGAAAATTTCACACCACTTTGAGTTCCAAGATGGCCGCCACCTATGTTAGACAAATATGTTAAATACGCAACAAAATAGGATCTTTTTTCGGAATGGGGATGATGCGCCAAAAAAAAAAAACGGAATCCAACGCCTTTTTGGATTTCAATATGGCAGAATTGGATTTTAAACCGTCTGTCAAATATTTCGCAATATGGTATTCAGCACAAAAACGTTGTGCATAAGCTGGAAATTGCTGATTGACCCAATTTAAAATCCACGGGCACAAAGAGGATAATTTTAGAACCTGTCAATAGATTTTTTTTTTATTTTTCATACGTGTTTCTCTGATTTACATTATAAAAATTCTACTAAAAGCTGTTTAGGAGCCTATTTGAAAAATATATTACGAAACAGATAAACTCGCAAGAAGTTCCTTCAAAGGCCATTCTAAGCAGCTTTTAAGGGAACTTCTTGCAAGTTTGCCTTTTCCATAGCATGCACTTCAAATAGCCTTCTAAACAGCTACAAAAAGAATCCGCTTAAAGTATTTCAGAGCAGCACGCCTGAAAAATAAAAATAATAAACATATTCTGTCTCCACACAACTGTTTTATTGTTTCAATTTTTTTTTTAAATTTGTGATCATGATACAACATTTTTACGTTGATTCACAGAGAACAGACGTTCATCTTCCGTCTGCTACTGGTGTAAAACTTTAAACCGACATTTCAAATGTATGCCGTTATGCTCCTGGTAGGCGGCGCTGCAGTTGTGCGATAACTGTCATGTTAATGTTTACCAATAAAAAGCCTAGCACATAACCTGAAAATTTTTGTTTGTTTTCATCTGCACTTGCTTTTTATAGCGGCTGCTCATATTAACTTTTACACACGTTTTTCTAGAAAAGGTATATGGACATCAATGTCTGTTCTCTGTGGTTGATTCAACAACTGCATAGAATGCTATGTATCTAGTTTCAGAACATATCAGTCACCTTCGGGAGCTCCAATCTGTACTTAACTTCATTAGTTAATGCTTAAGTAATGGAGAAGACTCACCGAGGGGTTGTTCTAAATTTCAAACCTAGTTCATCCGTCATCGCTTCACAATAGGAATCCAAAGTTCCAGTAAATCGCCCAAACACTTGAATCCCAAATCCCATGACCGCCCAACCTACTCCGGGTCCTTCGTCCTCCGGTCGGTTGCAAATGACTTGCTCTTTCATCATTCTTCGGGCGCTGCTGAGTTGCAAAAGTGGCGCACGTTGCTGTTGAGGTAGGGTGATCTAGTTACATATTTTCTGTCTACCCCCGACACAGGGAGGGAGACGTCAATAAAAAAAAAAAAAGTTAACACGTCTGGCACGATTTGGGTCCTGGCAGCCACCGCGTGACCGTCGTCGTCGTTGTCGTCGCCGCCGCCGCCAGTGAACGAACCTTTCCTTTGGCGAGAATCGACGGAGCTGGAATCGAGGTTGATGACTAGCAAATGATTTTGGCGTAATTGGTTGGCCCCGAAGAAAGCGGGTCGGGTGTCCCCGTTTTTTTTTTTTCTTTCTTTCTTTTATTATTATTATTTTTGGGGGTTTCTGTGCTTTGTTGGGCTAGGACAAAGAGCCAACCCAACCGATATTCAAGTCATCGTTGCCACTTTGTTGGTTGTAAAAGAATGTGTAAGGTGTGCACTGCAGTTTTGCGAAATGCTGAATGGTGAATCAGATTCGCTGCTGGTCGATGGGTGGGGAGTGATATTTAGAGCTTATAAAGCTTCCTTCGCAGACGGTCTGGATAAAGTGGATGGTGCTCGGGTCGATGACAGGTTTTAATTAATTTTAATCAAACGAGTGGCGATATTGTGGATTATGGTTGAATTGATGTTATCTTTTTCCAATTAAGTAAGGGACAGTAGCTAGAAGCATTTGGCACAAATTTCTCACCAATTACACCGATTAGACTCGTTCAAATCACACTCACAAATCTCGATAATTAGTGGCAGCTGAATCCCAGCCATTGTCGTCCCCCGAAGTCTGAGTGGATTTAATATTTAGCTCCTGTTTTGGTGCCTGCTCGAGCGATGTGAAAAATAAATACCCCTCTATGTAACCGCATTTGACATTGTCTAGGTCATGACGTCGACCGTCCGACCGACGATGTGTACCTAAACTCTTAGATATATACTGCACAGACTAGATGTCTGTCGTGCACCCTTAATTCGGTGGCGTGTGAATCAGATTGCCTCCACCCAAGAATGATTGATTAGATCCGATCAAACCAAGGGCTGCTTTGACCTTTTCGAAGCTAATAGGTGTTGAGGTCAAGGGCCATCCGACGAGCAGACTAGACGGACCCAATCGATCCCTCCCGAGGAAAAACAAGTTCATTAAAAGATTATCGAAGTGAATTCAAACGAGCAAACAAGGTGACAACGGTCGAAAAAAAAAGTGCATCGGTGCCAATCAGTAAGTCACGATAACGATTGTTTGCGTCCGCTGCATTCGTTTGGCTGCGGTTATCACCGAAAGCTCCCCCACCTCTCCACCAGCGAAGACAAAGAAACCATTTCGTCTTCATTAACGACGTCCAGTTTTGTTTGCAGTGCCTACTAACTGCTTCTGCTGCTCCTTCGACTAATACTACTACTACCACTACTACTCAGTAGGCGCACCGGCGGCGGTGGCGGCTCAGTGAGCAACGTCGAAGCAAAAGTGACTGACCGATAATGCATTGAACTTGAGAGAATCATTAAAAGGTGCATGTGAATGGAAACAACGAAAACAAAAAAAAAAGCATAACAACAAAGCCAACTGCAGTAAATTATTGGGAACAGCACCTTTGCACCTTCAGCCGTTTTCTTCTTCTTCGCGGCGTCGTTGTTAGTAGAAAGTGCTTCCGCCGATAAAAGGTGCAACGTTGCAACTGATTAAATATCAACGCAATTTGATTGGATTTGAATTTTGCTCACTTATATTTTTTTCTGTTCTCATTTCAACTTGCAGATCTCGTAAACGACGCCCCTCATACTCACAGGACGATCGGGAATATTACAGTATTAACGACGACGACCCGATGGACGAATGCAACGCTGCCCTGGTACTTATGAGCCTGTCCTGTTCGCCAAACTCTTCCGTGACGGGTAAGTTGGATGCGTTTTCTTGATTTCGAACTATTTTAAGGCAGTGGAATTAGGATTTCTTCCGATAGGTCGAAGTTTTTGCATTTTCTGTTGGTGGGAAAATATTTGTGTATGTCTCAGCCATCATAAGAAGAATCAAAAACATCTGATTGCACTAAATTTTTTCCAGTTATCTCTTCATGACCATTAAAGTAGAATGTAGTTATTTTCTGAGCCTACTAGAGCGATTCTAAAGGGTGAGTCAATAATTATTGCGACACTTTATAAAGGGTGAGTCAATAATTATTGCGACACATTGATTAGTATATCGGCTATAGGTATCGAAATGCAACCACTTTTTTAGAATAGTTCAGAATATGTACAGTTGGTTAAATGTTAGGTTGTGTTTGAGTAAAATACTCGACATTTGCGAATGACGCCTTCCATCAGAGCCTGTACAATAGTTTCCAGTACGCTTTTCTCTGTTTTTTTTTTAACGTGCTGTCTCAAGCTCAGTTTTGTAAATCTCAGTGTTTATGGTGCCTTTGGTCGCGAATGGTTCATTCCGTTTGCCGCAAGCGCATATGGTCTGCCATATTAGGCACTCCGACAGCCGCTTCCGTTTGAAGCGGTCGCTTTCGGCAAGCTGGTCCATTCCCGTGAAATATTCTTGACCCCGTAACTGTTTAAAATCCACTTTGATGTAGGACTCGTCATCAATGAAGCAACACAGGTATTTAGCACTTTCATGTAGAGTTTCAAGGCACACGTTTTCAACCCGGATCGTGTCTTGGCCCTCTGGAAGAAACTTTAGGGAACATCAAGTTTTTTGGCCAATTCCCGTGTCGGAAAGTTCGGAATCTGCTTGAAATCAGCAATCTGCGCATTCTCGGTTATTTTTTTTTTTTGCACGTTGTGCCCTATTTTTGTCCAACTTCTGGCTTGTAGTCCTCGGTCATCCGTTCCTGGAACCTTTGAAAGACCCTTGAGACGGCCGAATGTTTTTTTTTTGTGCTCTTTGATATGATTGGTCAAATTTCGCGAAAAAAAATCGATAACTCGAAAACCATTAACCTTAGACACATGCTGTCTTCGGAAGATTTAATCTGAAAAATGAGAGCTATCTTTTGGTTCGGGTGGTGACTACCCGAAAAAAAATTCTCATAGATTAACATCTAAACGTATTGTAACCATACAATACAATCTTTAGCATGCACAATTAATAGTATTGTTCACGACGATAAGATGACAAATGGAGGTATTGTTATTTTATATTATTGCATTGTAGTTGTATGGTTATTTTTATCCGGGTAGGCTGGTTCTTTTATGCTTGCAATAAAAAACCTGACTTTTTATTCGTCTGCCTTAGAGTAATTTTTCTCCTACAACATTGTAGATAATTTCATTTAAACGATTCAATAAATAGATAGATTAAAACATGCTGTTAAAATTCGGCATTTAGAGTTACTGAGAAACATTGTTCTGCAAACCTGTTCAAAAATAACTCTTTTAACTAGGAAAAATATTGAACAGGTATGGTTACGGACACATTGATGATCTAGATCATCTAAACTGTCCTTGAGTCCAGATCTTTATGTTGTACATGATCAACAAGGCGGTAAAGAGTGTTTTGATCGTACTTCTTAGCTGTAAAAGCTACAAAAAAAAGTTCAACATCGTTGCAGACATATTACAGTCATTTCAGAACATTTACGGCACTCCAAACTATTCTTGAGTTCAGATCTTGATGTTCTACATGACCAATAAGGCGATTTACGAGGACTCCATCGTACTTATGAGTTGGTAAAGCTGCATGAGACATCATTGCACAATGATAGTCATATTACAGTATTCTTAGAATATCTGCGGCACTCCAAACTATTCTTAAATTCTGGTCTTGATGTTTTGCATGATCAACAAGGCGCTTTACGAAGTCTCTATCGAACTTATGAGTTGGTGAAGCTCCATGGCATATAATTGCACAATTTTAGTCATATTACAGTATTCTCAGAATATCTACGGCACTCCAAACTATTCTTGAGTTCAGATCTTGAAGTTTCGCATGAAAAAAGGTGACTTACGAGGTCTCCATCGAACTTATGAATTGGCGAAGCGCCATGGCATATAATGGCACAATGATAGTCATATTACAGTATTATCAGCATATCTACAGCACTCCAAACTATTCTTAAGTGCAGATCTTGGTGTTTTGCATGACCAACAAGGTGATTTACGATGTCTCCATCGAATTTATGAGTTGGTGAAGCGCCATGGCATATAATTGCACAATTATAGTCATATTACAGTATTCTCAGAATATCTACGGCACTCCAAACTATTCTTGAGTTTAGATCTGGATGTTTAGCATGATCAAAAAAGGTGACTTACGAGGTCTCCATCGTACTTATGAGTTGGTGAAGTTCCATGGGACATCATTGCACAATTGTTTTCATATTAATGTATTCTCGGAATATCTACGGCACTCCAAACTATTCTTGAGTTCAGATCTTGATGTTCTACATGACCAATAAGGCGATTTACGAGGACTCCATCGTACTTATGAGTTGGTAATGCTGCATGAGACATCATTGCACAATGATAGTCATATAACAGT
The DNA here is from genome assembly GCA_024533555.2 of Aedes koreicus. Lineage (NCBI taxonomy): Eukaryota > Metazoa > Arthropoda > Insecta > Diptera > Culicidae > Aedes > Aedes koreicus. The sequence continues at coordinate 1,539,343 of JAHHFK020001972.1, read as the reverse complement.
ATTCTTAGAATATCTGCGGCGCTCCAAACTATTCTTAAATTCTGGTCTTGGTGTTTTCCATGATCAACAAGGCGATTTACGAGGTCTCCATCGAACTTGTGAATTGGTGAAGCTCCATGGCATATAATTGCACAATTATAGTCATATTACAGTATTCTCAGAATATCTACGGCACTCCAAACTATTCTTGAATTCAGATCTTGATGTTTAGCATGATCAAAAAAGCGACTTACGAAGTCTCCATCGTACTTATGAGTTGGTGAAGCTCCATGGCATATAATTGCACAATTATAGTCATATTACAGTATTCTCAGAATATCTACGGCACTCCAAACTATTCTTGAGTTCAGATCTTGATGTTTAGCATGATCAAAAAAGCAACTTATGAGGTCTCCATCGTATTTATGAGTTGGTAAAGCTGCATGAGATATCATTGCACAATGATTGTCATATTACAGTATTCTCAGAATATCTACGGCACTCCAAACTATTCTTGAGTTTAGATCTTGAAGTTTCGCATGAACAAAAAAGTACGAGGTATCCATCGTACTTATGAGTTGATGAAGCTCCTTCGGACATCATTGCACAATTATAGTCATATTACAGTATTTTCAGAATATCTACGACACTCCAAGCTATTCTTGAACTTTAACATGTCAGATCTTGAAGTTTCGCATGATCAAAAAGGTGATTTACGGGGTCTCCATCGTACTTATGAGTTGGTGAAGCTCCTTGGGACATCATTGCACAATTATAGTCATATAACAGTATTCTTAGAATATCTGCGGCACTCCAAACTATTCTTGAGTTCAGGTCTTGGTGTTTTACATGATCAACAAGGCGATTTTCGAAGTCTCCATCGAACTTATGAGTTGGTGAAGCACCATGGCACATTATTGCACAATTATAGTCATATTACAGTATTTTCAGAATATCTAAGGTGCTCCAAACTATTCTGGAGTTCAGATCTTGAAGTTTCGCATGATCAAAAAGGTGATTTACGAGGTCTCCATCGTACTTATGAGTTGCTGAAGCTCCATGGGACATCATTGCACAATGATAGTCATATTACAGTATTCTTAGAATATCTACGGCACTCCAAACTATTCTTAAATTAAGGTTTTGGTGTTTTGCATGATCAACAAGGCGATTTACGAAGTCTCCATCGAACTTATGTATTGGTGAAGCTCCATAGAACATCATTGCACAATGATAAGTCATATTACAGTATTCTCAGAATATCTACGGCACTCCAAACTATTCTTGAGTTCAGATCTTGATGTTTTGCATGACCAACAAGGTGATTTACGAGGTCTCCATCGTACTTATGAGTTGGTAAAGCGCATGGGACATCATTGCACAATGATAGTCATATTACAGTATTCTAAGAATATCTGCGGAACTCCAAACTATTCTTAAATTCAGGTCTTGGTGTTTTGCATGATCAACAAGGCGATTTTCGAGGTCTCCATCGAACTTATGAGTTGGTGAAGCGCCATGGCACATTATTGCACAATTATAGTCATATTACAGTATTTTCAGAATATCTACGGCACTCCAAACTATTGTTGCGTTTGGATCTTGATGTTTTCCATGATTAAAAAGGTGACTTACGAAGTCTTCATCGTATTTATGGGTAAAGCAGCATGGGACATCATTGCACAATTACAGTCATATTACAGTATTCTCAGAATATCTTCGGCACTCCAAACTCTTCTTGAGTTCAGATGTTGATGCATGATCAATAAGGCGATTTACGAGGTCTCCATCGAACTTATGAGCTGGTAAATCTGCATGGGACATTATTTCACAATTTTAGTCATATCAAAATAATCTCAGAATATCTGCGGCACTCCAAACTGTTCTTGAGTTCAGATCTTGATGTTTTGCATGATCAACAATGCGACCCATGAAGTCTTAATCGTACTTATGAATTGGAGCCCATGTTCCATGGTGTTTTGCATGATCAAAAAGGCGGCTTTTACTACAATATCATAGGTACTCCAAATCATTATGGAGTTGGTATCTTAATGTTCGAGAGGATCAATCCACTAATTGCTATTTCCTTATCAAATATACGTTTTTGTCCATTTTCCAACAGTTTTCAAACTTTATTTAAATGGATGTGTCATCATTCACATAGAAAAAACCCAGGCAGACGATTATCATTTGCGTTGTTCGTAGCTTAATTACATTATTCCAAGTTCATGCAATTATTAGCGAGTCCAATGTCCTCTATCTGACTCTTCATCTTAAAATGATAAAAAATTAACCACAACATCTGCAATTCAACACCGTAAATCTCTTTTTTAAAAATCGAGATCTTGGCTCAAGGGTAATCCGGAGTAACGTAGATATTCTGGCAACGATGAAATACGGATAAAAGGATGTTATGGTGTTCCAAGAAGCTTTGAAACGCATGTATACGGTCGAGACATCGTAGATATCCGTGATAATATTGAGAACGTTATTATCTGAACTCATGAATAGTTAAGAGTACCGTATACATTTTGCGAATACTGTCATGTGTGTAAAAAGAGGTAATGATATCTCATGAAGTTTTTCTCACCGATACGTACAGTGGAGACATCGTAAACCGCCTTGTTGATCATGTGGAACATTGAACTTCTGAACTTAAGGATAGTTTGGAGTACCTTAGGTATTCTATAAATACTAAAACATGTTTATTTCAGTGTTTCGATGTCCCGTGGGGCTGTTTCAACTCATAAGTTCGGTGGGGACATCGTTAATAGCCTTGTGGATGTTGTAGAACATCAAGAACTGTATTGAAGGATATTTTGGTGTACCGTAGGTATTCTAAAAATAATGTAACATTTTTATTTCAGTGTTATGATGTCCCGTGGAGCTTTTTCAACTCATAAGTACGGTGAAGACATCGTAACTGCCGTGTTGATCATGTTGAACATCAAGATTTGAACTCAAGGATAATTTTGGGTACCTAAAGTATTCTAGAAATACTGTAACATATCTAATACAGTGTTATGATGTCCCGGGGAGCTATTTCAACTCATAAGTTCGGTGGAGACATCCTAAATAGTCTTGTTGATGATGAAGAACATCAAGTACTGTATTGGGGGATAGTTTGGTGTACCGTAGGTATTCTAGAAATACTGTAGCATATTTAATACAGTGTTATGATGTACCGTGGGGCTATTTAACTTCATAAGTACGGTGGAGACATCGTAAATAGCCTTGTTGATCATGTAGGATATCAAGAACTGAACTCAAGGATAGTTTGGAGTACCGTAGGTATTCTAGAAATACTGTAACATGTATATTACAGTATTATGATGTCCCGTGGAGCTTTTACAACTAATAAGTATGGTCGAGATATCGTATATAGCATTGTTGAACATTGTACAACATCAATATCTGTATTCAAGGATAGTTTGGAGGGTCTAGAACAACTTTTCATACACAGAAAAAAATTATAAATTTTAACATACGCGTAAGATTTCCCCCCGTTCAATTGCAAGCCAAAGGAAGCGTTTGCAATCTTTCATACGCCATACAACGTTGTGTGCAATCTTCCATACAACAGACCCAATTTATGGCCCAAACACAATGTGGACGGAAGCGGAACGGAAACGGCAAGTTTGACAGTTGTTGCAAATGACTTGTCCAATTAGAATCGGCTTAGATCTAGTCTGTATTCTTTCCAACAAGTAGCTTTAATGAGATCGGGCTTTTCCGCAGTCGTTGCCGTTATGATTGTTTAAGGCCATTCTTCATAATTATTATCATCTTCTTCATTTTCGTCACCATTATACTCTTTTCCATCTTCTTCATCTATTTCAACTACTTTTCCACCATCTTCATCTTCGTTTACCTCACATTCTCTCATTTTTGCGTTTTTTTTTTCTCACCTTTTTCATCTTGCTTTTCTCGTTTTACTACTAATACTTTACTATCCCCTCACTGACTACCATCTTCTTTTTCATTTTGGTCCCCCATCCTCTTGTATTGATATTTTTCTATCAACTTTCTTTCCTTCATCCTGCATTCGCAATTATTTGTTTTGCCTCCATATTCATTTCCTGCTCCGAACCGCCGTCTTCCTCCGGTTTAGTTAATCTTCATTGTTCTTCATCCCAGTCTCGCTGTATTCACCTTCTTGGTACTACGTTTTCCAATTGCTCCTATTTTTCGCTGTTGCATTAATTACAGTTTGTTAAGGTTAATTCAGCTTAATATCTAAGGCTACGTATTTATACAGGTTTGATAGTTGCCTCAAAGTTTCCCATGTTGAAGTTCATAAGATCGTCTGAATATTTTAAGACCTATTTATTTATTTTCTTGGCACCCGTCGTTCAGACAATATTCCTCCATCGTTCTCGGTGCATGGTTGCTCCTCTCCAATCCCGTGGGCACCTTGTACTCCCTAGATCTTGTTCCACTTGGTCTAACCATCTTGACGACGAGGAGCAGTCTTGAGCCAACCGTATACCCATCGAACGCCATTTTCGCAGGATGGTTGTCTGGCATTCTCGCAACGTGTCCTGCCTAGCGTATGCGTCTGGATTTGACCATCTCACCAATACTTGGATCGCCAGTGAGTTGCGCGAGCTCATGATTCAATCTTTCTGCACTCCGCCAAAGATGATGATTAGCACCCATCAGTCAAAAACTCCGAGTGCTCAAAGATTGTCCACGCCTCATGTTCGTAGAGAACAACCGGTCTTATTTGCGTTTTGTACAGGATACACTTCGTGCGGGAGCTAAGTTTGTTTGACCGCAGCTGCTTGTGGAACCCGTAGTTTCCACTGATAATACGCCTCCGGATCTCACGGCTGTTGTTATTATCCTTGTCGACAACCTCGAACTCATCTCCGTCCATTGTTACGAGTACACAGCTTCCTATTCGGGCAATGTCTTCTGCATGCCATCATCTACTTCATTTTAGACGTACTTATCTTCAACCCAACCTTCACTGCTTCGCGCTTTAGTTTGGTGTGCTGCTTTGCCCCCGCCTTAAATGTGCTGCCGACAATGTCCACGCCAAAGGTAAAGCAGATAAGTTGACTGGATCTGTTGAGAACCGTGCCCTGCATGTTGAACACCGCTCGTCTCATAACACCATCAAGAGATTCCGTCTCGAAAGATTCGAAAGAACCCGATAATCCATTCGATGTCCTCACACAGCACTGGGTTTCATCCATCGTAGCCTTGATAAGTCGGCTCAGCTGCCCCGAAAAACCGTTCTCGTCCATGATCTTGCATAACTCTTTTCGGTTAACTGTATCATATGCGGCTTTGAAGTCGATGAATAGATGATGCGGAGATTCCCAATACTTTTGGGAGGATCTACCGCAAAGTGAATATTCGGTCCGACGTTGACCGTCCTTCGAAGAAGCCGCTCTAATAACTTCCCACGAATCTATTTGCAAGTGATGACTGTTGGCAGATGACCCCATCCTTCCACTCCTCGGCAGCTGATCGGTATTCCAAATCCTGGCTATCAATCGATGCAGGTAATTGACCAGCTTGTCCAGGCTCATCTTGATAAGTTCTGCTCCGATACCATCCCTTCCAACCGATTTGCTGCTCTTCAATTGCTTGATGGCATCCTTAACTTCACCTATCGCGCCGGGGGTGGCATATCTCCATCACTTACTGCAACGCCGACGGCACTTCCTTCGCTGTATTGGTCCTCTTACTGTACTCCATTCTGATGTTCATCGAAGTGCTGCCATGACAACCACTTGTTCTGTCAGTTTCGTTCGTCCAAACAAATTGAGAGATCGGCAGTTCTACGTCCCGCGTTTCCATTCATTAGTCCTTATCCGTAGCCGATTGTTCCGGTTCGAATCTCTTCCTTGTGTATTATTCGTTGCTGTGGCTTGCAGGGCCCACAACCATCCCCACTATCTAGCAGTAGTGATGCTGCTGTTTAATTGTCCCGAGCACCACCAGGACTTTCGGCTTTTGTATTTAGAGTCCTGGGCACTCTAACAGGACGGTAGCTCAGCCGCTCCTAACATGGAGAACAGACGCTGCTTTGAGCCATCCCTAACCTGGAAGCAGACATTCGATTGTAGTTCATTTTGCGTTGCACAGGCTGCACCACGGGGAGACGTACTACCTTACAGCCCTTCAAAACCTTTTGGACCTAAGAATTACTACTCTTCAATCGCCCAAAATAGATGTTTTCTAATGTAGACATATTATATTTGTTGTGTATTTTAAAGATCGGTTGACCAAGGGGATTTCACATAAACATTTTGTTATCATGAATATAGCAGCAAGCCGACACATACTCAAAGTTGTTTTCTTTTTCTTCCCCTATCGCAGGTTGGGAAACCATCCTGGGAACCAGCTCCGGCAGTAGCAGCACATCCTGGAGCACCGGTTCGACGACGCCGCCACTCAGCGAGGATGGACATTCCACGTCACCGAACAGCACTAACAGCAGCATCAACGGCATTAGCAGTAGCAGCAGTAGCGGAATCAATAGCAATGGCAGCAGCCCACCAGGCAATGCAAATAATAACAACAACAGCAACAACAACAACAACATCACCACCAATAACAACACTGCCAGCACCAACGGTACCACCAATGAAATTGTGATTCGCGGCCCCCGGACCACATCGATCTCCACCTCGGACGAAGGCATCGGAATGGACTACAACGAGGATCTGCCACGGAAGCGACGGGTAAGTGATTTGATCTTCCTGATTCTTCCTCTGTCCTATAAGGGGTCATCAGACCACCGACGTGGGTTCCAAATTGGCTGAGAAAAAGCAAAAACCTCCGACTAATTACCGTGGTGGGGCAGAAATTACCTCCAATTGGCGATAAATGGCGCTCATCTATTCGGTCTACCTCCTCAGAAATCGCAGCGGAACGTAATGATGGTGAAAAATGCGCTGCTTCGAAAGGCGAACGCCGCGCTGACAGCGCACACGAGACAATCGCTGCACGTGTGTGTACGGGGACGATTGTTTTGAATGCTCTTCATTTGCGGAAAACACGGTGCAGCACAACAACAAACCGTAACAAACATAGCAACGGCAACAACAACAACCAGAAGAGCAGGCGGGAAAATTATCCAACCAATCACTCGTAATGGAGAATTGGTTCGATCAGCTGTTTTCAGAGAGTTCGTTTGCGAGCAGGGGCGAGTGTCGCCATCATAGGGGAGGCAAATTGGATTATTCGATGACGAAAAGGCGCTTCGGTCGAATGGAGTGACGTCAATTGTGAACTGTGGCCGCAGGTTGTCGTTTGGGTTTTTAAAGCAGACCATCAGAGATGAGCCTCTTTGGAATGTATTTCAAGGCGAGATTTGTTTTAACGATGTTTGAACGTTTACTATCTGTCGCAAATCAAAATAGCTTCTACGACACCTCGTACGTGAAATTGAATGCAGGAAGGAATCAAGAGAGCAAGAATCTCGTGCTTAGGACTCTCGTCTCAGAGTAATCAATAAATCTCGAATGGAGTTCGTCGGAAAGCTCGTCTGAATTATTCATGAATTGTGTCTAAAATCCTTGGTGCATCTTGTTTGAGGTACTTTGAGAATCTACCCTGCAAGTTTTCAAAATGTTTGCATTGTTCTTCTTTTTTCTTCTTTCGTAGTGTTTCAAGCTTATTGCTTTAACAACCAGCTTATTGGTTGCTCTCAACTTAGTGTTCTAAATGCACTTACACAGTTATCAATTGGAAGCTTTCGATGTTTGCATTGTTATCACCATTACAGGGTGTCTCACAATAGGTGTCACTGAAACAAAATGGGATTACAGCAAAACAAATCAACCAAATCATAGCATTTATTTTTCATTTGAAAGATACATGTTATAGAAATAAACCATATTAATTCAATTCGAATATCTCCCCCTTTTCCTTGATAACTCTGCGCCAACGCTTTGTAAACACATCGCAGCTGTGTTTCCTGATTTCCTGAGGAATTTGGTCCCAAATTTCAACCAAATGTGTCTTGAATCGATCTAAAGTAAGCCCTTTCGTAGGGCCTATATTGAAGCATGTTGAAGCATATAACCCCAAACAAAGTAGTCAAGTGGGTTGAGATCCGGTGAAGATGCCGGACATTCTTCGCTTGTGCTGAAATCGGGCAAATTTTCCGCGCACCACGCTTCTTTGCCTTGTGAGCTGGAGCTGAGTCCTGTTGGAAATAATATGGTGTATTCCCATACAGCGTTGAAGCATGAGAAAGCAGATGGTTCTTCAAAACCTGCTCGATGTAATATCCAGTGTTGATTCTATGAAAAGAAGAGGAAGTTTTCCTTTTCGTGAAAAGGCGCCATGATTTTCGATGCATTCTGATAGCATTCTACGTCTAGTTTATCTCTTGTGATATTGGCAAGACTTTTGCCATACACACGATCATTTTGTTGATTATGACTGTCCTGAAGGAGGAAGAGCTTTTCATCCGAAAACAAAATCTCGCAGTCACCGTGCCGAACCAAAAGATTTCTGCTTCTTTGGTCCCTGGCTTGCTTTTGACGCTCCGTCAACCCGTAAACCCGTTGTTTCTTGTACGGCTTGCCCTCCAGATCATGTCTGAGGAGCCTGTTCATTGGAGCAGGGGACATTTGAAATTGTTTGCTAAATTTAAGGCCAGATTCGGCCGGATTACGTCTTATTCGCTCCCTCACACATTTGATCTTTTTCTTTGTTCTGGCAGTTCGTCTGGCACCTCCTTTGTGTTGAATATGGACATTTCCAGTTTCCTTGAACCGTTTCAAGGTACGAAAAACAAAACGCTCTGACACAAGCTTTTGCAAATGTAATTTTAAAACTTGCTCCCGTATGGCTTCCATGGTAGCTGAAAAACATAAACAAATGGAATCGCTTATTTCGACAAAGATTTTTCATTAGGGCTTTTTCTGCGAATTTCTCGCCATTGAAAACTCGCCTAATCAAACCACCACGGTCATTTCGAAGAGAAAGAGTTCACCTTCCCGATAGAATTGGAGGCTTACATGGGTAGCCTTTGTGCCACGAGAAATTTACGAAATAAGCCATGATTTGCGTTTGTCAGTTAGGCCCTAACGAAAAATCTTTGTTGATTTATCTTCAGCGATAAGCTGTCAAAAGAATTCTCTCAAAACGGGCAAATTAAATTCCGCTGTTAAAATAACCCAGCTGAAATAAACCAAGACTGAAAAAAGGTGACACCTATTATGAGACACACTGTAAATATAATTAAAATTGATAATCAAATTGATAACATTTCTCTAATGTCCGAATGTGGCCACTTTTCTTGGGATCTCCCGGAATAAATTGCGGTCATAAAAATGCACTAAGGTCTTATTTTACACCGTTTTTTTCAAGCGATAACTCCAGAACGGAACACCTTATCGACCTAATTCGAATCACATCTTACGTCTTGGACAAAAGGTAATCATATGGCAGTTTTTCAAAAAATTCGCAATTTAAAAAACGCAATTTAAAAATACTAAAATTTTCAAAAAACTGTATTTTGACCATTGCATGGAAAGGTAACACATGCAAACAAAATCGAATCAATTTAAAATTGTTTATGCATGTGAATTTATCAACTTTAGTCCTTTTTTACACGGTTTCATATTAAAAGTAGAACGTATCGCCCGTGTAAAAATAAACCTTGGTTGTAAATTGGTCGTGTTCGAATTTGAACACTTTGCGAAGGACCTTCGGAACCTGTTACAAAGTAACCAAGGAAATTTTAGGATTTCAAATAATTCGAATTTGTAATAAGTAGTATTGTTTCAATAAATCTCGTAAAATTATTCAAGAATCTCATCTGCGATTCTTCCCCTAAATCTCGTCTTAGATTCTTCCAAATCTCGTCTGAGATTTTTCCGAATCTTTTCTGAGACTCTGCCGAATCTCGTCTGCGATTCTTCCGTCTGAGATTCTTTCAAATCTCATCTGAGATTCATCCGAATCTCGTCGGAGATGTTCCAGAATCTTCAAAATTCTTCAAAAACTCGTCTGAAATTCTTTCAAATCTTGTCTGAGATTCTTGCGAGTCCTATCTGAGATTCGTCCGAATCTAATCTGAGATTCTTCCAAATCTCGTCTGAGATTCTTTCAAATCTCATCTGAGATTCTTCCGAATCTCGTCTGAGATTTTCCAGAATCTCGATTAAGTTCCTTACGAATCTTGTCTGAAATTTCTCCGAGTCTTGGCTAAGAGTATCCCGAGTCTTGTCTGAGAGTCTTCCGAATCTCGTCTGAGATTCTTCCGACTCTCAATTAAGTTTCTTTCGAATCTTGTCTGAGATTCTTTCAAATTCTGTCTGAATCTCGTCTGAGATTCTTCCGATTTTCGACTGAATCTCGTCTGAAATTCTTCCAAATCTTGTCTGAGATTCTTGCAATTCCTATCTGAGATTCATCCGAATCTTATCTGAGATTCTTCCAAATCTCTTCTGAGATTCTTCCAAATCTCGTCTGAGATTCGTTCAACTCTCATCTGAGATTCTTCTGAATCTCGTCTGAGATGTTCCAGAATCTTCAAAATTCTTCAAAAACTCGTCTGAACTTCTTCAAAATCTCGTCTGAGTTTCTTACTAATCTTGTCTAAAATTCTTCTGAGTCTTGTCTGAGAATCTTCCGAATCTCGTCTGAGATTCTTCCAAATCTCGATTAAGTTTCTTTCGAATCTCGTCTGAGATTCTTCTGATTCTCGACTGAATCTCGTCTGAAATTCTCCACAATGTTCGATTTCTGTCTAAATCCTATCTGAGATTCTTCCGAATCTTGTCTGAGATTCTTGTGAGTCCTATCTGAGATTCCAAATCTCGTCTGAGATTCTTCGGTCTAAGATTCATTAAAATCTCATCTGAGATTCTTCTGAATCTCTTCTGAGATTATTCCAAAACTTGGAAGAGATTTGAGAGTTCCTCTGAGATTCTTCAAAATCTCGTCTGAGTTCCTTACGAATCTTGTCTGAAATTCTTCCGAGTCTTGTCTGAGAGTCTTCTGAATCTAGTCTGAGATTCTTTCGAATTCTGTCTGAATCTCGCCTGAGATTCTTCCGATTCTCGACTGAATCGCGTTTGAAATTCTTCCAAATCTTTTCTGAGATTCTTTAGAATCTCGTCTGAAATTCTTCCGAATCTTGTCTGAGATTCTTTCAAATCTTGTCTGAGATTCTTCCAAATCTCGTCTAAAATTCTTTCAAATCTCGTCTGAGATGTTCCAAAATCTCGTCTGAGATTCTTCAAAAACTCGTCTGAGATTCTTCAAAATCTCGTCTGAAATTCTTCCGAGTCTTGTCTGAGAGTCTTCTGAATCCATTCTGAGATTCTTTCGAATCTCGATTAAGTTGCTTTCGAATCTCGTCTGAGATTCTTTCGAATTCTGTCTGAATCTCGTCTGAGATTTTTCCGATTCTCGACTGAATCGCGTTTGAAATTCTTCCAAATCTCGTTTGAAATTCTTCCAAATCTTGTCTGAGATTCTTGCGAATCCTATCTGAGATTCTTCCGAATCTTATCTGAGATTCTTGCAAATCTCGTCTGAGATTTTCCAGAATCTTCAAAATTCTTCAAAAACTCGTCTGAGATTCTTCAAAATCTCGTCTGAGGTCCTTACTAATCTTGTCTGAAATTCTTCCGAGTCTTGTCTGAGAGTCTTCCGAATCTCGTCAGAGATTCTTTCGAATCTAGATTGAGATTCTTTCGGAAGTTGCCTGAATCTCGTCTGATATTCTTCCGATTCTCGACTGAATCGCGTTTGAAATTCTTCCAAATCTTGTCTGAGATTCTTGCGAATCCTATCGGAGAGTCTTCCGAATCTTATCTGAGATTCTTCCAAATCTTGTCTGAGATTCTTCCAAATCTCGTCTGAGATTCTTCCGTCTGAGATTCTTTCAAATCTCATCTGAGATTCTTCTGAATCTCGTCTGAGATGTTCCAGAATCTTCAAAATTCTTCAAAAATTCTTCCGATTCTCTACTGAATCTCGTCTGAAATTCTCCACAGTGTCGTCTGAATTTCTTCCGAACTTCATCTGAGATTCTTCTGAATCTTGTCTTAGACTTTTGAGGCCTCTCGCTTGAGATTCTTCCGAATCTTGTCTGAGACTCTTCTGAATTTCAAATCTTCAAAATTCTTCAGAAACTCGTCTGAGATTCTTCAAAATCTCGTCTGAGTTCCTAACGAATCTTGTCTGAAATTCTTCCGAGTCTTGTCTGAGAGTCTTCCGAATCTCGTCCGACTTTTTCCGAATCTCGATTAAGTTTCTTTCGAATCTCGTCTGATATTTTTCCGAATCTCATCTGAGATTCTTTCGAATCACATCTAAGATTCTCCCGAATCTCGTCTTAGATTTTTCTAAAATCTCATCTAAGATCCTTTCGAATCTCGTCTAAGATTTTTCCAAAATCTAGTCTGAGAATCCTCTAAAGCTCGTCTAAGATACTTCCGAATCTCGTTCGAGAATCTTCAAAATCTTATCTAAGAAATTCCGCCAAATCTCGTTTGCGATTCTTCCGAATCTCGTCTGAGATTTTTCTTAATTTTCCCTGAGATTCTTCCAAATACCATCTGAGATTCATCCAATTCTCATCTGAGATTCTTTCAAATCTAGTTTGAGATTCTTTCGAATCTCGTCTGAGATTTTTCAAATTTCGTCTGAGATTCTTCTGAATCTCGTCTGAGAGTCTTCCGAATCTTATCTGAGACTCTTCCGAGTCTAGTTTAAGATTCTTCTGAATCTCATCTAGGATTCTTCCGAATTTCGATTAAGATTCTTCCGAATTTCGATTAAGATTCTTCCAAATCTCGTCTGAGATTCTGTAGAATCTTGTCTGAGATCTTTCATGTTCGAATCCCTAGCATCATTCAACCATCATAAGTTGTTGCAGCATCTTGATTGTGACTAAATTGAGTTACAATGGAGTTACATTAACCGATTTATAACAAAATTTATAATACTTCGCGGAGGACGTTCAGATCCTGCCACAATGATGAAATGAGGCAAGGCAACTGTAGGTTCTTAAATAGTTTGAATTTGTATCGTGTTTTCGAAACCATAAAGTTTGATATCCATATTGATGAGGTTTCGCTCATGTCAGAAAGCGGTTACTTTCCTTGAGACTTCCAGAACCTCCTTAAAAATGCCCAAGGCAACTTGGCACTTTCAAAATATCTGGATTGCTGTCGCATTTAAAAACTATAAAGTTCGAAACCCATATTGATGAGGTTCCAGCCATATCTGAAAGCGGTCGCCTCCCGAGGGACCTCCAGAACCTGCTACAAAGTAACAAATGCAACTGAGGACTCTCAAAATGTTAGTATGGTAGTCACCTCACCATGAAATTTTACATTCATATTGATGAGGTTGCAGCTGAATCTGAAAGTGGGTGACTTCCCGGACGGAGCTCCAGAACCTGCTACAAATTGGCATTGAAAATCATAAAATTTGTTACACACATTGATGGCATTTCTCTCGTATCCTAATGCGGACACTTCCCGGGGCACCTTCAAAACCAACAATAACGTTGGTAACTGTGGATTCTCTAGATCTTTGAATTGTAACAACGTTTTAAAAGCATGAAATTTGATAAGCATATTGACGTTAATTCGCCCATGTCCGTAAGTGGTCAGTTTCCAAGGGGATCTCCCGACTCTGCTACAAAGTGGAAAGGGCAACTGGGCGCTTTCACAATGTTGCCATTGTCATCATCTTTCAAAATCATGAAGTTCGATACCCATTTTAATAATGGCCATGTCCGAAGGTGGTCACTTTCCGGGAACCTTCAGAATCTGCAACAAACTGATCAACGCAACTGCAGGTTCTTAAAAAGTTAGGTTTCTTATCGCCCTTCAAAATTACGAAGTTTGATACCCATATTGAGGACGTTCCTCCCAAGTGATATTTTCCCGGGGACCTCTCAAATCTGCTATAAAGCTCTTTTAGGGTTCTAATGCATTCTACACTTCTAAATCATGGTCTAGGGACTTATCATAAACCGAAGTACTTAATTGCTTCCTAATTCTTCTACCAAAGCATTGAATCTCATCCGATGACTACTGGTCTTGGTTCAATTAGCCTTCCGATGAATCCTTCAAACATTCTTTGAAACTGCTTCATCGTCCATCGTTAGATCAAATTTGGCATCACTGCTCCTTAAAACCAGTTCTTGTTTGCGATGGATATCTACTTGCTAGTGTGTTTCAGCTTGTTCTGTTATCCACCATGCAGGCTCAATTAAGACCAGTGGAAGTCATTTGGAAATTGGCTCGAGGCTCGAGGCATCCAATTCATCCGAAAGTCAACTAGACTCTCCAAATCGTTCTGAAGATCAGATCATTTGATCAAAGAAGGCTTGAACAATATTCTTGATATCGAAGCTCTTCAGAATAGAATCATGAAACCTATGGACGCCGATTTCGATCAGATTTCTTTGTTTATAAGATGGTCGAAGATCTTCAAGCTGTCCGGAGTTTTAGATCATGTGACCCGTCAGACCCTTTCCTAGCATTGATTTTTTTTGTGTGCAACGAATGCTAATGAATTTCAAGAATTGACATCCCAAGCAACACAGATCCATCGAAACAGATTACAGCAACTAGATTGTGATTCAAATCAGTTGCATAGCAGTTACTTTAACTGATTTGCAACAAATGTGCTACTAGGGATTGTTTCAATAGTCATAATTACAGAGTTACACGCGAAACTGAACTTCGGGGTGTTTTGAAAGACCTAGAACTCCTCACAGATACAGTAACTGAATCTTTATTGTTTGTAAAAATTCTGCGAATCCAGTTGAGCATATTTAAATGCTATTGGCTTAGTCTCAGTTTTGTTGAACACACAAGTTGAGTTGAGTTGCAGGGCGGTCTAGAGATTCTAGATCATGGGATACATCAAAGGAGATGACGAATGATGTTTGGAGATTCTGTGCTGAAGTCTCGATATCGATATCAAAGATCGCATGCACTGTAATGTCAATTATTACATAACAGAAAACGAATTGTGGGATATTCTTCAGGTTAAGAATACGAAACTCACGTTCATGTTCCAAGATGATTCGTTGTAGTCGAAGAAATTATGACAGTTAATGAAACAGAGAATGTCACCGATGAAATCAGCAATCAAATCGCCACCAAGTCAGAAGAACTCTTGAGAATTTTTATTTTCAGATAGAATACGACTCGGTTCCGTGCTGTTGTTTTTACGACATCTGAGCCCAACAAATCGTTGCCAAAACACTAGCGCACTACGTCATTTAAGCGGATGTTACTTGGAATCATTGAAATCCTCCGTATGCCCTACACGGCCATCAATTTTACTCAATTTTGAGTCATTTTTGACTCATCTTTGCCAATTCAGATGCACTCATCACGTGGTGTACAGATAGAGAGCTGTGAAGTTTTTTTTCTTTCGTTGCACAATGATTGTGATTTTCAAGTTAAATTTCTACTCGGAAGTGCTTTTTTTACGTGTGATTGTATTCGGGCTGTTCCATTCGAAACGGATGATATGAAAATATTTGCCGAATAGCGAAGTGCTACTTCTTTAGAGACAAAAAAGCATCCTTTAGCATCACAGAGAAGTCGTCCAAATGAAGACTGTACATCAGCAACAATTTCCGGTGAGATCTATCTGATTATAACAAAATTTGAACGATACTGCTAAATACGTGCCATCCTCAAAACAATAAGATTTGGCGATGGAAGTGTATGCACAGTACCTTTATCCATTTGTGTTTGTATGTAATGGACGTGAGTAACCAGGCATTCTGAAATGGATCACTGGAACCCAACAGAACTATCACCTTCCAACTCCCGGGCTAAAAGTGTTTGTCGAGTCGACAACAGTTCGTTTAACTGCAAACATTTTTCTTCCATAAAAACACTGCTGGACGGTGGGCGTTGGATACACAGACATACACACACATTTTTGACTCATCTTTGCCAAAAGTGGAGTCACTCATATATGAGTAAATGTAACTCAGTTTGACCCTTGTAACATATCTAAAACATCCAACTGATTTAAGTCAATTTTTTTTTAGATATGATGACTTGTCAATCCCAGTTACTTTTCCTCATATATGAGTGACTCCACTGTTGGCAAAGATGAGTCAAAAATTACTCAAAATTGAGTTAAATTGATGACCATATACCATGCATCGAGAATGGATTGGAATACGACTCAAAACTTGCTTGAAACTTGCAAATTAACCCTACACGGACGCAAATTGTAACCCAGTGTGAGCGTCTATTAGGCTCAGTTTTGTTGCTCAGCCCATGAGTGACTTCTATTTGTACATAACTGAGTCGTAGATCAAGTGCAACTGAGTCAAGTACACTCTCACAGTGAGTTACAATTTTCATGGTCGTTCATCACAGTTATGTATTTAAAACTAAGTCATTTTTGACGCATTTTCGTCATAACTTAAGTCACTCACATATGAGTTTAATCTTGTTGGCATCAACAATGTTGACTTGTATCAAATTGATATTAATTTGTCGATTGACGATCTCAACAAGATTTACTCAAATATGAGAGACTCCACTTTCGACGAAATTGAGTCAGATATGAGTCAATTTTGCGTGAACTACCGTGGCCGTGTATTGAAATTGAATCGTCAGAGTTGTTGCGAGAACCGATTGAACGAAAACGACATTGAAAACTACTCCCGAACCACGCGTCCCCATGCCGGAATTTCAAAACGTCTTTCCATGGAGCCGCATGGCTTCTGTTAAACTCCACCATGGCACGAAAAGCTCCAACCACCTCTCGCTGCTTCTTCTTCTCTCTTCAACACCATACAAGTCATCGCTTATTTATGCAAATCACGCATTTGATCTTGGCACCTTGGCGGCGCTTCACTCTGCGATCCACCTTCAAATTTGCGCCTGGTCTACCTTGCGCCGTCGCCGTGCTGAATGCCCGCCAAACTCAAGTGCAATCGAATACTTGGGGCTCGGTAATGCTCTTTCGCAGTCGGTACCTAGTGTTCGTTCAATTGCCCCCATACCTGCTCACCGACTCCAGCCCCAACAACAACAACAACAAACACGCTCGAACTCGAACTCGAAAAAAAAAAAAGTAGTTCGCGCGCCGCGAAATCATAGTAACGGCGGGCTTTGTGTTGGTAGTAACCAGGGCGACCCCCTCTTCCACTAGCACCAACACGACCGTAGGCCGATAGTAACATTACCACTACTACTAAGACCCACCACCACCCCAACCGTGCGCCGCTGCTGCTGGAGAGCAAACCGCACACGATCGAGAGCGGCCAGCTTGCTGAGCCGATAGCCGTCCCAGAGAGACCGGGCCGCCTATGGAGACTCGCTCGTTGGGCGTCGGTGTCGGTGTCGGGGCGAAGAAAATCATATGATCGGAGCGTGTGTAGGTTGTCTGAAAGTCGTCGGGCCCGAGACTTCCAGTCATTAAAATTTGACAGTGCGGTGCAGCTGTGTGTGCAAACTACTAGGCAGCAGCGCGACCGCGAGTAGTGTGCCGCGCCGGAGTTTTGTTTTCGTTGCGTGCGTGCGCGTTTTCTCTGTCCCCAGCGACGTCGACGTCGTTGTTGTCGTCGTCCCCGTGCCGTGTTAGGAACGAGTTGCATTTTTTGGAGATTTTTTTCCTGGATTTCAAGGATAACCGGAACCGAACGAGCGATCGAGAGAAAACCGGTCGTCGTACCTTGTCTCTCTCTCTCTCTCCCACACCACTACCCCTCTGTGTGAGGGCCTTTCCTGAGCTTCAGCAAACAAACGAGTGAGTACACCTTTTCACAAGATTTGATCTCTTATTTTGCGGCGTACTACTGAGCTGCTACCGAGCGCCAACTTTTTGAGGTTATGGTTGGTGATCTTTTGTGCGAGTTGAACACCTTTCGGGGACGCAACCACTATGCCTAGTCGTTGCATCGTTTGACTTTAGCTACTGCAGCAGCAATGGCGTCGTCGGCGGAGGCGGCGGCGGTGGCAGTGGGGATAACTACGACGATGGCCGCAAATGCAACAAATCAACGTGTGGTGTGTGATGGTGGGAGGGCCGTGGTACAAAGTCCGAAAATATGCGCCACAATGATGGTTGTTGATCGTCAAGTACCAATGTAAAGTAGTAGATTGAGTAATGAGCGGGTTCGTATGCAGCAGCAATCGGTTTCACCGCGCGTTCACATCAACACACACACACACGGAACGGGTGGGGTTCGTTCGACGGAATCGAGTGCGACGACGGGGAAGGGGAATAGCCTCCAGCATTTGTTTTTTTTCCTTCTTCTTCTTCAATCCGATGCACTGGGTGTGTATATTTGTGTGTGTCGCTGCTGATAGGCGTGCGCGTAAATAAATATTTTCACGATTTCTTCTCTGCATGCAAAGTGCAATACCGTCGATCTTCTTTTTCGTTTTCGCGCACTCCATGCGTCGTTACCAGCAGCGCTCTACAATAATTATTACACAAGAACCTTGCAGCAAGCCAACTTGCTACTGCTGTTGCTTGATTATGACATGACTTGCAGAGAACCAACCATAAGTGATACGGTGCATGCTTGCATTGTGGATTGGTTTTGCAAATGCAGTATATGTACATACCGACCGAATGCATGTACACTGTATAGTGGTCGGACGGGAAAATCAAGGCAAAGCAGAAGAAGAAACATCAGCTGAATGTCAGCTGGAGAGCGAATGTCTGTTTGCGTTTTTTTTATGGGTGTTGATCATAAAAAAAAGCTCTGCCATAAACAAATGAAACCGAAATTCGAAGCCGATTAAAAATGCAGACACGGAACCGATCCGTTTACGATCGCGTGGAAAATCTAATCTGGCCGGTTGTCGTTGGATTTGAGAGACGTGAGATAATGTTATTGCAAAAATATTCAACTAATAACACACTACCCAACCCCACCATTAAATTCTCCCAAAAACTATTAAAAAAACTGTCTAAGAACAAATTTTGGCCCTACAGTATTGGACAAAACATGTGCAACTCAAATCGAGCAATCATAAAAAGCATCAGTAAACTTCAATGTTTCGAAATCGAAATCGAGCAAGTTACTGCAGTTGACGGTTCAGGAGTCTAGATGTTTGCTACATGATTATTGCAGCAATCAGCTGTCAACTGACAGTTCACCGGCAGTGTTTTGTTGACAAGAGCCATTTTGCGCTGGTCAAAACAAGTGCAACTTCTCGCTTTCTTGGACTTATTCCTCTAGAAGTGTTTAAAAAAAAGGTGGAAAAGGTTTCGTTTGTTGACAAAAATCTTCTTAATTGCGTTATTGTACCATAACGAGGTAAATATTGCATGATAAACATTGAGAAAGTTCAATACTCATGTTTTCCTTATATTTATGTTATTAGACACCAAAATGGCTCCTGACAGCCTTGGATTGGAAAGAAAATAATCGATGATTACAAGAGCGGAATGTCACAAAAAACGATTTATGACAAATACCAGGTGAAAAAATGGACCGTTTCAAGACTGTGCTCAAAATTTCGTTCAACCGGGAAGATTTCTGTGGACAATAGAGGTAGAAGACCACGGTCCACTACGTCAAGAGTGGACTCTATGATCATCAGATGCATTAAGAAGGATCCTTCCACATCTTCCTTCAAGGTGCAAACGGATTTACAGTTATCTGTATCGGACCGGACAATCAGACGACGTGCCGTTGAAGCCGGATTATTCTCTCGACGCCCTGCGAAGAAACCTCTGATTTCACTTAGGAACCAGAAGAAAAGACTCCTGTTTGCTCAATCTCATATTGGCTGGGATGTGCAGAAATGGCGGACGGTTCTGTTCAGTGATGAGTCGAAGTTCAACATCTTCGGAAGCGACGGGATTTGCCGTGTACATCGACCGACTGGAAAACGCTTAGATTCACGGTACTGCCAGCAGACGGTGAAGCATGGCGGAGGCAATGTGATGGTCTGGGGATGTTTTTCTGCGAACGGCCTTGGTCCAATTCATCGAATCGATGGAATCATGGACCGTTTCATGTACAATAACATCCTGAAAGATGTTATGCTGCCTTATGCTGAATGGAATATGCCATTAAAATGGATATTCCAACGAGATAACGACCCCAAGCACACCGCCAAAGTGGTCAAACAGTGGTTTAAGGATAATCAAATAATGATGATGGACTGGCCGCCCCAATTTCCGGATCTGAACCTTATCGTGAATCAGCGAATTGATCGTGAAGGTGTTCGAAATAAGGATCAGTTGTTTGCACAAATCCAAAAGGCTTGGGCAGCAATTCCACAAAACTTCATTGACCACCTGATCGAGTCTATGCTTCGCAGATTCAAGGCCGTAATTGAAAATAAAGGATTCGCTACGAAATATTGAAAGCCTAATTGAATTTGGTAAACAACACGCGAAGTTGCACTTGTTTTGTCCAGGAGGAAAACATTGACTTTTTATTTCTTTTATTTTTTCATGAATTGTTATGCATGAGTAATGATTTTTTTTTTTGTTATAATAAACATGAAAAGTGCTGTTTCTACAAACTAAAAAACATTTTTCTCCCAATTGACTTTTTATAAACCTTCAATGTAGAGTTTCATGATTGGGATTGACTGGTTGCAAATGTTTTGTCCAATACTGTATGAAAAAATAAAAAAAAAAAAAAAAAAAAAAAAAAAAAATAAAAAATAAAAAAAAAAAAAAAAAAAATTTTTTTTTTTTTTTTTTTTTTTGAAAAAAAAAAAAAAAAAAAAAAAAATAAAAAAAAACGACCCCACGAAGAAAAAAAACAAAAAAAAAAAATTAAAAAAAAAAATTTTTTTTTTTTTTTTAAAAATTTTAATATATACGAAAAAAAAAATATAAAAAAAATATATTTTAAAATTTTAAAAAAAAAAAAAAAATATATTGATTATTTTTGTAAGACCATCCGCTCTCGATATATTTCCGATTTAATTTTATCATATTCGAATAATATTCGAAAATACGACCTTTTCGTTAATTATTTTCATGTTAATTGTAAAAATTTTTCCGAAACTTTTTTTTCTCAGTGTATATTTTTTTCACAACCTTCACACATAGGGTCACAACTTGTTCTTAGACAGATTTTTTGTGCAACGAAAGGTTTTCGAGCTACAAATTATTAATTGAAGTGCTATTCAAAATGCTTACGCCCTTTTTAAAACTGACTCTTGAGTCACAAAAATCTATGATAGCGCGGAAAATGCTCAGTCTCCTAAGCCAAACGCGTATGCAAAGTTTCATTCAAATAAAAAAATATCGAAAATAATTTTCCACATATCCAGGTCATTTCGCCTGGAAACGCTCCATGTGATTTTGGAATTAAAATTGACAAATTGTGTGTGTTTTATTCAAACTTGACCAGCCTTTTTTCTTTTTAGGTTCTGGAAAAACTCAGACGATAGTCTCGAGATCTAAAGAGATGCTTGACAATCAGATAATATTTTGTAGGTTTTGAAGAAGATTCTCAATATGGAAGCGACTAAAAATGGTCTTAGATGAGATTATAAAGAATCCCAAACATAATTCAAGAAGGACGGCGCTGGTGGAGTAGTGATAAGCGTGGTTGCCTCTTACCCCAGTCGGTCTGGTATCAATTCCAGTTGGTGTTGTTAGGATTTTCTGAGACGAAAAATCTCTGATCACGTCTTCCTTTGGAAGAAAAATAAAGCCGTTGGTCCCAGCCCACGTGTTGATGGGTTGGGTAGGTAGGGTTCAGGTCGCCTTTCTAGCGAACAAGCCTCAGGCTGAAAGTCACGTGAATACGGAATAACAACAACAACAACAACAACATGATTCTAAAATATCTCAAACGAGGTTTAGTAGATTTTTTACGAGAATCTCATACTAGATTTGGCAGAATCTCAAACGAAATCCGAGAGAATCTCAGATGAAATTCCCAGACGAGATTATGGAGAGTCTCCTGCGAAATCATGGAGAATATCCGACAAGATTCCGAAGATTCTCAGCCGAGATTCTGGAGAGTCTCAGAAGAGATTCTAAAGATTTTCAAACGAGGTTCTTGAGCATCTCAAACAAGATTTTGGTGATTCTCAAATGAGGTTCTGGAGAAAATCCAACAAGGTTCTTGAAAATCTCAAACGAAATTCTTGAGAATCTCAATCGAGGTTCGGTAGAATCTTCATAATTCTAAAAAAAAAAACGGTCGCAATTCCGGAAAATAAAAAAGAGAAGCTCAGATGATAATCTTGGGATCGAAAGATATTCTTGGCTATCATATAGAATTCTGATGTTTTTTAAGAAGATTCCTTAGAATTTTAGAAGCGACTAAAAATAATCTTAGATGAAGTTGTAAAGAATCCTCAAATGGTTCCAAAAAAAACTCAGACAAGATTGAAGAGAATTTAAGATGAGATAACGCGATCCTTAAAAATCTTAAACGAGATTTTGGTGACTTCCAAACGAGGTACTGGCGATCTTCAAACAAGGTTCTTGAAAATCTCAAATGAGATTCTCAAGAATCTCAAAAGATATTCTAAAGAATCCCAATCTAGATTCTTGAGAATCTTAATATATTGGAGAAGCTCATACGGGATTCCGAATAATTTCAAAAAACTTATCTCAGGTAAAATCCTTAGATCCTAAGCTACGATTCAAAACAATCTCAGATGAGATCTGTGCGAGCCTAAAGCGTAAAAAAATTATACGAGATTCGGATGAATCTCAGACGAGATTCGGAAGATCCTCAGACGAGATTCGGAAGATCCTCAGACGAGATTTGAAGAATCTCAGAAGAATTTCTGGTGTATCTCAAACGTGATTCGGAAGAATCTCAGACGAGATTCGGAAGAATCGCAGACGAGATTCGGAAGAATCACAGACGAGATTTGGAAGAATCGCAGACGAGATTCGGAAGAATCTCAGACGAGATTCGGAAGAATCTCAGACGAAATTCGAAAGAATATCGGAAAAATCTCAAACCAGATTCTGAAGCAGCGCATACAAGATTCAGGATAATCTTAGACGAAATTTTGGAGAATCTAAGGCGAGATTCTGGAAAATCTCAGACGAGATTTTGAAGAATTTCAAACGGATTTATCCCCAACGAGTACCTGTAGAATCTCAGACGGGATTTTGGCGAATCTCAGGCGATATTCTAGAGAATGTCAGATGAGATACGGAAGAATCTCAGATGAGATTCGGAAGAATCTCAGCCGAGATTCCGAAGAAACTCAGACGAGATTCAGAAGAATCTCAGAAGATTTTCTGGTGTATCTCAAACGAGATTCGGAAGAATCTCAGACGAGATTCTGGAAGAATCTTAGACGAGATACTGGAGAATCTCAGGCGAGATTCTGGAAAATTTCAGACGAGATTTTGAAGAATTTCAAACGGATTTCTGGAGAATCCCCGACAAGTTCCTGTAGAATCGCAGACGTGATTTTGGCGAATCTCAGGCGATATTCCAGAGAATGTCAGATAAGATTCGGAAGAATCTTATACGAGATTCGGGCCTATCTCAGACGAGTTTCGGAATAATCTCAGACGAGATTCAGAAAAATCTCAGACAAGATGCGGAAGAATCTCAGATGATATTTGAAATCTTGAATCTCAGACGAGATTCAAAATAATTGCAAACGAGATTCGGAAGAATCTCAGACGTATTTCAGAAAAATCTCAGACAAGATTCTGGAGAATCTTAGACAAGATTCTGGATATTGATTCTCATAAACTTGGAAAACGAAATTCTGGCCGATCACAGTCGAATTTCTGGTGAATCTCAGTCGAGTTTCGGAAGAATCTCAGATGAGATTCGGAAGAATCTCAGATGAGATTCGGAAGAATCTCAGACGAGATTTAGAAGGAAATCAGAGGAGATTTAAAAGAATCTCAAACGAGATTCGAAGAATCTCAGACGAGATTTAGAAGAATCTCAGATGAGATTCGGGAGAATCTCAGAAGATTTTCTGGTGAATCTCAAACGAGATTTTGGAGAATTTCAAATGAGATTCTGGCGAATCTCAGACGAGTTTCGGAAGAATCTCAGACGAGATTCGGAAGAATCTCAGACGAGATTCGGAAGAATCTCAGACGAGATTCGGAAGAATCTCAGACGAGATTCGGAAGAATCTCAGACGAGATTCGGAAGAATCTTAGACGAGATTCGGAAGAATCTTAGACGAGATTCGGAAAAATCTCAGACGAGATTTGGGAGAATCTCAAACGAGATTCGAAGAATCTCAGACGAGATTTAGAAGAATCTCAGCCGAGATTCCGAAGAATCTCAGACGAGATTCAAAAGAATCTCAGAAGATTTTCTGGCGAATCTCAGACGAATTTCGGAAGAATCTCAGACTAGATTCCGAAGAATCTCAGACGAGACACGGAAGAATCTCAGACGAGACTCGGAAGAATCTCAGACGAGATTTGGAAGAATCTCAGACGAGATTCGGAAGAATCTCAGACGAGATTCGGAAGAATCTCAGACGAGACTCGGAAGAATCTCAGACGAGATTTAGAAGGAAATCAGAGGAGATTTAAAAGAATCTCAAACGAGATTCGAAGAATCTCAGACGAGATTTAGAAGAATCTCAGATGAGATTCGGGAGAATCTCAGAAGATTTTCTGGTAGAATCTCAAACGAGATTTTGGAGAATCTCAAATGAGATTCTGGAGAATCTCAGACGAGATTCGGAAGAATCTCAGACGAGATTCAGAATCTCAGACGAGATTCGAAGAATCTCAGACGAGATTCGGAAGAATCTCAGACGAGATTCGGAAGAATCTCAGACGAGATTCGGAAGAATCTCAGACGAGATTCGAAGAATCTCAGACGAGATTCGAAGAATCTCAGACGAGATTCGGAAGAATCTCAGACGAGATTCGGAAGAATCTCAGACGAGATTCGGAAGAATCTCAGACGAGATTCGAAGAATCTCAGACGAGATTCGGAAGAATCTCAGACGAGATTCTGAAGAATCTCAGACGAGATTTGGAGAATCTCAGACGAGATTCGAAGAATCTCAGACGAGATTTAGAAGAATCTCAGCCGAGATTCCGAAGAAACTCACGTCTTAGCCGAGATTCCGAAGAAACTCACGAGATTCAAAAGAATCTCAGAAGATTTTCAGGCGAATCTCAAACGAGATTCTGGAGAATCTCAAATGAGATTCTGGCGAATCTCAGACGAGTTTCGGAAGAATCTCAGACGAGATTCGGAAGAATCTCAGACGAGACACGGAAGAATCTCAGACAAGATTCGGGAGAATCTCAGAAGAGATTCGGAAGAATCTCAGACGATCAAGAATCTCAGACGAGATTCGGAAGAATCTCAGACGAGATTCGGAAGAATCTCAGACGAGATTCGGAAGAATCTCAGACGAGATTCGGAAGAATCTCAGACGAGATTCGGAAGAATCTCAGACGAGATTCGGAAGAATCTCAGACGAGATTCGGAAGAATCTCAGACGAGATTCGGAAAAATCTCAGACGAGATTCGGAAGAATCTCAGACGAGATTCGGAAGAATCTCAGACGAGATTTTGAAGGATCTCAGAGGAGATTTGGAAGAATCTCAAACGAGATTCGAAGAATCTCAGACGAGATTTAGAAGAATCTCAGCCGAGATTCCGAAGAAACTCACGAGATTCAAAAGAATCTCAGAAGATTTTCTGGTGAATCTCAAACGAGATTCTGGAGAATCTCAAATGAGATTCTGGCGAATCTCAGACGAGTTTCGGAAGAATCTCAGACGAGATTCGGAAGAATCTCAGACGAGATTCGGAAGAATCTCAGACGAGACACGGAAGAATCTCAGACAAGATTCGGGAGAATCTCAGACAAGATTCGGGAGAATCTCAGAAGAGATTCGGAAGGATCTTAGATGAGATTTGGAAGGATCTCAGATGAGATTTGGAAGAATCTCAAACGAGATTCGAAGAATCTCAGACGAGATTTAGAAGAATCTCAGATAAGATTTTGAAGAATTTCATACGGATTTCTGGAGAATCTCCGACGAGTTCCTGTAGAATCTCAGACGTAATTTTGGCGAATCTCAGACGTTATTCTAGAGAATTTCAGATGAGATTTGGAGATTTGGAGATTTGATGAATCTCAGTCTAGTTTCGGAAAAAATCTCAGACGTAATTCGGAAGAATCTCAGACGAAATTTGGATTAACCTCCGACAAGATTCGGAAGAAACCCCCTTTTTGATTTGTAAGTATCTTTGACAACTTGCAGGAGAACCTCAGACGAGTTTTTGGAGGATCTCAGGCAAACCTTGACAGAATCTCAGATAAAATTCTGTGTTTTTAAAGAAATTTCTTAATAATTTCGGAAGCGACTAGAAATAACCTCAGATAAAATTTTAAAGAATCATAGAACAGACGAGATTCGAGAGAACTTCAGAAGAGATTCAGAAGAATTTCAATATTCTGAAGAATCTCAATTTTCTTGTGTACCGCAATCGAGATTCTGGAGAATTTTAAACGAGATTCTGAAGATTCTCAAATGCCATTCTGGTAACACTCAAACGAGGTGCCGGATAGAAAGGATTGAGATTCAGAAGAATCTCAAACTTAATCCGATGATGATGGGCAATGCTTAGATCAGTCTACACACTCAATTTACCTGGACAAAATCTCCAAAAGCCGATCAACTCGGCGTTACGTTTGCTGATAATTTTGTCAAATTTTTGTTCATTAGATGATTTTCGGCAAAATTTACATTTGTTAGCAGACTTTCGGTAATTTATTCGCTGATTCTCAGTTAACTGAAATACCGAAATATTCGGCTGTTGGATTCTTGGCGAAAGAAAACTAAGTGTGTGAGAAGAGATTCCATAAAAATCTAATGCCAAATTTTTTGGGTTTTCTATGAGATGTTGGAATTAAATTTCTAAATTCAAACGAAATTTATGAACATCTCCAGAACGATTCCTCAAAAAATCTTAGGTTATGAGGTTATGGACAAACATTCTTTTTGAACATCTTAAATGAAATTCTTCAGAAGTTTTTGACGAGATGCGCAAGGAATCACAAAGGAATGTTGAACTTGATTGATGAAAAATTTTGGGAAACTTTAATCCAAATTTTGTAGATCGTAAAACGAGATTCTTGCTATATTTAAATGAAGATTCAATAATGAAATTACATACTTCAAAAAATGGGGCAAAGAATAATTTTTTTTATCAGAGAATACTGTTGAAAAGTCTTGACGACGTTGATATCGTGGCGCAAACGGACATCAGATTTAAGGCTGAAGCAAGTAGGATAGGACGTGTCATTAATGTGTTGAAAACAAAATACACGAGGGGAAAAAAATCACGAGAAGACAATGTTAGCCTCTCACCACGAGTTCACATCGACGGTGTGAAATCGAGGCGGAAGAGGAATTTGTGTACAAGGGCTCATTTTACGACCGTTAATAACGACACCAGCAGAGTGATACAAAGGCTTATTATGACTTGCAATCGTGCCTACTATGGACTGAGAAGGACGCTAAGATCTAACAAAGTTTGCCGAGCTACAAAGTAGACCATCTACAAGACATTGATCAGACCGTTAGTCCTCTACGGCCACGAAACCTGGACATTTTTCGTGGAGGACCAACGCACCCTAGGTGTCTTTGAACGGAAGATTTTGCGTGTGATCGACGGTGGAGTGCAGATGGAAGACTGGACGCCGAATGAACCTCCATTTTCAGGGAGAACCTCCCAACGTTCACTTCGCAAAAATCAGTCTACTCCGATGGGCTGGGCATGTCGCAAAAATGTCGGACGACAGCCAAAGTTAAAATGATCCAGAAAGAAGTCCCAGATATTCGAGAAGTTCCGTAAGTTCGAAGCACATCGGCTGCTGCGGCAACGGGCAAGGCGATTTCTAGACTGACCGTATACCAAGGAAAGGAGTACTCCTCCAACGATCAGTAGGCGTGGTACAGATCGAAGGGCAACTGAGAGGACCATTGATAGATCCAGGGCCAGATAGAAATCAGGTTCTTCAAGGATTCAATCGAGCCGGAATGTGGGGGAGCAAATTCACTGATGAACCTGGGACTCGGGATGTTGCATTTCTAAACGAAGGATTCTCCGGGGGACGTGCGGCCTATATAAGATCGGACAACGATCTGGTTGAGAAATTCATGGGTCAGATTGCTCCAGCGCCACAATCCTTCCGAATGGATGTTCTGCTGAAGGAGATGAGGGACATTGATGCGCAAAACTTCCATCAGCGACAAATTGAACCTCGACCGCCGGTTATCGAGGAAGTCAATCGGTCGGATTTGGACTGGGCCCATAATCTCTTGAGTGGACTAGATCGGGGAAGATTCTCAAGCAGCTTGAAAAGAAAGACGACTGGCCTTGACGAGAGCAAACTATGAACTTCTCGTTTATTGGAAATCAACAGACTAGGTTGCTAGGGGTTCAGGGTTGGTAGTACTTTTCAAAAACATAAGGTTGCTTAGACTGGTTGACTACACTTCAACAAATAATAATAATGACGATGATTGACAAGGCTGAAACGAAGTCAATTCAAAGTTCAAAAATCCTACAAGATTGTCACAGAAGGTCAGATGCAGAAAACCTGAACTAAAATGGAAGCTTGTTCTGCTCACTGCAAAAACTGGATGATATTTCCGAACCCACTTCATCACTCAAAGTTCAACCAGAAATCCGCAACGCTCGCTCCACCACTCACAGCGTATTAAAGTTGTATCCCAGAATCTTTCCACACGTCTCAGTAAGGTTGGCTCAAGCTTTGCATCACGTTTCTCGTCATAAAACTAGTTTCGATTTTTCCCCCAAGCATGAGACTGTCACCGTCATTGGCATCATTAGCATCGTCATCATCGGTGCCAACATTAGCGGAACAAAATTTAGCATCACCGTCATCATCATCATCATCATCATCATCCCCATCGATTGCATCACCACCGTCATTGTCAGTTGCTGTACTCCGGTACCGTAACAACAACAAAAACTCGGCTACACGTGCGACCTTTATTCCACTTCCGCTCTCCCATCATCCCAACCTCCAAACCATCCAACCACCCAACCCACTTCCCCCTTTTCGGAGGAAAACGTGTGCGCGCGTCCATGCCTTGAGTCAAGGTCAGTTCACTCTCACAGCAAACAGTGCTCTCTTTCTTTCGTCGTTTCCCACCGACTCATTTCCCCGCCCGGAAGCCCCATCAAAGGAGGCGGGAAAACTGCACCGAAATTTGTTGTTCTGCACGGCTTTTCCACTTGTTCTGGCATCGATCGATTTGGTTGAATTTTAAAAATATCGACCACATCCCACTGCTGGGGTGGTTCCTCGGCCGCTGCCGGAAAAAAAAGGGTTGCAGCGTGACATAACACCCGGCCAGTGGGGATCACGTGATTAAAGTGGGGACGCTTGGTTTGTTGTGGAACTTTTCAAGTAGCTTGTACTTATTGTTTCGATTAACATTGCTGCCCTTGCACAATCGGTTCGCTCACTGACCGTCCCCCGGCCCAGTCCAGTCCAGTCCAAGTCCAGTCAGTGTGTTTAGTTTCGCTGCACTGCATTTTTACTTCTCCACGTACGATTAATGCTGTTTACATGGACTACCTTCACCGGCGATGTTGACTTACAAATTGCTTCATTAGAGAGCCAACCGCCCAGCAAGTCATTTTGGTCGAATCAAACTCTAGTTATTTCATCGCTCGCAACCGCCCGAGTCGATGTTTTTTTCCGAACGCTGCAATGACTTTCAAAATGCGCGCTGGCTGGTTCATTACGGTTGTGAACAACGAAAAGTTAATGAAGTGGCGGGGCGGGCGGGGCACTGCGAGGGGGTGGGGAGATGGAGCACTTGTTAATGTAATACAACTGAATAGACTGAACTCGATGCAACTGGTTTGCGTCCGGGGTGGCGAACAACAAACGAACGAAAGACGAAAAAAAAATTCAATCGAAGAATACACTCAACTTGATTCCTCATTCAACCTGAATAATGACGATTATTGCTGGCGATAGCGATGAAGGTGAAATAGTTGAACTTTTTTTTTCCCACTCTATCGTGCATGTGCAGCAACTACCGACTCCGGGTGGCTGCTTTGTTGGGAGTTTGGATACTCTGTTGTGGCGGGAGGGTTTGGAGGGGGGCGGGGCGATGATACAATGCACTACTCGCTTCTATCGGGTGACTTGGCGGGTTTACAATCGATCGCGGAAGCGCTGAATTGAATGGAGTTTCTCCTTGAACTGGGCTGTTTTTCGTATGATGGAAATCCATGTTAATGTTCGAACGAATTTTGCCAGTGGAATAATTTCTAACAGGTGTAAACTTTATAAGAAACATTCGCCAATTTTCAAAAGGTTTTTAAGTTCGAATACGTGAAATAATTTGAACGTCTCGTGAAAATTTTTCAAGGTTCACATTGTGCTTCAAAACATTCATCAATATCAATAGAGTAATAGCAATGCCTAAATTTTACAAGCTTATAGTCTTCCCTAATTTAATGACATTTACAGAAAACTCATCCAATAATCAGCAAGAATGAATCTGAAGGTTTATCAGCCTGTTGACAGTCTCCACAGCGGGGCCCTTGTTTTCTGTTCGAATTTTTTTCGGATTACTGTAAACACATTATCTCTGACTGGGTTACCCTACTGGGTCTGGTATCAATTCCAATTGGCGCCGTTGAGATTTTTTGAAACCAAAAATCTCTGATCACGGCTTTCTTTGGGAGAGAAAGTCCATGTTTCGTGACCGTAGAGGATCAATGGTCAATTTTGTTGCTCTGCAAAGTTTGTTCCAGCTTAGCGTCCAAAGTAGGCACGATTTCCATTTCCTTTGTATTTCTCTGTTGGTGTCATTATCGGCGGTCACCAATGAGACGAATTCGTCTACCACCTCAATTTTATCACCGTCGATCTGAACTTGTGGTGGAAGGCTAACATTGTCTTCTCGGGAGCCTCTTCCTGTCGCATGTTTTATGTCTTTAATATATTAATGACAAGCCCAATCCCACTTGTTGATGTACGTTTTCGCCATGATATCAACGTTACAGACATTTTTTAATAGTAACTCAATTTAAAATTATACTTTGCCCCATTATTTGCCATGTTTAATTTCCTTATTGAATCTTCATTAAAATACAGCAAGAATCTCATTTTAAAATTTACAAGTATTTCAATGACATTCAGATAAAATCTCGCCTGAGTAACGTCAAAAAAAATCCCCAAATTTCTCATCAATCAAGTAGATTACAGGATCTCATTTAAAATTCCTGAAGAATAAAAAATAAAGAATCGATATTCAAAACCTCATCTGAGATTCTATTAAGAATCTTTTTAAGTAGTTCATAAATTTCGCTCGATTTCAGAAATAATATTCCAAGGTATCCTAAAGACCCTTAAACATTTTGAATCGAATTATTGTGGATCTCTTCTCAGATTGACCTAAAAATTGACAATTATCATCTCCCGATTCTCAATTGAGAGTTTCTCCAGAATCTTGTTTTAAATTCTCCATTCTGGAGCATCTCAATTTACACGTTACACACGTAAATTGAGATGCTCCAGAACACTGAAATCTTATGCAATCTTTTATGAGGTTCTCTTGAACCTTATCTGAGATTCTCCAGAATCAGGTCTGAAATTTTCCAGAAGCTCAATAGCATTCCAAACGAAAACGGAGATGCTCCAGAATATTGATATCTTTCTGAATCTCTTATGAGGTTCTTTCGAATCTTGCCTAAGATTCTCCAGGATCAGGTCTAAAATTCTCCAGCATCTCGTCTGAGATTGCTTTGAATCTTCTTTTTTCTGATTAAAATTTTATCTGAGATTATTATTGATCACTTCTGTAATCATTAAAAAAAATTCTTTAAAAACCCCGAATTCCTTCTGAGATTCTTCCGAATGTCGTCTTCCTAATATCGATTTTTTTGAATCTCCTCGGAGATCTTCCGAATCTCGTCTAAGATTCTTTCAAATTTCGTCTGATTCTCCCAAATTTCATCTAAGATTCTATCGAATCTCCATGAGATTGTTCTGAATCTCTTCTGAGATTCTTCAGATTCTCGTCTAAGACTCTTCCGAATTCTTCCAAGCCTCTTCTGAGGTTCTACTGAATCTTATATGAAATTTTCCAGATTCTCATCTACGCTTTTCACCCATCTCATCTAAGATTATTGTAATTTATGTCTTAGGATCTTTAAATGTTATCTGAGCTTATTTTTAGTCGCTTCTGGAATTGTTAGGAATCTTTTTTAAACACCCCAAATTTCGTCTGAGTAATATCTCAATCTCGTCTGAGGTTCTTCCGAATCGACTCTGAGACTCCTCCAAATCTCGTCTGAGATTCTACAGAATCTCATTTGAAATTCTTCCAATTCTTGTCTGAGATTCTCCCGAAGCTCGTCGGAGATTCTTCGGAATCTCATATGATTCTTCTGAATCTCATTTGATTCTTCTGAATCTCATTTGATTCTTCTGAATCTCATTTGATTCTTCCGAATCTCATCTGAGATTCTTCCGAATCTCGCCTGAGATTTTGCCGAGTCTCGTCTGAATTTTTTCCGAATCTCGTCTGAGTTTTTTTCCTTACCAGGTCTGAGATTATTCCGAAATTGACTCTACTGAGACTCTCCAGAATTTCGGTAAAGTATCACCAGAAACCCATCTTAGATGCGCCAGAACCCCACGTCTGAGTTTAGTAAAAGAATATGCAGAATCCCGTTTGAGATTCTCCAGAATCTCGTCTGAGATTCTATAGAACTTCGTCTGGGATATATAATCTCGTCTGAAATTCTTCGAATCTGATCTAAGATTCTTCCGAATCTCGTCAAAGATTTTCCAGAGTCTTGTCTAAGCTTCTCCAGAATTTCTTCTGAAATTCTCTAGATTTTTGTGTGAGATTCTCCTGAATTTTGTATGAGCTTCTCCAGATTTTCGTCTGAAAGTGTCCTGAATTCTGTATGAGTTTATCCAGAATCTCGTTTTAGATTCTCTGGAATTTCGTCTGAGATGCTCTAAAATATCGGCTGAAATTCTCCAACATATTTTCCTGATATTCACCTGGATTCCATCTGAGATTCACAAGGTCAGAATCACATCTCCAGGATTCTTCAGAATCTCGTCTGAGATTCCCCAAAATCTCGCTTAAGATTATGCAGAATCTCGCCTGAGATTCGTCAGAATCTCGTGTAAAAAGTATCGCCAGAGTCTTATTTGGGATTTGACAGAAAATGAATGTACTGAGATTCTCCAGAATTTCGCTCAAGTATCACCAGAACCCCATCTGAGATGCGCCAGAACCACGTCTGAGTTTAGAAAAAGAATATGCAGAATCTCGTTTCAGATTCTCCAGAATCTCGTCTAAGATTCTGTAGAACTTCGTCTGGGATTTATAATCTCGTCTGAAATTCTCCGAATATTATCTGAAATTCTTCGAATCTCATCTAAGATTCTTCCAAATCTCGTCTAAGATTCTCCAGAGTCTTGTCTAAGATTCTCCAGAATCTCGAGTGAGATTCTCCAGAATCTCGAGTGAGATTCTCCAGAATCTCGTCTGAAATTCTCTAGATTTTTGGCTTGAGATACTCCTGTATTTTGTATAAGCCTGTTCAGATTTTCGTCTGAGAGTCTCCTGAATTCTGTATGAGCTTCTCCAGAATCTCGTTTAAGATTCTTCAGAATTTTGTCTGAGATGCTCCAAAATATCAGCTGAAATTTTCCAACATATCTTTCTGAGATTCACAAGGTCAGAATCTCATCTCTAGGATTCTACAGAATCTCGCCTGAGATTCTCCAAATTCTCGCGTAAGATTGTGCAGAATCTCGCCTGAGATTCGTTAGAATCTCGTATAAAGTATCACCAGAATCTTGTTTGAGATTTGCCAGAATCTCCTCGGAGATTCTCTAGAATCCCGTTTGAAATTCTCCAAAATCTCGTCTGAGATGTTATCAAATTTTTGTTTTCCGAAATTTGAAATCCGAATCTTGTCTAAAATTCTCCCGAATCTTATCTAAGGTTCTCCCAAATCTTCCAAATCTCGTTTGAAATTCCAGAGAATCCCGTTTGGCATGCTTCAGAATGTCGTTTTTGGAAAATTTTACTGCAGATTTTCGTAAAACTCATCTGAGAATCATCGAAGCCTAGTTTGAAATTCTTCAGAATTTCATCTAAGATCTCCAGAATCCAGTTCTGGAGTCTCCAGAATCTCGTTTGAGATTCTCCAGATTCTTATTTGAGATTCTTCACAATCTTGCTTGAGATATGAAAGATTTTCGTTTAAAATTCTCTAGAATCTTGTTTCTGATTCTCTAGAATCTCGTTTGAGATCCTTAAGAAGTTCACTTTAGAATCTCCAGAATTGCGTCTGATGTTCACATTAGGCTGGTATGAGATTCTTCAAAAGCAAGTTTTAGATTAACCAGGTTTTCTTTTGAGATTCTACAAGTCCTTGTTTAGGATTAAATTCAGAAATTGAGTTAGCGCACCCTCATTAATTTTAAGTCAGATTATTCAAGAATATCGTCAATGTTCTATTAAAAATTTCGTCTGAAATTATTCATGAACATATTATTAAAACGTGAATTCTTCTTGAATCTCGCTTGAGCTCCTCAAGATTTTTGTATAACATTCGCTAGAATCTCGTTTGATATTTTCTAGAATCTCGTTTGAGATTCTCTTTGATCTCGATTGAGATTCTCCAGAATCTTGTTTGAAACTCTTCGGAATCTCATTTGAAATCCGCCTAAGCTACAGCTGAGATTCTCCAGATTTCCGTATGAACTTCTCTTGAATGAGATTCGTCAGAGCCCCAGCTGAAATTTGCCAGAATCCCGTCTGAGTTCCGTTAGAATTTAATTCGAGATGCGCCAGAATCGCATCAGAGATGCGCCAAAATCTCGCCTGAGATCTTCCTAAATCCCGATCAAGACTCGCCGGAACATCGTCAAATATTCTCCAGAATTCTGTGTGCGCTTCGCCAGAATCTTATCCAAGATTCTCCAGAACCTCGCCTGGGACTCGGCTGCATCTTGTGTGAGATTCACCAGAGACTTATCTAAGACTCACGAAAATTTCGTCTGAGATTTGCCAGAATCTCACCTGAGATTTGCCAGTATCTTGTTTAAGATTCACCAGAATCTTAGCCAGAATCTCGTCTGCGATGCACCAGCATTTTCTGTGTGATTCACCAGAGTCTTATCTCAGATTCACCAAGATCTTGTTTCAGATTCTACAGCATCTCGTTTTAGATTCTCCAGAATCTTGTTAGATTTTCTACTGAATCTCGTGTGAGATTCATCAAAATCTCGTCTGAAATCCTGCAGAATGTCATCTTAGGTTAGCCAGAATAACATCTGAAACGTGCCAAAATCTCTACTGAGATTCACCTGAATCTCGTGAGCAATCCGGGCGGAATCTCGTCTAAGATTCACTAGAATTTTATCTAAGATTCAACAGAATCTTGTTGGAGATTCACCAGCTTCTTGTTAGATTTTCTACCGAATCTTGTCTGAGATTCTCCAAAATCTTGTTTAAGAACAACCAACATATCATCTTAGATTCACCCGAATGTCATCTGAAGTGTTCCAAAATCTCGACTGAGATTTGCCATAATCACGAATGAGATTCACCTGAATCCCGTTTTAGAATCTGATAATCACCAGAATCTTGTTCGAGATTCAGAAAAATCTTGTTAGTTATTTTAGATTCCCCTGTATCCCGGTCAAGAATCTCGTTTGAGACGGTCCAAAATCTCATCTTAGGTTAGCCAGAATCTTATCTGAAATGTGCCAAAAGCTCGACTGGGATTCGCCAGAATCTCGTCTGAGATTCACTGGAATCCCGTGTAAAGTTTTCCAAAATCTCATCTGATGTTTTTAAAATCTTATGTGTGATTCGCCAGAATCTTAGCTGAGATCCATCAGAAGCTAATATGAGATTCACCAGAATCTCATCTTAGATTCTCCAGAATCTCATCTTAGATTCGCCAGAATCTCATCTTAGATTCATCAGAAT
Organism: Aedes koreicus; assembly: GCA_024533555.2. Taxonomy (NCBI): domain Eukaryota; kingdom Metazoa; phylum Arthropoda; class Insecta; order Diptera; family Culicidae; genus Aedes; species Aedes koreicus. The sequence continues at coordinate 1,503,454 of JAHHFK020001972.1, read as the reverse complement.
CTTATCTGAAGTGTTCCAAAGTCTCGGCTGAGATTCGCCATAAACTCGAATGAGATTCATCTGAGTCGCGTTTAAGATTTGCCAGATTCTCTTCCGAAATTCACTAGAATCATGTGTGAGATAAGCCGAAATATTATCTGATGTTTGCCAGAATCATATTTGAGATACGCCGGGCTCTAAAATGCTGTTTGCTAAGCAAAAAGCAACATCAAATTAACTCATTAATGATTTCATGATAAATCATGAGAGGTCGACTGCTTCAAGTACTGTTAAAATCGATAATTCCATGCACAAAATAAAAAAGTTCTAAGCTATTTTTTGCAAAGCCAAACATCTTTTTTTAAACTGTTGAATCTATGTTATTAAAACAATGTGAACATTATATATAAAATGGCAAAAAAAACGCGATCTTCAAATGCGAACGTACTCTTCACAATAGTTGCCATCGAGGCTACGTTGGAGTAAAGCCCCCACAATCTAAAAATAACACTCAAGTGCCACTCAAGCAAAAACCACTTTTCTCGCTGCATCCAAATGGGCAGACAAATCCCTGACCTTGCAGCAGCTCAGCCACATTCGAACGGCAACCGAAAAAAACGCATGTGCACTTCCTCACCGTCCCCGTCCGTCATCATCATCATCATCTGCATTCGTCTTGTCCGATCCCAATCATTGCTTCTGACACACGAACTTCCGCATAGATTTAGAAGAACTAAACTTGCATCCAACCGAACCGAACCGAACCGGAAGACTTCAATTTCCCAACATAATGCTAATTTTGCACATTCATAAGCATCACGGATTGCAATTGCAGCTCGCCGAGCCGAGAGTCTGGGGGATATCGAGGTCGACATTGGCAGCAGATTTCAAGTTCAAGCGAAAAATCGCTTCTACCGGAGAATGCCGGTCATCCGGGCCTCGCACGCGTTCCGGACGATGCCGACAAGCTCCGGGAACCGGGAAGAGCGAGCCGCGGGGTGCGGGAACCGCTCGATGGCACGTGTCATTCGGTGGTAGTGGTGCATCGAAATGCAGCCATTGCACCACCACCTTGCACCTATACAGCAGCAAAAGCGCGCCGGGTTGCACACGCCAACTATCCGGATAGGGCGACTAGAATATCGGTCATAAACTAGAACCAGACGACGAAGATGCACGTTGGGGTGGGAGGACGGGGGGAAATGGAGCGAATCATTCGCACGCGCTCACTCACTGACTGGTCGTCGTCATCGTCTTCGACGCTAGAACGGGCGATGGTGCAGCAGTGGGATGTGTTTTTGTTTGCTAGAACCGTAGGCTTGCAGCCCGGTTGCACTTGATTGAGCGATGCATAATAATAATAATAATAATAATGATAGGAAGCTGAGTGGGAACAGCTAGAATCCAAAAAGTGCACACGAGGCAACCCCTTCGAAACCGAACCGATGCTGAAGGTGAGTCCCAATTGATGATCATCATCGTTTCTCGTTGACACGGGCAACCGTCGGGAAATGTTTGTTCAATGATGGCTGAAGGTTGTTTCGAAATGGATAAAACTAACGACGAGTGGAAGTTTCACAGCCTACTGCAAACTGCACTCCAAAACTCAAAGCACACGTGGTCGGGATTCAGAAGACAAATATAGGCTTCTTTCGTTTGGATAATGAGACTGAAATCTATTGAAGTTCTAATGTATTTTAACAAGGGAGCTGACATTTTTATTAATCGGTTTGTTTCTTCTTTTTCTTTTCAGGTAAGTTCAGCAACGCTGCGGCAAATAACCAACCAAAACTTCCTATATTAAACTAAGGTAAATGATGGAAACTACGTTGATGAAACCTTGGTTAATTTCTCGAATTGTGACAATGAAGAGTAATGTTCTGCTGATTTTCAACTAAATTATACAAGACTTCCTGAGGTACTAAGCAACGATTGCGAATTATAAATAAGAAATAAATATATCAAGGCTGGCTAGATAGCGGATTAACGCCTCTACAGTGGCAGATGAGGATTGACATCTTTACCATTAAACAATCGCCATTTGGGAATGTTAGGAGATGAATTCAGACCAGCATTTTTTGAAAACTGCTCAAAGAATACAGGGTATCTTCTATCAGAAACATTTTGGCAGTCTTTGAAGAACTTCAAACATCGAGTGGCGTCGAAATTCAAGGAAAATCCTGGAACAGTTGGGGAATTAGTGGAACTAAATCGAGCTCACGAAAGACAAATTAATAAATCATTCGATTGGACTCAACGCTAGGATTCTATATGATGCTGTATGATAAATACCGGTGTTAAGCAAGAAAACGCATTTGTTGTTAACCTCTTTTTATTTCTCAACAAGCTGACCCGACGGACTTCGTCCCGTCCAATATTTATTTATCGCATGCAATTGCTTAAAAATCGATTCACACAATTAATCGGTTTTCGATATTTAAAACTTTTTTTTTAAATCGCGTGAATATTCTGTGAGAAGCTTTTGAAATTAATCTTCGAACTCTGTTTTTTTTTTTCTAAAGTAGTTCTAAATGTATCATTTCTGTACATTTGCACTTGGGATTAGGAAATCGACCCACGAGTTAAGTGGTTTATGAAATTAGTCATAGATTCCTTAAATTACGGAAATAAAATATCCAGAATTTATGGCACATCCTAGAAAGTTCAAAAGGAGACTTCACAGAGCTTCAGGAAGAGACTTCCAAGAAAAAAAAAACTTTTCCAAAGGTCAGATAGAAACTTCTCAGAACTATAGGGAAAATTTCTTAGTAGTTCAAGCTGAAATATCCTAAAAAAAATAAGGACCAAACATTCCAGAAGAACAAGATCATTCTTCCCAGAAGTTCAGGAGAGTACTTCCCCGAAAATCACGAGAGGGCTTTTCAGAGCTTCAGAAAGAAGATGAGTGAAGAGAAGAACTTAGAAGTTTGGAACATTCCAGAGGTTTTGGAGTTTTTCCCAGAAATTTAAAATAGATTTCCCAAAAGTTCAGGGCAAAACTTTACCGAAGCTCATGAGGAAACTAACAAGGGCAATACCTATAATTTCTCAAAAAATCAGGAACAAACTTCCACAAAGTCCAGGATGATAGGTCCTAGAAATTCAGAAAAGAACTTCTCTAAAGTTTTGGAAAGGACTTCTCAGAAGATCCGGAAGGAACTTCCCAAAAGTTTAGTTGGAACTTCCCAGAAGTGCTTTCCCGAGGTTCAGAAGGGAACATTTAAAAATTCAGAATAAAGATTTCTCGAAGTTCATGAAGAAACCTCTCCAAAGAACAGTAAGAAGCTTTCCAGAAGAAAAGAGAGTACTTCCTAGTAGTTTGAGCAAGATTTTTTTCAGAAGTTTAGGAACAAACTTCCCCGAAGTTCAGAAGTTAACTTCCCTAAGTTCCGAAGAAGACTTGTTAGAAGTTCAGGAAGAAACTTCCAACAAATTTAAGGAAGTTTTCCTAGAAATTCTGGAGAAGACTTTCCCAAAGTCTCGGTGAAATTTTCCTCGGAGTTCAGGATGAAACTTACCAGATGTTTAAAAAGAATAAGCTCAGGAAAAAAATTAGCAGAAGTTTTGGAAGAAACTTACCAGAAAGGACCTGTTTATAAACCACATACTCATTTTTGAAAATCTCAGCCCCCCCTCTCCACTCGTAGATTTGGCTCTATTCATTTTTTTGAAATTTTATATGGAGCGTAGACCCCCCCCCCCTCTCCCCCAGAAAAGTTACGTGGTTTAAAAAAAATTAAAAAAATGTGATGGTGGTAGTAGTAGTGGTGGTGCTTTTTGGTGATGTTGGGAATGTAAGTCGGATAATATTGTCAAAATTTAATTTATTTTTGTATGGAAAAATGCCGTTTGTATCTTTGTATCCTGTTTCGAAACTTGTTGGATGATTCGCCGAATTCAAAAGCAGATTCCACTGCCGAAAAAGTCCTAATAATGGCCGTCAGTGGTTCGTGGTAGCCATATGCAGTACGGTGATATCTTGGTTGCAACAAGGAAGAATTCCGTAACATTCGTTGAGGGACACGAAAGACCAGCTGTGATAGCAATTCCGGACAATCCACTTCACCGTTTAAAAGCTTTGCGACGAATGTTGCCTGCTGAATTTTTCTTCTTTGCTCCAGAGTGTCTACACCCAATGACAAACATCTGCTTGGATACGGCGGTAAATTGACAGGAAGGTTTCGCAAAGCCAGCCTTACAAATCTCTTCTGTACCCGTTCAAGACGTAGAATCCAGGTAACTTCATACGGACTCCAGACAACAGATGGGTTCTCTGGTACAGGGCGGACTAGTGAACAATACAGCGCCTTTAAGCAGTGGGGGTCGTTCAAATCCCGTGCAATTTTGGAAATGAATCCAAGTTGACGACTAGCTTTGGAAATTATGGCTTGATAGTGTAGACGGAAATCCAGCTTCGCATCCAAAAGAACACCCAGGTCATTTACTTTATCAACTCTACGAAGCGGAATGTCATCAATGCAGTAGCCGAACAGTATTGGGTTCTTTACACGATGGAACGTCATCACAACACACTTAGGGACCATTCCACGAACAGGTTCAGTAAACTTTGAAGGCAATGGCAATCATCTACCGTCCGAACAACAAAGTAGAGTTTCATGTCATCTGCATATACAAGTTTGCACCTAGCTCCCAATGAATCCGCAACATCATTGAAGAAGAGCGTCTGGCACGCCAGACGTACGGGTGAATGGCTTTGATACACAGGAATCAATTTGCACACGAAGAGTTCTGTCAGTCAGGTACGAATACAGCCAAGCCTTAAGTGCTGCTGATGCACCCAGCCTAGAAAGCTTACACAGAAGTATGTTATGGTCAATCTTGTCGAAGGCAGCTTTTAGATCAGTGTGAATGACATCGACTTGTGTATTTTGCTCCATCGCCGATATGCACGTACTAGAGAAGTCAAGTAAGTTGGTTGCCACCGACCTTCCAGGAATGAATCCATGTTGATCTGTCGATATGTAGCTTCTCGAACTAGTGAAGACAGCTTGGTTTAATATAATTTCGAACAGTTTGGACGCTGCTGAGAGACTTGTTATGCCACGATAATTTTTTACATCTCGACGATCACCGGCTTTAAACACCGGAAACATGAGTGACTGCTTCCATAAGACCGGAAATGTACCTTGCTGGAAAGATTGAGTAAATATGACTGCAAGGGGCTTAGCCAAGACAGCTGCACAACGACAAAAACCACAGCAGGAATACCATCCGGACCAGGCGAAACATTGGTACATCACTGACAGCAGACTCAGCTTCATTATCACATGCTACGCTTTGTTCGAACACCGAAGCAAAGTGCTCCGCAAAAAGCTCAGTCGCTTCGGCGACGCAGGTAGCCTCTCTATCGCTTAGCCGTATGCTGAACGGAATGCTGGAGTTTTTTCCTTTTGCTGTTGACGAAACTCCAAAAGTTTCGAGGATTTCGTCGCGAATTCCATTGCACTTTTAAAACATGTTTCCTGGACAACGAAGTGTTGAGCCTACAAAAAGCAGTGCTTGCGTGCTTGAACTTCCGCTTAGTATCAGCTGTTTTGCAACGTCTCAGTTTTCGCTGAGCCGAATTCCGTTCTCGTTTTAGCTTGCGAAGCAACGGAGTACTCCATGAAGGGAAAATTGGACGTCTTTTGAGAGGTACATTCGAAGCCAGTCAATGTTTTATAACACCACAAAATCGTTCTGACATTTCATCAACGTCCGTGCTTTCGAGAATGTTGTTCCAATCCAGATTATAAAGAAACTGTATAAGCAAAGCGTAATCATCCGGTAACCGAGAGGTCTAACTTCATCATCCACAGTGCGGTTAGGGAGAATCGGTAATGGCAGCGGGGCAGGTAATGACAGAACAAGTGGAGGATGGTGCGTGTCGATTGGCAGACTCATCGATTTCCACGTCGTCTTCATCATTATAGAACACTAAATCTAGCGTACGACCAAGTTCGTTCTGAACTAAATTGCGTTGGCTTAGATTAAGGAAATCCATCCCATCCAGAAGAACCGTACTAGCAGCATTCAGCGATGGTGTTTCAGCAAGGCAGATCGAACTATCTACGGATAACCATTGTAGTCGGGGTTGATTGGCATCACCACATACCAAAACTCTGTCGGTTGTTTCGCACAGCTCTTTCGCGGATGCGATATGAGCTTCTATGATGCTGTCGTCTCTGCTTCGGTCTGGTGGAATGTATACAACGGCCAGATTGAGCCTACTACCTTTGATTTTCGTGGAATCACAAACTCGACATTCACAAGCGAGCTAGGATAACCCTGCGCTACAGCAATCAACACACCACCAAAACTAGTTTGATCGCTGTTGAATGAATTACGGTCCCAGCGGAAGACATTGAAACCCGATCCGAAAAGCTGAACGGAATTGATACTATCGTCGAGCCCAGTTTCTGTCAGAAAAATGGCGTCAAACCCACAACCAGCAGAAGCAAGGAACAGGTCGTCAATTTTAGTCCGAACTCCTCGCACGTTCTGATGGTAGACCCAGATGCGGTTGTCAGATAAGTCGTTCATCTGCGTTGCTTGTGGCTACAAACAGAACAGAATTCAGGGTCCGATAATACTCCAGTATCATTATACTTGCCTGAGCGAGCAAGTTGGAAGACCCCCTCGCCTACTCCGAACACAGGAACGGAACGTCTTGGATGGCCGGAACAATCAGCAGGAGATGAAAACGGCGATGGAGGCTCGACTGTGTCGGATGGCTCGGGGGCTTCCATCATGCTTGTGATGAACGTTCCGTTGCTGGAGATCGTAGAAGATTGGATGGACACAGACTGAAGACATCATGAGTGCTGCAAATTGGATCTGATTCTAACATGCTGTGTGACGTCTCTATCATCGAAGATTGTACCACCCATTATTCATCCTCCAAATTTAATTTTTTCCTCCTAAATTCTTAATCAATTCCATTATTTTCCGCCCGGATCCTTTTACTCATTATCCTTTTATTTTCCTTTCTTGCGGATCTGATAGACGGCCCGATGCGTCGCGCATACTATTTCTGTGAATTGGACGGGATTCAGCGTACGAAGGAACTATATAGTTGTCATACTTGCCTGAGCTAGCAAGTTTGAAGACCCCGTCACCGATTTCGAACACAGGAAAAGAACGACTTGGATGGCCGCAACAAAATGTAGAACAGGAAAACGGCAGAGCTCGACTGTGTCGGAGGGCTCAGGGTCTCCCATCATGCTCTGTGATGTGCGTTCCGTTATCGGCAGGCTTCTAATTGGTTGCTACGATCATCGGCGTCCCGGCAACGAGGGGTGTCTCGTGGTCGATTCGTGGGATTTTGGGTGATCCCAAAAAATCCGGTTCGGATGACAAATTTTTGAATTCTCTGAAATATATTCCTTTGGGTCAACCAGATGGATCTAGGGCTGCATCCCTCAACTTCGTATCAACACCGACTTTGAAGGATATGAACGCGAATTGTTTCAAATAAGCATCTTTGCGTACCAATTTTTTCTGATTGGCTCTTGGGTCTGCAGACAACTTTTCACTAACACAGAAATATCAGCTTCAGTAACAGTGTCGAGCAATTCTGGAAAGATATATCCAGAGCTTTTCTCCCGGTTTTGCAACCGTCTCCACTGTTATATTTCCTCTCTCGACTGATTTATTACCAACGACAAGTTTAGCACTAGGACGTGATCTACACGCTAAGATGAGAATACCTAAAGATCGTTAAAAAGTAACGATAATCGCTCAAAAGTGCACATACCCAAATTATGCGTAAACACAGATTACCTAATATTGGGTAATAGTATTGAAAGAAGATTAAAGTTAAAAATTACCGTTTTTTTATCGTTACTTTTTACTGAAAATTGGGTATTATTTTGTAGTTATATTTTACAGAATGCTTCAAAAAAGACAATTTAACAATTTATACATTCGGATAAGTATTTCAATTTCGGAACTTAAAGAGAAACAAAATTCAATGTTCAAACCTATAAAAATCTCAATTTTTTTTCTGTATTCAAAAAATAAGCATCAATAAAGTATGAAGGAATCCATGTAAAGCTAAAGTGAGGATAAACATCGTAGTATCTAAAACTGAAATTGATAATAACTTTCTGGCTATTTTTGAAACTGTATGGAATTGTTCAGTATCGTCATTATCGACGATTATCTGCTCTCTTTTTTTATCAACAATTACTCTGCTTAAACAGCTCGCTAAAGAATTTTTCAAGAGCGCCATCAACGACGTTTAACCTCTTTTTTGCGTTACCTGGATTCCTCCATTACTGAAATATTTTTTCTGCATCAACCCAACATTTTGGGTTCACACACGTTCCTAAGCCCTAATTTTGCACCTTTAAACTGAAGAAACGATCCATGAAAAATTGAAATTCGTTCCATAAAAAACGTGTTTATGACCCATAAAACTCTGATGAAAATCCAGAAAAAAATGAAAATGATCCATAAAATACAGCAATGTGATCCATACTTTATATACATTTAAGCAATAAAATGTCGAAAATGTACCGTTATTTATCTAGGGTATGATCGATAAAATTGTACGGATTACCCATAAACATATTGCAAATGTTCCATAAAAGGTTCAATATCATTCCTTAAACATGTAAAATTGTTCCATAGAATGTAACGTTTGTGAACTAAAATATATGAACATGATCACTAAATTATTGTAAATGTTCCATAAATAAATCGCCAATGATCCATACTTGGTTTGAAAAATGAACCGTTAACTTCCAAATATGGTCCATAGCAAATCAATTTTGTGCACCTAAAATAATATGTGTGATCCATAAATTATGCCAGAATCATTCCAATTTTGGGTTAAATTTTTTTTTAAATTTTAACCACAAAGAAATCGATTGTTGACTGCACTACTACTCAGATTTAATAACATGTTGGTTCCTTTAGCTATGCGGCTTAAATATTGCTGTATTGGAGAAGATTTTCAATTTTCAGAGAGCTGACATACTTTTGCGATCTCGCGTTCTTTTACGACCGCAACTGCGATACATGTTTCCCAATAAATTTGGCAAAGAGCACTCGTGCACGTAAAGAACTACGGCAGCCCTAAGTTTGCACCTTTAAAACTGAAGAAATGATCCATGAAATATTGAAAATCGTTCTATAAAAACGCATTCTTGACCCATAAGACTCTGGTGAAAATCAAATGATTCTAGTGAAAATCCACAAAAAAAAATAGAAATGATCCCTAAAATTCATCAGCTTGAGCCATACTTTTTGCAAAATTTAGCAATAAAATGTGAAAAATTAACCGTTATATTTCAAGGGAATGATATATTTATCTTTCTTCTTTGTTTTTCATCACAAACCTTATTATAAACTTCAAGTGGATCCTTGACCATATTGGCCACCCCCAGAACCACCGGAACGTCCATAAAATCGTAATTGTTCCTTAGAACAGGTTCCACGAAAAATGTTCCGTGAGTGGCCAATGTAGTTAATGGCTTTCTCAAGTCTATCAAAATCAAAATTATGAAAAATCCTGGAGATAGAGCTGCCGCACGGCATGTTTTGAAGTAAAATCGTAAATGGCCTCTACTACAGGTTTCACTGGGGATGTTCCGGTGATTCCGGGAGTATCCAATATGGTCAAGGACCCACTTTAAGTTTATAGTAAGGTTTGAGATAAAAAACCAAGAAAAGGGGTGGTCACATGGCATGTTTTGAGTAAAATAAAGAGTTAACTGCATCCAGGACCCTTCATCAGAACCTGTTTCACGGAAATGGTCATATCTCAGTAAGGGCGATTCCTGTAATCAACATTTCATTCGCTACGTGCATTTACTGAAAAAAAAAATTGACAACGGTATCATGTACAAAATCTCATCACAAATACAACATGTGAGATAGCCTCTCCGGAAACCCGGAACAACTCCTGTGTCCGGGGGCCATGGCCTATTATGTTACCAAGATATGAAACTACATTAATTTTCCAGTCGAATGCTTCTTGGCGAAATTATATCGGATAATATTTCATATGGTTCATGAAGAGCACTACAAAGTCAATCAAAAATTTGCCTGTCTCGATCATTTTGTCTATCCTCTGTATATAATTGTTTGGATTTCCCATTAACATATTTCAAATGATACATAAAAGGTTCAGTAACTTTCTTTAAAGTTGCAAAATTGATCCACAGAATGTAACATTTCTGCACTAACATATGTGCATATCATCCATTGCCAATGATCTCTAATAGTTTGTATAACAAATCATAATCTTCAAAAAATGATTCATAACAAACCAACTTCGTGCAATTAACATTATTTGATCTCCCCGCAACTGCGACACATGTTTGTCAAGAAATTTGGTAAAGAGCTCTCCTGTATGTAAATTTATGACTTGATTAAACTGTTGTTTCAGAAAATTTGATTTAAATTATGCCGGGCAGACGCTTGCTGTCCAACGCGCTATCGCTCGTCGGAATTAACTACAAAAAACATCCTCCGTTTGCCTTATATGCTTGAATCAGTCGTTTGCCAGGAATCTAGTCTACGCTATGTTAACACTTCGGATGACGGAAACATCGACCGCTTTCTGCCGCCTTAGTTCTTCAATCCTCGATACGGCTACGCAAAAACTCCGCAATCCTTCTTTAGCAGCAATATTTTATCCGGATACCTAAAAGAACGGACATGTCACTAAATCTGAGTAGTAACGCAGTTAGGGATCAATTTTACAATCTTTATGGATCAAAATTAACAAAAAATAGTCCCAACCTTCAAAAATGCAGGCATAATTTATGGATCATACCATATAGTTTAGCGAACAAAACTGATTTACTATGTATCATTTTTATAAGCTTATGGTCCATTATTCATCATTTTATGGATCATTGGCAATTTATTTATGGAAAATATCAAATAGTTTATGGGACATGCGAATATATTTTATTGCACAAAGGTTACATTCTGTGGATCAATTTTACAAATTTAAGGAAAGTTATTGAACCTTTTATGGATCATTTGCAATATGTTTATGGGTAATCCGTACACTTTTGACGATCATGCCCTAGACATAAAACGGTACATTTTTGACATTTTGTTGCTAAATTTTATATAAAGTATGGATCAGAGTGATGAATTTTATGGATCATTTCAATTTTTTTATGATTTTTCACCAGAGTCTTATGGGTCAAGAATGCGTTTTTCATGACACTATTTTCAATTTTTTATGGATCGTTTATTACTTTTTATATGCAAAAGTACGTTTGCCGTAACACTTCGGGATTCTCGTCGGAGCTAGAATCTAAAAATAGAATGCAAAAGTTATTGCTTCAAATATTGGGACATTTATTGAACGATTAACTAGAACAATAATTACGTTTTCGCTTAGAAAAATATGGCGACCGCGTTGCTTCAGTGTTGAAAATTTATTCAATTTTGGGCAAATAATAACGTCCAATATTGGCAAATGAACATTTAATTTTACCGATATTTTGGGTATTGTCAAAAATACCCAATTTTAGGTAAAATAAATACCTAATTTTAGGTATTCTCATCTTAGCGTGTAGGTGCTTCTTTAACACCTGTGTCACGGGCCCGTTTGTTACTTGACCTAGCAGATCGAACCTTATTTGAAGCAGAAATATCATTTGGGTACAATTTTCCAGCTAGTGATTTGGTTAGCGTCTTCGTTTCCTGAATATCATTCTTTAATTCGGTCAGGGATTCTTCGATGAACTCCGATACGCCAGTCACAATCTCGTTCGGTGTATGGCGAGGGGAATCCTTCAGGATTTTGAGCTGTTCAAAACATACATCGCAGAACCAGAGAAGGTTTTTTTGCTCGTTCACGAAGTCCATATTAGGCCTCTTCAAGCCAACGTATTTCAGATGTTCAGCTTTGTTGCAAAAATTGCAATAGTATGTAGAGAGCTTTTGCTGAATACTAGCTGCGACACGTCAACAGATGGCGCTGACCACGAAAAATGAGTGATGACGTCAGGGAAGATGGTAATTAAAAACAACTGCCAATAATGTTCCTTCGGCACAGTTCAGATGGATCGATTCTATTACAATTTATTGCACCTAAACTACACACAGGAAACAAAGAACTCAGCAGAGTCAAACACCACACAATAGGCACACGCTTGTCGATTTTTGAGGCACAATAGAGGCAAACTTTTCTAATTATAGGGTTATAAGGGGTTTCAAAAAAAAAGTTCCCCCAAACTTTTTTTCAAAATATGTTGAAAACCGATATTTTATTCATACAAAAAATTTATCCTTTATTGTACGAGGTTAAACTTGAACATAATGAAGACCGGATGAAATTTAAGTTATTCCTTCACGAATTTTCGAACTTTGGATCGAATGCTCTTCATCAAGGTCCGGACAAGTGTTGCATCGTATTTTTTGGACGCTTGAGCCCAAATTTTTTTGAACTCCTGCATGTTCCCAGCTGCCTTACCAGTCTTCTTGAAGACCCTCTTCACGATTGCCCAGTAACGTTCGATGGGTCGAAGCTGAGGGCAATTTGGTGGATTGATATTTTTCTCAACGAAATCTATACCCTTTTTCGGCAAGCCAATTGAGAATGGTTTTGGCATAGTGAGCCGACGCTAAATCCGGCCAAAACAGTGGAGGTGTACTATGCTTCTTATATAAAGGCAACAATCTCTTCTAGATTTCCGCATTTATAGTTCCGGTAGTGTAAAAAATGGTTGACTTCAAACCACAGGAACATATTGCTTGCCATACCAGTACCTTTCGACCGAATTTCTCCACTTGAATCGACCTGTCCGCATCGCTCACATCCTCCCCAACGACGGCAGTAAAGTATTGTGGACCTGGAAGGGTTTTTGAGTCCTCCTTTACATAGGTCTCATCGTCCATCAAAACGCATGCATCCGGACGCTGCAAAAGACGCGAATACAATTTCCGGGCCCTTGTTGCTGCTCGCTTCTTCTGTTCTGCACTTAGTTTCGAGATTTTCTGCTTCTTGTAGGTCTTCAGGTGGTTTCGCCTCTTGATACGCTGGATCATTCCGACACTCGTTCCTGCTTTTTTGGCCAAATCACGTATTGACATTGATTTGTTCTTCATGATTAGAGATACCACTTTCTGCTCCAGTTTCGGGTTGGAAGAACCGGGTTTTCTGCCTCTTCCTGGTAGCTCATCCAAAGAATAGTGTTCCCCAAACTTATAAATGATGGTTTTAACACTCGCATGATGAATTCCAAACCGCTTCGCCAATTTTCGCATAGTAATACCCTTCTCACTTAGCCATGTGTCCAGAACCTTAATTTTCACTTCCTTTTCAATACGCGACATTTTGAAAACGCAGAATTTGAACCGCACAAACAAGTAAACAAAAGAAAGCTGACAGTCAAACGCACAGCATGCAGTGTTCAGAGCATAAAAAACCATCACAAATACATGCGTACAACGCAAATGTATGTGGATAGCTTATATTCGATACACTCCTTAAACAACAACACGGATGAACTGTGATCTGAACGCGACGAAAGACTGATACTCAAACTCAAATCATGTTATAAAAAACGAAAAATTTGGTTACCTATGACACATGAAAGTATAAATTCTTTTCGATCTACTGGTTTAAATTTTAAATTTTACAAAACATGATTCCATCAAACATGGTCAACTCAAACGTTAACCTTAAATTTACACAAAGCAGAAGCCGATCGATCGATAAAACAATTCTTCAACGCCCGTTCATCTGTTCTGCAAAGTCATAATACTTCCCGGGAACAATACTTAAAATAAGTCGGCCACCGAAATGTCACTTCAGAACGATTTACTTGCCCCCTCCTCGTCGCACCGACACCTCCACTGATCCAAAAAGCAAAAAAAAAAAAAACAAAGAATCGCCGGTGCACTTTCCCAGCTATTTATGACTATTGAAGTAATGGACCGAACTGCCACATCATTCTGACATACTTTTGCTCCGTGAAAAATGGGCTATTAGTTGAAATTATTTTCTTCTCGGAATGGATTGATAAAAAATTGATAACCGACTCCACAGTCACTCTCCTGTATTAAGTGCAACACAGGAGGCCTCTGTCAATGCACGTCACGTACCGACAACGGAACGGTATCGGTAGAGAAGAATACCGCACAACAAAGAAAAGGCTATGTGCATGAACGTCAGTCACGTTACACCCCCCCCCCCTCCCTCCCCCTCCCCTCACCTTACCCCGTGGAACGACGCTACTGCACTGCAATTACGACCGGGTCTCCCCCTCGCCGAGCGTAATTACCGATTCACGGAATCTTGTTTGCAGAGGAGACGGGGACCCCACGATTGTCGTTCGTATGTGATTATTTCGCTGGCACCGCCGCCGGAGGAGGAACAATTTTTGCCTATTGTTTTGCCACCCCCCCTCCCTCCCACCGTTCATTCCGAGATGCAGCGAAAACGTCATCCTTCATTATCGACACGCACGCCGGAGTTCAAATGATAGCAATCGTCGGTTGTTTGGTCGTTGAATGGCGTTTTCGGATCAAACCGGTGCGAGGAGCGGTAGTAAATTGTAGCAGAATGTAAACAAATGCACAATCCGGCCCGGCCACCGCCGTGGACGGTTCCGTTTTTCTCCGGAAAAGTGGTGCATACATGTATAAATTATGTACCCTCCCTCTGGGTTCGACGGACGGGCTCCGATTCCTGGAAGCCACAGCGAGCGTGCGGCGGCGGTCAACAACCTACGTGTAGTCAGTGGTCAGTTCCCTTCCAGTAGTGATAAGAACGGGTGTGTGAAAAAGAGTAAACTGCATGTCTGATTTTTATTTTGAAGCATAAATGACGTTTCGGTTCGGACGTCCCGCCCTTATGCAATTTCACCCGGGGGGGGGGGGGAGCCACAATATATTACAACATCCTTCATAAATCAATAAATCGTTGCCGGCCGTTGAACTACCGGGTTGACTCTTCTCCTTTCTCATTTCGGTTGAACGACTGCTTCGATATAATATTCATGCACGAAGCAGGGCAAAGCGGGAACGAGGCCTTTGACCGGCACGCAAAAAGTCGAACGTTCCGTCCGACCTGGGAAAACCTGTTTGATCGCGCACTACGCATCATCGACCATCGGGAACAGGGCCGCCAGACCAAGAACAGCTTCTTCGAACTAATCAATCTTAATCTCGTCGTCGTCGTCGTTGAGCAGGACTCATCACCGGGATGACGCTGATGATGGGTCGATGATTCAACGACCTGCGGAGACTGCCAGATGATCTTCCTTCGATGGAGACAAAGAATGACGTTCTTTGTTTGACAGCTCGCAAAGAGGCGTCACGTCACGCACGGTTCGATCAAGTCAGCCTTGACGACGAAGCGTATAATTAGCTGGGTGCGCGCGGAACGGGGACGATTCGAGACGAACTTATAATCACCTACACGCCGGCCGGCCGGCTTCTCGAAACCCCCTCCGCCGCCTCAACGCCCATATGTGTAATTCAAAACAAGGGAACGATCCCGATGAAAACAACAAAATTGCTATCGAAGTCAGGGTCGCACTGGCGGCGAAGAAGAGTGGGAGTTGAACGATCCAAAGTTCAACATCCGCTCGCAGCTGAGGAGGCATCGCCCTTTCTGGTGCATCATCGCATCGAGCAACAGTCACGGCGTGATCGTATTTTCTCTCTCTTCATCCTTCTTTTCGTCCGTCCAGCCACCCTCTACATACCCCCTCCGCTGTCCCCTAGGTCGGTGTGTTATTGTTTTGGTTTCGCTGCCTGCCTGTCGCGAGAAGGGGGACGATGACACGAACGGCTAAGGATCGACGAATGAAGAATGAGAAGCAATGAGCGCGGCCGAAAAAGGAAGCCCGGCCCCGGCGATACCTGTTCGGGTATGGATGAACTTTAAACGCGATCCAACGCGATCAAGGTTATTGTTTCGGGTCCGCGAGGGGGAAAACTGGAGCTGCGGGTTCGGAGGTTCGTGCACACCAAACAGGTAGTTTTTCCTTTCAGCGCGAAGCGATCACCGCACCCGACCGGTTCGGTCAGTGACCTTCGGCGGTGGCGGCGGGAGAGGTTGATCTCGTTTCGTTGAAGTCTGTATTGAAAAAGAGTGTTTCCAACCGGGCGGGAAGCCGACGTGGAATGTCCTTTCGATTCGGGGCGTTCTTATCGCGCTGGAGCTATTCGTTGTAATTGCACGCCGTTGATTCGCCGTTTTGCGCCGTCACCTTTACGTCGGCAGTGGGGCTACGTGACGGCTATTATCATAAATGTGGCAGAAGTTTCATTGACCTCGATTGGGAAGAGGGGCGAGAAGAAGTAGACTGACATCTTTCGGGTGCAGCAGTTCAGAATCGACTTGATATGCAGGTATTAAATCTACTGGGTGTAGTTCTAGGTGAAGTGAGAATATCACAATGCGTGATTTTTCACCAGCGTGTAGAAAGCAAGCAGATGAGAAGAATAACACGCTCAAAACAGCCTCTCTTTTATTTGTATTACTACACGCCCGTTTCATGTTACTCAATGTTTGATTACAATTGTACACTATCTCTTTTTCTCTCACGAAAATGTTACCCAATTTTCGTAGTAAAGTGGATCAACTCAATTTTTTACTAGATCCACTTTTTACGCAAATTGAGAAATATTTACGTGTGAGAAAAAGAGAAAGGAATACAATTTTACTCAGCCACTGAGTAGAATGGAACGGGAGTGTTAAAAGAGGATCTACTCATAAATTGAGCAACTTTTCTGTGAGAAAAAAGTGACAGTAATACAAATGAAAGAGAGCCTGTTTTGAGCGTGAAGATCAACCGCATCCTTTTCACTTGCCTTCTCTTGTTTCACTTGTGTACTCGTGAGAAAGATAGTACAGTACACGGCGGGACACTTTAATTCAATTTTTTTAATCGTGTTTGACTCACTTTCGTCGAAAGTGGAGTCAGTAAATTTGAGTAAATGTGACTGGGATTGACAAGTCGACATATCAAAGACACCGCCTTAAATCAGATTTTGATAAGATTTTTCATCTCAAAAATCCCTACGGCGCCGACTGGAATTGATACCAGACCAACTGAGGTGAGAGGCAACCACGCTTACCACTGCACCACCGGCGCCGTTACTTTGTATATTGTGTGGCAAGCACAATTATACACTATGCTAAGATAAGTCGAGAAAATTTCCAACCCGAAAGATTCCCTCGACCGGACCGGGAATCGAGCTCTAATAGCTTCCTATAGATCCAACATAGTAAAATGCCATCAATTGATATAGGAACCCCCTTTCAATCCTCTTGAGAACCATATTTTTCAATTAACTTTTACCGGATCTTCATATGGCATGGGCCCGAATCCTTATGAAAACATTCTTCATTGTTACCTGTGAACTTACATAAGAGTTTCCAACAGACTTTCTCAAAATTTCGAAATCATCTTGTTTAGGAGATCCTCTAGGTCTTCCAAAAGGTTTCTTCCATATCCAATTTCGCATTATACCGAACACGGAGGTGTCTCGTGAACAAAAGGTTGACCTGTTCTGCGAGTTCAGTCTCCAAAGAGACTGCGATTAGTTAAGTTAGTGCAATAATCTTATCGTACCGCAAAAGTCGAAAATTGCTTACAAAGTCACCGATAACTCGAAGTGTGTTCTAACAGGGATCATTTTGTGCTCCAAACCCGCAAACTAATATTAGATCGGACGCTCACAGTCCACAACAGCTCCGGAAATATTTGGTGCGGGATTTTCAAACGGAAGAATTCGAAATTCATCGAATTGTAGAACTTGGTGAGTTCATTCCAATTATTATATTATAATTATTTTTTTTCGTACAAGTGAAAACTATTTTTTATAGAATCTTAGTTTCTGAAAATTTGAGTCCTCGTAAGGATCAAAATAAATATGCAAGAGATTTCCTCATTTTGCCGCAGAATAGTTCAACAATGAATGTAAGACGCGAATGATAATTTACCTATTTGTTCCGAACGGCTATTCGAGTAGATCAAATTCAAAATTAAATGTGATAATGTGATGATGCTGATTACAGATTAAAGGGTGTTCCGATCAAAATTTTGTCATACAGTAATGTGTGTGAGTCTATCAAGATTTTTATTAATAAGTCAAATTCTTTTTCTTTTGCAAGCTCAGTTAATACAGAATACAGGAGAAATATTCAGCTAAGTTTCCTTTTTAACGAATGCGAATTGCCGGTTGGTTGGACATAAATCTCGAAACCGCGACTTACATCCAGTCCTTTCAACCACGATATCGACGAAACATTTGGAATAATGGAATGTAACCACCACCCAAGAGAATTACTTGTCCAATCGTTTTGCCAACTTTGAAAAGAACTCTGAAGTACTAATGGGAAAAATTCATCATGTGAAATTCTTCTTTCAAAAAGCTCGCCTGCTAGGGAGTCCGCTTTCTCATTGCCTGGAATTGAGCAATGTGAGTGGAACCATGCAAAGGTAATCCTAAATGATCTTTCGACCAACGCACACATCTGCTCCCCCTTTTTTTTTTTTGAAAGAAAGTAATGTTTTCTCATTTTATTAAATAATCTAACAGTTTTGTGCAACAACTTCAGGTTGATCATGCGCACGAGACGCATCGAAAATCAAAAATGTTCTTCGTGACAACTGAAGTGCAACTTATTATAATCTTCTTATCTTCTTCATTTTTGAAAAAAACGACTGTAAAATTGAAGAGTATCAGAGATTTTTTTCCCTTGTTGGTAACCAGTGACAAAGTTGGCGATCGAGTATTGAGCCGGAGTTGATGAATTGCTCATCGCAAGCAAAGCGTGCAGCGGAAATTGCATCTGCATAGATGATGTTCTACAACTCAGTTGGTGGCGATGGAACTACGCGATAACCATTAGTCAATACGTTGTATCTACTTTTTTGTCAACCATACCAGGAATCCAGTTCCAAGTGTTCTTGTTGTAGATTTTACCGTAGACAAGATCGTTCGGTCTGAAGGACCTTATTCTAGATTTTTTCTAGGTGCCCTGTGGCGAATTCCGGCGTTGGCAGAAAACGCCGTACGAAGATGATTGCCGATAGCGATAGACGACGGATTGGTGTGCTTGACCTGCAAAAACACAACCGAACTTGCACGCTCCACCAGGACCGCACTTACGTTGCCATATTTCACCACGAAACTTGGTTGAGAACTGCGTGTGTCCAGTCCCTCGAGTGTCCCACATTTTCATGATATTTCTCCACTTGGTCTAACCATCTTGCTTGCTGCGCGCCTCTGCGTCTTGCTCCGGTAGGGTTTTTAGCAAATGCCATTTTTACGGTATCGTTGTCCAACATTCTCACAACATGCTTCGGCCATTGTTCCCGTCCTTTCAGGACGCTTGTGTGACTTTCAGGATACCGTGTTAGCCATAGAATTTCGCCCGCTCGTGCTTCATTCTTGGCCTTCCTACGCTGAGCACACGTCGTTTGAATACTCCTAGTGCTTGACAATACTCCTTGCGCATTTTCCACGTCCCAATCCCGTAGAGAACCACCGGTGTTATCAGCGTTTTGTACATGGTACACTTATGACGGCGTCACCTCAGGGTCCGACTTTTGGATGCTCACGCTCGGTTTCGCCTTTGCACGGATACTTCATCTTTGACGTATTCACTTACAATCCAACCTTCTCTGCTTCACGTTTCTGCTTGGTGCGCTGATCAGCAATCACCAGGAACGTTCTTCCGACAATTTCCAAGTCGTTGGCAAAACAAGTCCTTTGCCTGTTTCAAACGAGTTCAATGACGCATCCGATAAATTCACAAAGCACTGTGCATTGCCAATCATCAGTCTTGTCAGTGTCTAGGGAAAACCGTTCTCGTTATTAAACATTGGACTTGCATAGGGATTTGATAATAAAGACACGCATTGTACCGCTCGGCTTGGCCTAGTTTGATTTTGGGCGTGTTGCTCAGAACTAGGCGAACTCCAGGCTTGTCACTCGACTACCGTTGTTTGAACTGATGTTTTCGGTATCTCAAAGCATGCGATGATACGATGCGCAGATTCCCGCCGGATGAATCCACGGCGAACAAGTAGTAGTCAGCATCGATGAGAACTACTTATTCGCAATTCCGCATTGCTTAAGGACGTGTAAGGCTTACCCAAGTAACAATTTTAGTTTTGTTCCAGCCGTATAGTACTCCTCCCGGCTTTGTTGAAAAAACTACTTTCAAAACTGTTTTGTCTACCACCACCTCCTCTATACTTCTTTAAAGCCGATTTTTTTTTCAAAGTGGCCCACTCTTTAGACGGTTGTGAAAACAAGTTAATAAAACCTTTTTTAAAACCATACATATTTTGAAAATGTTCTACTGAAAGATGTTATGACCACTCGAGAACCATCATAAAACCTACTTGCTGCCATGAAAACCAGCATACAGCCAAATGGCCACAGCTGTCAAGTTTCACTGTGATATCGTGGTTGGTTTTTGTTGTTCTGCTTTGTTCGATTCTCTGCTCTTCTGATTCGTTTTGCAGTAAATAATATCAGCAAAATATCCAAAATAAATTGAGTTTGAAAACAGCGTATTATGCTCAAAATCCTATGCGCAATCAATTTCAGGAAAATTAATGCGCCTAGGAAATTATGCGAGTTTACAACAACAAAAACCAAATTAGAACAAATATATTCCACAATATAATCATGAATTTCCTATAAATTGATGGAATTCAATAAGGTTGTCTAAAAGAATGCTGAAATTGTTCTCCGATCTACTGTTCATTTGCATTACAGTTATAATTTGGTGGATTTATTTATTCACATTTCACTTATTTCTTATATTTCAATATGGCGATTGGAAATAATCACAGTTTTGACAAAAAGAAAATTTATCTTCGCAATGACTACTATAAAACCTATTTGCCGTTTAATGCATTTAGTACAGGGAAAACGGTTCTTAAATGCTTTTTCAATAAGATAATATGAATGAGTCCTGAAAGGGAATTTCAAAACAGCATTTTACGAGTTCATAAAGTTGAAATAAAACCGGCGATAGGAGTTAAAGGAATTTTAGAAAACAAGGTTTTAAGATTGTTGGAAACAAGGTTTTAAGATTGTTGGAAACAAGCTTTGTAGGTTCTCATAATCTTGAATAAAATATGAAACCTATTGGCTCCTCTTGGTGCCATTATAAAACCAAATTGACTTAAAGTGGCTTTCATAAATCTTTAATAAAACTTTTTAAAGCTGGATGATCTTGGCAATGTTATTCAGGTAAGGACGTACAGCCTTTGACAGGTGTCGCTTATGGTGCCTCTACTTTCAAGGCGCATGGGTAAACGCCTTCACGAAATCGATCTTTCTGTTGAGCGATAACTAACAGGTGTCTCTGAGGCCCTCCCCCCCCCCCCCCGGCGGGGCCCGTCGGGTTTTTTTTTAACCCAACCCCCCAAAAAAAAATACACACCCCCCCCCCCCCCCCCCCCCACCCCCCACCCCCCCCCACAAACAACCCCACCCCCCCCCCCCCCCCCCCCCCCCCCCCCCCCCCCCCCCCCCCGCCGCGTTTTTTTTTTTTGTTTTAAAAAAAAAAAAAAAAAAAACACCCCACCCCTCAGGAAAGATAACACCAAGGCCTTTTTGGTTTTAACGCGGCGGAAAAAAAAAAAACACACAACAAAAAAAAAGGAAGAGGGGGGAATACACACACAAAAATTTTTAAAAAAAAAAAAAAAATTTTTTTTTTAAACAGGCCCCATATAAAAAAGGAAAAAACCCCCCTTTTTCGAACTGTGTTGATACATTTCCTGCGTTATGCAATGCACATATATGGAAAGCTGTGGGGAAAATTATAGAAGTCGAGTCTACCGTCACTTTGATCGACATTTCTATTTTGCTATTACAGATGTCGAGATCGACGAAATTTTATCGAGTTGGTCGACTCAATCGACAGCTCGGAAACTAGATGACTGATTTGTCACATTTTGTCGAGTAAGAGTTTGTTTTGATACGCGTTTTTCATCTGTTAGTGGTGTTTGGCTGCGCAAGGTAATAAATACACTAAACCATTATTTTTTTGCAGATAAATTGACAGAAAAAAATTTACTTCTAGCAAAAAATGTCTAAACAAAACCGTCAGTTTGAATGGCTCATCGAGCTGATTAAAATAATTGTGGACATCGTCAGAGGCTTTTTTGGCGTGGAACCAGCAAAACTAATGTCAACCAGAAGTGGTCGGAAATTGATCAAGTGCTCCATTCATTTGGACCAAGAATGCACTTTGGGTCGGAATAACAAAGAGTAAATTTTATTTTCTCGTTTGAATACTATTATATTTGTAAACCAAACATTGACTCTCAAGCCTTGTCGGTTACCACACGGAGTCTCAGAACAACAGTCAAAGTGATGAGCTATTGAAATTAATCCTAGAATTCTGATTTTTGTTTCTAAAGTACTTCTAAATGCATCATTTCAGTACATTTGCACTTGGAATTTGGAAATTTACCCTCGAGTTAAGTGGGTTATGAAATCAGTTCTCGATTCCTAGAAGTATAGAAAGAAACTACCAAGAATTAAGGGCATATCCTAAAAAGTTCAGAAGGAGACTTCCTCTAGCTTAAGGAAGATACTTTTTTTTTTGGAAGAGAAAATACTTCTCCGATAGTCAGGATGAAACTTCACAGAAGTATAGGGAGAACTTGTTAGTAGTTCAAGTAGAAATATCCCAAAAAATCATCAAACTTCCCCGAATTTCAAGATCAAACTTCCCAGAATTTCAAGAGAAAATTTCCTCAAAAATCCTGAGAGGACTTCTTAGAGCTTCAGGAAGAAGTTTAAAGACGAGAATTTTTCAGAAGTTTAGGAAAAAACCTCCCCGAAGTTCAGGAAGAAACTAAACAGAGTGGGTACTACCTATAATTTCTCATAAATTCAGAAACAAACTTCGGCAAAGCTCAGAATGATACGTCCTAGAAGTTCAGGAGATAACTTATCTGATCGTTAGGAAACGACATTCTAGAGATTCCGGAAAAAAATTCCCAAAAGTTTAGTGCGAACTCTCCAGGAGTGCTAGAAAGTTTTTCCAATGTTCTGAACAAAATATTTCAGATTTTCAGAATCAGGATTTCTCAAACTTCAGGAAGAAACCTCTCCAAAGAATAGAATTTTTTTCCAGAAGCAAACGGGGGTACTTCCTTGTAGTTTGAGCAAGAATTTCTCAGAAATTCAGGAATAAACTCCACCACAGTTCAGGAGAAAACTTCCCAAAAGATCAGAAGAAGCCTTCTCAGAAATTCAAGAAGAAACTTCCTACGAATGTATGGGAATTTTCCTAGAAATTCTGACTTTTCCAAAATTTCGGTTCAATTTTCCTCGGAGTCCAGGATAGGACTTATCAGATGTTTAGAAAGAATAAGCTAAGGACGAAACTTCCCCAAATTTCAGGAAGAATCTAACCAGAGAGGGCTAAAACTACCTATAAGTTTCAGAAGGAATTTCTCAAAAATATCAGGAATTCAGGAGAAGACTTTCTGGAAATATAGGGGGTACTTCCCAGTTGTTCAAGGAAGAGTTTTTTAGAAAATCAGGATCATAATTCCTTGAAGTTCAGAAGAGGACTTCTCAAAAGTTCAAGAAGTAACTTCCAAGAAATTTTAGAAGATTTTCCAAGAAATTCTGGAGAGAACTTTCCTAAAGTTTGGGAAAGTTTTCCTTAGTTCAGGAACAAACTTACCAAAAGTTTCTGGAAGGCTAAGTTGGGTTGTGAGATGTAAATTTTCGAGAACATCAGGAGTGACTGCCAAGAGGTTCATGAGAAAACAGCCCAGAATTTACAATATGTTTCTTGAAAAAATGTTGCAAAAAGGTTACAGATATCTTCTGAATTATCTCCTTCTTTTTCGTCCAAAATCATTTTTGAGGGAAAGCTACACGATTTTAACTTGGTCTTGACGTAAGTGAAGAAGTTTTTTGGACATGACTTAATTTCTTTTTCAGTTTTTATGTTATGCTCAGTTAGTGCAGAAGAAATAGCTAAATTAAGTTGGTCGCAAATATTCAAATATTTTTCCAAATTAATTTGATTATTTTGTTTTCTGTACATTTTGTGAGCCTTTTGCTTCCGATTTTTTAAATTAATTATTTGCTTGTTGAACCAAATTGAATTTTAAGAGCAATAATTTCGTCGCCTCCTCGTGAGTGGAACTTCCTCTTGAACTATTTCCATCAACAATTTATAAAAGACCGCTACTGCACATTCAAGATTTTCTTGATCCTTTAAAATGGATTGCCAATTCACTCTACTCAGTTTGAACTTAAAGTTGTCATAATTACACAGAAAAAAATATTAATTCTCACTGTGATGTAAATATCAGAGCATGTAAAATCTTATATCATTTCACACGAAACAGCTACTTGCATGAAATTGTTCTAACAAAGACGAGCTTTTGTATACAAGATTATCGGCTTTGAATGGAATGACCCAAAACTTTACACGATTTGTAAATTAAATGTGTATGTTTTGTGACGCTCCATTTATGTGCATGATATTGAACAGAAATTCACACTATTTTTTCGAGCTATGTAGCTTTCTTGTAATCAAATGTATCCTCGTAATCACAGTCGTTGGGGTTGTGGTTTTTTCGCACAAACACAGAATACTCGATTGCTGTGTGAAAAGCTTCATTTTTCCATAAAGGAGAGAGAGATTCACTAACACAGAAGTCTTCATGTGTGTTTGTTAATAAAAAATCTAAGTAACAGTTTTGTAAATTTTTAACATGATTTATTTGGTTTAGTCCTAAAAATGCAATTTTCTCAAAAATAAATTGCAAAGTTTCATTGTCCCCAACGACTGGAAGTAGAATACTCTCGTTTTCGAAATCGGGAATAAAATCTGCATTGCGTTGATTGAAATCACCATAGATATGAACTTTAAATTCAGGGGGAAAGGTTGATACAATTTCTTCTGCTACTTGAAAGAAGATTTCATATGTTGACTTGCAAGCTTGATCTGGTGGAAAATAAATTGTGACAAAAATATGAGTCTCACCATCGATATAGGTTTTTACCCATACATGCTCGAATTCTTTAAATTTTGGCGAAACAAGAAGTTCCGAATTCAATTTTGCAGAAATTTCAATAAGAACTCCACTACCTGACCTTCTTTGGGTTAAAACTAAATCACGATCATCTCTGAAAACATTATAATAACTACCAAAAATTTCTTTACTTTTCACACTTTCATTCCAACTTGTTTCAGTACCTAAAATTACCGATAAAGATGAACTCAATATATTTTTATGAATGTTGTTAATTTTTGACGCACTTTTCATGCGATTAAAATGCTGACAATAAACCAGAATTTCAGTACCCAAGTAACAATTTCAGTTCTATTCCAGCCGTATAGCACTCCTCCCGGCTTTGTTGATGACACTACATTCAAAACTGTTTTATCCACCAACACCTCCTCTATGCATCTTTAAAGCCGAAATGTGTACAAAGTGGCCCACTCTATAGACGGTTGTGAAAACAAATTAATAAAACCTTTCTAAGACCATAAAGATTTTGAAAATGTTCTAGTAAAAGCTGTTATGACCACTTGAGAACCATCATAAAACCTATTGGCCGCCATCAAAACCAGCATAGGGCTGAATGGCCATAGCTGTCAAACTTCACGGCGATATCGTGGTTGGTTTTTGTTGTTTTGCTGTGTTGCTCTTCTGATTCATTCAACAGTAAATAATGGCTAAGAAAAAAGTTCTACTGTTGCGGGAAATTATGATTGATAGCAAAATATACAGAAGAAATTGAGTATTTTTTATAGCGTATCATGCTCCAAATCATATGCGCATTAAATTTTATGGTGAATATTGGCACGATAAGAGCTGAAAATTAATGCGCCTTGGAAATTATGCGAGTTTACAACAACAAAAACAAAATAGAAAGAAATATATTCGGTAAATTAATCATGAAACTCCCGAAAATTGATAGAATTCAATAAGGTTATCCAAACGAATACCAAAGTTTGTCTCAGATCTACAGTTCAATTGTATTACATTTAAAATTTGGTGTATTTATTTTTTCACATTTCAATTATTTCATATATTTCAATATGGCGATTGCAAGAAATCACAGTTTTGCCAAAAAAGCCAATTTATCTTAGCAATGGCTACTATAGAACTATCTGGTCGCTTGGTAGCTTTCCTCAATGCCAGTTAGCCGTTTAATGCATTTACTGGAGGCAAAATGGTTTTAAAATGCTTTTTCAACTGACCATAATAAGATAATATGAATGAGTCCTAAAACGGCATTTCAAAACAGCATTTTATGAGTTAATAAAGTCAAAATAAAACCTTTGATAGGAGTAAAAGGAATTTTAGAAGTCAAGGGTTTAAGATCGTTTTAAAGAAGCTGTGTAGGTTCATATAAACCTGACTAAAATTTGAAACCTATTGGCATCTATTGCTGCCATAATAAAGCCGAATTTATTTCTAGTGGCTTTCATAAAACTTTAATAAAACTTAATAAAGCTGGATGGTTTTGGCAATGTTACTTGGGTAGCGAATGTTTCTGAAGAAATTGATGGTAGTCCGTCAAATGTAATTAATGATCTAATTACCCCTCTTTGATCTAGAGATGTCGTCAAATTATCATCGGGCTCTGGGAAATCGTCGTTTGGTCCTTCCTCAAATGTCAGTGACCGATTTAAACAATTTAAACGTCCCAATGAGGTTCTCTAATAACAAGAACATTGATGTAAATCTCAAAACAAGAGTGTAAAATGTAAATACGTATCCTTCGACTTTGATGAAGGTCCTGAATTACTGTGTGGTGTAATATTTCAAAGACATTTTGAAAAATTTCAACACTACAGTGAACTGTCGAGTTCGGTTGCCAGCTCGATCAGATTCAGTCGGTTTCTGTAATGCGAAATTTTGCTCGACTCATCTTCTTGACCCCTATATTTGACATAAATTCAGATACAATTCCGTTGTTTACGGTTGCTTTGGTTTGCAATTGAACGAGAGGAAATGTATGGTGTCTGTTAGAATTAATCATCCCTTAATTCTATACACAGTTTGCTGATGCCCGTAAAATCGTACATCGTCAATATTTGTTATTGAACAATGAAGTGAGATTTTTTTTCCAGCAAATTACACAACCCTTTCATAAATTTCGATTGGAACTAACTAACTAATTCCATCGCAGTCTTTCAGGATTTTCCATCCTGTTTCTCAGAATGACGTATGCACATAAGCCGTACACCCCTTCCAGCAGAACAGAAACCCCGACATCATCTGTTGTCGCTCAAACCCACATCGTTTCGCAGAATGACGTCAGGACCTATTCCTGTTCCTATGCGCCCACAACCGACGAGGAGCGTAAGAGTTTATTTTGTGCTTCTAACGCAGGCCGATGACGGCTAGTCCTCTAGTCTTCCGGCTCCGGAGCGTGGGTCGGGACACCCACACGAGGGCTCTGTGGCCGTTGTCAATGGGGTTGCTTTGTGCTGGGGGGGAGAATTTTTGGGAACGGGTGATCGATTTCGGCGAAGCTACGCTCCGCTCCTCTCCGCTCCTCCGCCAGCTGCAGTAGGCGGTGGGTTTTAGGATACGACCGTATAGCAATCACTTCCCGCTTACTGTGTGCTGAGTGGGATGATTAAATTTTCTGCAATGCCATCGCCACGGCTGGCAGGTTGGTGGTTCTTCTTGTTCCCGGCCCCAATCGAAATCCAATCGAGTGCAATCAATTTGAACAACACAGCAGGAAGCGCACTTCTGTGCACCGGTTTGCATCTAATTCGCGGCCCGTCTGGAGGTGAACGGAAAATGGATGCACCTCCAGCAGAGGGCAAACAAGAAGAGCTAGATGAAAAAGCACTAATCGAAGCGAATGCAGACATTTGAAGGTAACACAGTTCAAGGTCAAACATTGCAGCCGATGCAGTCGCGTTCGGTGGATGGTTTGGTAGTAATTTTGAGGAGAACCCCTCCGCCATGGCAGTGGTTCTATTCTCCTAGATTGGCACTGGTGGGCAGCCATGAAGTTGATGGTTTCCGGTGGCTTTTTGTGTTTTGTTGTTTGATCGGTTGAAATTACGACAGCAGAAGGAGAGAGAGAGAGACAGAGAAAAAAGTGCATGGCAGCATGCAGCAGCAACTTTGAGTCATCGTTTCCATTTTTGGGAAGCCGAAACGGCCATGACGACGGTGGAATTTGCAAACGCATTTGCTGTTGCTGACTCTGCGGTGCACTTGTCTGACAACGGTGAGTGTGTGCCCGATGAAGCGAAGTGGCGCGTCCATTCGGTTGGAAGACAATGCGAACGGAGAAATCCGGGTCCCTCCGGTTAGGCAAAAGGTCAAGGATCTCCTCGAGTTTTATTTTCTCGCCTGGCGAGGCTTTCTTATTCGCTGTGTTGGACTCGTTTGAGAAAACTGTTAATTGTGTTTTGGAACGCAACCTGAAGGGGAAGGGCTGCATTCGGAAAAGATATTAGAATGAGGCTAATTTTCACCATGATGGATTCGATTATCGGTCCCATCTAGTTATTTGGGTCGAATAATTTCTTGACTTCAACTATCTGATGAAACTACAGAATCCCATTTCCATCCAATTCTCCCCGAAAAATGTCACCCATTTTAACCTCGTTTAAACCGCGAGTAAACGGTCCAAGTCCTACAAATCGTTGTATTAAGTCATTTTATTATCAAAAAACAAAGAAATATCGGCTCCGTAAAACTACCGCGATTGAGCATACCATTTAAAAATAATTCTTGGCTTCTCTGGGCAAAAAGTTTTGAATGGAATAAACTTTAATATTTTTGTTTCCCGAGAGGGATTTACTTATTCCAAGCAAGCCAATTAGAGCAATACATCCCACCTTTGTATGAATATTTTCGCATCGTCGTGCGCAAATCTGACGTTTTTATTTGTTTACCTATATTTGCTCCGTAATTCTCTATTTATCATAATCGACAGAATGATTCATAACTGTCTGAACGAGTTTATATAAAGATCCAACTTCCCAAGTGAGTGTAACTATTGTCGGCAGCCCCCCTTTTTATTCGGCTATCGGTCCACCTGAACTGCTTATGAAACAAATCTCGAGTACTTTTTCAAATAGACGTAAGTAACATTTGGACGAAGATGAGAAAATCAGCATTGAACTTTTTTGAGTTTATTTTTATTCCTATTTGAAAACTGGACATGTTTATCCCAATTAAATTCCACTAAATGACACATTGGTAAATACTATTGCATCACTGTGCTTAAAAACTACACTAGGATTGAAAATTCAAGTTTCATTTAGAAAAATGCTTCTTACAACGGTCTGCAATCGAAAAAGAGAACACGTCATTTTGATAAGTCAGTATGATAGATGGCATGTTACTTGCGTCAAAATGATACGCCATTCTGCGAATGACAATGTTGTTACGTCGAAATGTTACGTCAAGTTGTCATATTTCACACAGATACGTCGAACTTTTTAAAATGACGTATTATTTTTTTCTACAACAAAACGTTGTAAAAATATTTTTGCTAAAAAAATCGATTTTTACTGAAAAAAATCTAAAATTTTAAGTGATTTTACAGCGTTTTGAAAAAAGTTAGTTAAATCTTCCAAGAATAATCCATCAGAAATTTCATCAAACAAGGGCATATATACATGATTTTTTAACAACATGCCATGAACAACGCGTTTGTTTACATTTTGTGACTTACGTCCTTTTGAAAAAGTACTCGAGAAATGTTCTATTTGAGGCAACAAAAACAGCAGCATTTTCAAGTGCAATATGGCTTAATATGGAGGAATGGCTTACTATTTTAAAGGTAATCAATTTGAAGCTAAATAACTATGTTATCATATATATTTCTTCAGTGTATCGCTCTATAGGATGTAAATGTAAGAATAAGCGTTTTGAAAGTCGGATGCTGAGAATAGTCAACATAGACGAATTGCACGCCAACTCGTCTTCGTGATTGGCAGCACCCTCTCAGGATCCAATGAAACTTTGTGGGTGGGTAGATTACGTCTTTTCAAGCAACTTTGCATGCTTTGTTTTTTCAAAATTTATCTAGACTACCATTTGAAAAGGGATTAGGTTTTTTGATCGATTTTTTTTAAATCAGCCCGGATAAAAATAACCATACATTGACAATACAATAATATAAAATAACATTACAAACTATTGCCGAACATGAATCTTATTGCTCCGTATTGGATAAATGAAAAATGCATATTGTCATTACAATAGATCTACTATACACCCTACATGCAAGAATTTTCAACAATTGTGAAACAATACAATCAATATTAATTGACTCAGATTTGTTCGAGAAAAAATGATTTTTTCTATAGTTAAGATACATAACAACCCCCTTATTCTATTGCCGATGTCTCAACTAACATTAAATTCTATTGTGGAAACAATATCTCCAATTGGCATCTTATTGTCATGAACAATAATATTAATTGTACACACTATTAATCCTATTGTATGGTTACAATACATTTAATAGTAAATCTATGAGAATTTTTTTTTCGGGAGCATCACTCAAAAAGGAAAAGACTTACAAAAAAGTAATGTATGGGTGACTTTTAGAAAATCGCCCGAGCTTTTATGACAAAAATTGTAAAAATTGTAAAATCTTTTCTTACACGCCAAAAAACTATTTTATAATTTGAAGTCGACTTGCAAAAAAATGGCTATCTTAGAATTGGACGAAATTTTTTTCTAAAAAAGGCGATATAATTGTCTAAAAATTCGCCATACATCGCGAGATGGGCACTTTTAAGGAAAATAAAGTTTTTCTAACAACAAATTTTTCATGTCAACATAACTCAAAAAGAAAAAGACTTGCAGAAAAGTAATGTATGGGTGACTGTTAGAAAATTGTCCTAACTTTTATGAAAAAAATTGTAAAAATTGTAAAATCGATTCTTACACGCTAAAAAAACATTTTAAAATTTAAGGTCGATTTGCAAAAAATGGCTATCTTAGAATTGGACGAAATTTGTTTCTTAAAAAGGCAATATAATTGTCTAAAAGTTCGCCATACATCCCGAGATGGGCACTTTTAAGGAAAAACAAGTTTTTCTAACAACAAATTTTTCATGTCAACATAACTCAAAAAGGAAAAGACTTACAAAAAAGTAATCTATGGGTGACTTTTAGAAAATCGTCCGAAGTTTTATGAAAAAATTTGTAAAAATTATAAAATCGATTCTTACACGCTAAAAAAAATATTTAAAAATTTAAAGTCAATTTGCAAAATATGGATATCTTAGAATTAGACGAAATTTTTCTTAAATATAGGCGATATAATTGTCTAAAAGTTCGCCATACATCCCGAGATGGGCACTTCTAAGGAAAAAAAAAATTTCTAACAAAAAATTGTTCATGTCCAATTTTTACCGTGTATCGCGCCAACTGGTTTTATAATTTGGTCCTAAGACCTCACAGAAGCTAATTAAATTTAAT
Organism: Aedes koreicus; assembly: GCA_024533555.2. NCBI lineage: Eukaryota > Metazoa > Arthropoda > Insecta > Diptera > Culicidae > Aedes > Aedes koreicus. The sequence continues at coordinate 1,472,057 of JAHHFK020001972.1, read as the reverse complement.
TTTAATAACAATTTGGATTTTTTAAGGGTCTTTGAATGTTTGAAAAATCAAGGCTTCTATTTGGAAAGGGCTCATTTTTGAATTATTAATAATTTTAAATTTTATTGATAATACCATTAAATCAGGTGGTTGATCCAAACCTTTGAAGAATATTACAAGAAATTGGAAAACAAAAGCTTTATCATTATATCTCAAGTATTGACCCATGACTCAATAGCAGTTAAGTAGTTTATATCAAAATTGCTAGATTTCATTAAACAAAATTCAATATATTGCACAAAAATTATTTTCATGTCCATGTATGGATTGGAACGTCTCATGGGAAAGGTCCATGTAATGCTATTGGTGGTAATCTCAAGCGAATGGCAAAGAGAGCAAGCCTTGCTGAAGATTATGGAAACACAATCAAAACTCCTCGAGAACTATATGACAGGTTCATTGTATTTCGAAAATTCATATAACGTCATATTTGAATCGTCTTTAAATGGATATGCATCGACCATTTAAAGACGACTCAAATATGCTATTTTTTTTAGATTTATCAGCCCCCCTCTATCACAATTTTTCCCATACCTTTTACACATTCTGTAACAAATCTTGACCTTCTTTCCGCTAAAACCAAAACTTTTCCTATCTCTTTGGTGAAATTGGGGCTCAATTTATACGAATTATTGAACGAAGATCACAAAAATTTAAAATAGTGGAATTAAATTAAAGTACTAATCTTCCTCCTCCTTTTAACATACTTATAAAACTGGATACGCTTATAAACACCAAGTTTCTGAAAGAGCTTTGATAATTTAAAAAAAATGCAGTTGAAATTTTTGCAAATTAAAATTCGATACTCCCCAAAAGTATAATAATTGCTGTGCAATGTCAGAATCGACCTATTGCTATACATTGATCCATGCTTTCTTCCATTCCCGGCCCTTTCATTTATGCCAGCTTCAAACTTGGTTGGTTGAAGGATTTTGTTATGTCGGCTCGAAATTCCAGTACATATTTATGAATAGTGTGATGAAAATTAAGAAATCCGCTCTCCACAGTCCCTAAATGGTGTCAAATTAAGTTCTCATTGGCCTCCGTAAATTGGAGCACATTTTACTTAAACTTGCTTCGAGCAGATTATTCGAAGTTTTTATGGGAATTACAATAGTAATCCATAATAATTCCCATACAAAATTCAAATAATCGGGGCGAAGCAAGCTTTAAGCTAAATTTGTACCAATTTACGAATTGTGTATTAGAGCTAAACTCTAGCGAATCCTAGTGTAAATTCTTTGCTCATGCTTTTTGCGGTTTCTTCTATTGTTTTGCTCATGTTCCCGCTTCAACGCCTTCTTCTTCTACTACTCTTCCGTATCTTTATGTTGCTTCCTTTTTTTTCTTTATCTTTTTCTGTTTTTCGCATTTTTCTCTCTCCAATTATTTCACTTTGCTCAAGCTTCAATATTTTTGTGGCTTCTTCTATTTTTCTGCTGATGTTCTCGCTTCAATACCTTCTTCTTCTACTACTCTTTCGTATCTTTATTTTGCTTCCTGTTTTTTTTTTCTTTTTCTTTTTCTATTTTTCGCATTTTTCTCCTTCCAATTATTTCACTTTGCTCAAGCTTCAATATTTTTGTGGCTTTTTCTATTTTTCTGCTGATGTTCTCGCTTCAACACCTTCTTCTTCTACTACTCTTCCGTATCTTTATTTTGCTTCCTGTTTTTCTTCTTCTTTTTCTTTTTCTATTTTTCGCATTTTTTCTCCTTCCAATTATTTCACTTTGCCACTTTCCCTCTATTCTTATCCCACTTTGATCCTTGTGCCTTGCCTTCTTTTAATCGTTTTTCTTTCTCCTTCTCAGCAGTATCTCCTTTCCTGCTTCTTTTCTTCTTCATCATTTATTCATCCGTTGTTTCCACTTCTTTCTTTGTCTTTTAAATGTTTCCGCTTTTTTTGACGTAGGACTACATCTTTATTTTCTATACTGGAGTACAATATAAAAAAAAACGTGCATGGCGAAAATCCAAACTACTCTCACTAAATTGTTGAATGTGGCTGAATCAACTATTACCAACGTTTTAAATGTGTTCGGTGAACGTTTGTCGACAGCCAGGAAAGCTGGATCGGGGGGAAATTGAACGCCGGAGGCCACAGCGACGACAAAAAGAGTTGCCCGCTGTTTCGAGCGGAACCCCAACCTCTCCGTCCGAGATGTCGCAAAGAAGCTGGGAGTGGCGCCTTCAACCGTGGAGAGAGCTGAAAAACGAGCTGGACTGTCGACTTACAAGAAAGGGGTGACTCCAAATCGCGACGATAAACAAAACACGTCGGCCAAAGCACTATCACGAAAGTTGTACACGGCGATGTTGACGAAGTTTGATTACGTGGTACAGAAACTTACGTCAAGGCAGACTTTGAACAGCTTCCTGGACAGGAATTTTATACGGCAACCGGACGGGGAAAGATGGCAGATATTTTCAAGCACATTAGACTGTCAAAGTTCGCGAAGAAATAGCTGGTGTGGCAGGCCATCTGTACCTGTGGCTGGAAGAGCAACGTTTACATTGCGATCGGAACCGTCAACCAGGAAATTTATCTGAGCAAGTGCCTACAAAAGCGTCTAGTGCCTTTCCGGAAGCGACACAATTATTCCATTGAAATAAACTACCCGCACATGTGATTGCCCCAGCAGCATCACAACTGTTGGTTTAGATCGGTTTTCAAACTCGAAATTTTAACTTAATTTTGTAATCTATTAAAGTAAACACATTCCTACCTATTCCTTGCTTGACCCAAATTCGGACGTGGCCAGCGCCTATATTGCCTAAAAACTGTATTCGATGAAATTTGGACACAAAAATAGGTCACTAAAAGTTTTCCTTGAGCCCGATTCTTTTCAAACTTTCTGAAAATAAAGTACTACTAAATGGTTAAGTTTTGACATCATTGGTTTATTGAACCTCTTCTCCTAACCCAAATGCCCGCACCTTTGCTTTGACCCCTTTCATCAAATTTTGGGCAATGATAGGACCGACTTGCTTACTTACTTTTAACCACACTTTCTTTAGTTCAAGTTCATTTTCTATCAGTTTTGGAGTTTTAACGAGCTTTGCCTTCATGATTGCCCAAAATTTTTCAATTGGGCGAAGTTCCGGAGTGTTTGGAGGGTTGACATCTTTTGGTACAAAAACTACATTATTATCTTTGTACCAGTCTAAGACGGGCCAGGCATAGTGGCAAGATGCCAAATCCGGCCAAAACAGTGTCGGGCCATCGTGAGATCTCAAGAAAGGCAGAAGTCGTTTTTGGAGGCATTCGTCCTTGTAGATTTGTCCGTTGACGGTCCCAGAGGTGATGAAGGGCTGACTCATTTTGCCACATCCGCAGATCGCTTGCCAGACAAGGAATTTTTTGGCGAATTTCGACAGTTTCTTCTTCCGTACACTCTCCGGAACGGCCAACTTAGAAGTGGCGACGTAGTGTTCCTGTCCTGGCATTTGTTTGGTGTCGGCTTTAATGTAGGTCTCATCGTCCATCACAATGCAGAACGGTTTTGTGAGCCACTCCCTGTACAGTTTTCTTGCACGAGTTTTGGCCACCGAGTTCTGTTTATCGCTCCGGTTCGGTGCCTTCTGGACCTTGTACACATGTAATCCAGACCGTTTCATTGTTTTCTGCACAAAACAAACTGAAACTTTCGCCTTTTTCGCAACATCCCTGATCGAAGTGTTGGGATAACGCTTAAATTGGTTCAATACCATCCTGGCCTTCTCCGGATTTGATGTGCCACGTTTTTTGCCACTACCATTTTTCCGCTTGGTTGTCATACGGTCCTTGAACGTTTTGATCACATGAGATACGGTTGAATGTGCGATTCCGAGCTGTTTTCCGATCCATCGATGAGAAGCGTTTGGGTTTTCGAAGTGAGTGCCCAAAATTTGTTGGCGCATTATTTCTTCATTCGAAGCCATCACTGAAATCACTCGACCGATTTTCACGAAACTCGTTACACAATTGACACAACACAATGAAATACATTCTGTTAAAATTTCAATATTGTTTACCCACACGCTTAAAAGTTACGAACAATTGCGTGTGTCCAAATTTCATCGAATACAGTCTTTATTATAACATTGAGATCGCCTGTTCTTATACATTGAAGATGTATGTTAGTCCCAAACATTATCTGTTAGTTCTGTTTAATTACAGCTGATTTGACAATAACGGAGAAGCTCAATTTTGGGATCAAATGAATTATCGGCGTGCGCCATAGGCAATCTCTGAGGATCAAAAGGCGCTGAAATGAGAAAATTGTTCAGCGTTTGAAATGTTGGGTTGATTTGTATTTTTTTTTTTTTTACATTTTTACAGTATTTACGAGCGTTTCAACAACATAGTTGGAATGAAACCAATGAAAACTGTACATTGCAGTCGAATTAAGGTCTGTATCCACATCAATCCGGACACCTTCAAATCATTGTAACTATTGAAATATTGCACGTAGGAATGAAAAATTTCACTGTGGTATAGCTGAGAGTCTATGATGAAAAAGACTATGATTGATGTTTACATGTCATGTTTAGTATTCAAGATGGCGACGAAAGAAAAACAAGTGCGCGAGCGAATTTTGTACGGGCGTACGGCAAACCCTGACTTGTCAATACGGGACCTTGCAAAAACATTGGATTGCCTAAATCCACTGTTCACGATATGCTCAAATCATTTTCGGAACGTTTAACGGTGGAGAGTAAACCAAGAAGTGACAAAAACATTGGACGCGCTGATCCTGCCATGGACCGAAAGATGAAAAGGATATTAACGAAAAACCCAAATCTCTCCATTCGAACGGTGGCTCGTAAAATAGGGATGTCGCCTGGATTTGTCCAAAAATCAAAACAACGTTTGGGGCTTAAGTCGTATAAAGTAAAAACCGTTCCAAATCGCAACGACAAATAAAACTTGGCAGCAAAATCACGGGCTCGACGTTTGTACTGCGTTTGACGAAGTTTTCATGCGTTGTTATGGACGATGAAACTTATGTCCTGGAGGATTTCAAGCAGCTTCCAGGGCTGGCTTTTTATTCTGCTATGGCCAGAAATGCTACAGCTAAGCATTTCAGAACGAAGAAGGCATCGAAATTTCCCCAAAAATACCTTGTGTGGCAAGCAATTTGCACGTGTGGCAAAAAGAGTAAATCTTTCGTCACTACAGGCACAATCAACAAGGAGATCTATCAGAAAGAGTGTCTGCAGAAGCGATTGCTACCCTTCATGAAAAGTCACAAAGAAAAACCCTTTGTTCTCGCCCGATTTGGCATCATGCCACTATGCTAAAACTGTTATGGAGTGGTATCAAGCAAATCAAGTGAACATTGTACCAAAAACCTCAAACCCGCCAAATTGCCCAGAGCTACGACCAATCGAGAGATTTTGGGCTCTGATGAAGCGGAAGCTTTCTGGAAAGAAGCAAGGAATCAAAGACATCAAACACTTCCAGCAAATTCGGACAAAGACGGCTTCTACGATTTCTGAAGGGTCTGTACAAACCCTAATGGACGGAGTTAAGGGCAAAGTTCGAAAATTTTATGCAAATACCGAATAACTATGTTTTGTCTTCACAAATTGTTAAAACACATCCCATGAATCTGAAATAAACAACTACGACGGAAATATAATGCGAAATTTATGTTTTATTCATGTTTTGAGGTGTCCGGATTATTGCGGATACAGACCTTATCTATGATCGATACAAATATTATGAAAGGATTCGAATGGAACTTAATCTCATTTCTGTTTTTTTTTTCTTTTTTATTTGACATTAAGTTCAGCATAATGGGAGAAGCTATCAAAATGCACTTCTTGTTAATAGTTAGACGATCTTTTTCAAGTTTGATTCCACAGTCCATGTATGTTTGCAAACACCGTTAATACGCCCGAAAACTTCCGCAAAGTGATGATCAATATTATGTTATGATTTTCTGCAGCAAACAAAAATTCTGCAAGGATCCATTTTCAATGCTCAACTTTAAAAAAATCGATCCCAACTGCATCCATGCACTGCCTTCGTAATTAGTTCTGCCTCAAACTATATCCAATACCACTGAACAAAGTGAGTGGACGAGCGAAGCAAAAAAAAAATCCCCATCAAACGAACTAACATAAATGTAAACAAAAACTTAAAAATATTACCACTCCATTGGGATTTCCTGCCACAGTGGACATGCGCATCATGGCCCCAAGCAGCTCTCGGCATCAAGCAAATCCAGATTGACCTTGATATTTTTTCCCTGAAGAGAAAGAAAAATGCAAGAATATATCACACTCACGTGTGAGCACCAAAGCGAGTAGAACAATCCTGCTAACCTACATTCGTTTGATGCCTCGTAAATTAAAACAAAACATTTACAATTCAAGCAGTCAATCAGATCTTCACAAACTTGACAAACAATTTCCGAGAATCAATCCCCGCTCGAGGAAAATGCCTCATTTTCCAAATTTTGCAATTACACACAGGGATGACCTTCATCCTGCTGCCCTCTCCCGCTCTCTACTCTCCGGAGGGAAAACAGTCTTCAAAAAGAGGAAGAAAATTTCCCGGCCGGCAAAATTTTCACACAAACACAAACAAGGCACAACACCGCACGCGCCACCCCGCCCCAACCGGAAGAAATTGATTTTTCCCGCAACTACCCCAACAACAACGAGCACGGACGCAAGCATTCCATGGTTGAGAACTCTTGGAAGATCTGGGGCATGCGCCAGAACAGCCGGTATTCTCTACTCACAATCGAAATCCATGCCGGGCGGCTGTTTGTAAGGCTTTGCTTCCCGGAACTCGCCCGGAAGGGTTGCCAGAATTTCCACCACGCTATCCGAACTTTCATTCGGCCGATTTCGCCTCCATCAACCACCTTCACCAAGATCAGCCGAAATCAGCTCGAAACGTCAATCGGCAACGCTGGCAACGCTGGCCGTGTGAAAACATTCGGACGTTTTCTCTCGCAAGAGAATCGATTTGGACGCGAGAGAGAAACATCCTGTTTCCCGGCGTGTTTCTCTGTAGGGCAGCTCTTCGGGGTATAATACAGCCCGGCACAGAAGCTCACACAGCTGGTCCTGAAAAGCAGAACCGTGTCAAAAGTGTCCACACGCTGCCTGTTCCCAGGGCCAAGTTCCAATTTGTTCCGGAAGATTTTTCAGGAAAAGTGGAAGTCCGACTTGTTCCGGTGTTTCACGTTTACAAGTGCCGCCTGCGAAGTGATAGGCGGAAGATTAGTGACGTACTAAAGGTTAGCTTAAGGTGGTGCGATACGCCGGGCTTTTTTTTCCCAACCCGAAACTGTGCAAGTGTACGTGTGTGTGTGTGTGTAGTCCAGTTTGCTGCCGGGCCGAGGAGGGGTGGAATTTAAACGAGAAAAAAAATCAAGCCGCTGTCACCTGTCAGCCGCCTCCGGTTGGGTGTTAGGGGAAACGCGGAGCGGGAAGTTCGCGCTCTGAGTGGATTACGAAAGTGTGCATTATTTTCATTTTTTTCGCACATATTTTTGCATGTTTTCTGTGTTGCACCCGGCAGCGGTTACGACATCCACGGCGGACCGGTCGCAGTAGGCGGCGGAAAAGCGACCAGGAAGTGAAGCTTTCTTCTACATATTCGCTGGCAGTGAACACTAGCAACTTAGTAGGCCGAGTGTGTGTGTTGTTAGGTGCTGCTACTGCTCGAGCCAAGCATTAAACTAAAGCATCATAGCTTGCTTTGATCTTGAAGAGTGCACGAACGTAGGGTTGTGCTCGGGGGGAGGCAGGGTGGTAGGCAAGTGGAGAATTTCGGGAGAAAGCATTCAGTTGGCATCGGTCGGCGGTGGAAAATCGAGAGTACAGCGAAAGCCCGAGAGGGAGCGGGAGAGTTGGAGTGCTTGGGAGCAAGCCGGCGGGAGAGAAAAGCTTATGCAAGGAGTTTTCCAAACAGTAAGCAGTGTGTTTTGGATTTTATGTAATTTAGCTTTTAATGAATGCTTGATTGTTTTGGTAGGTTTTCTGGTGTTTTAGTTGGCGATTAGATGACTGCTGATTGCATGATGTGCTTATTGTCAGAACATGTGTAGCAAAGTGCATGAACTATCCGAGCTGGTTGTGATTCTGAAATTGCAAAAAGGGATGGTTGAAGCTGTGGAAATGGAAAGCTGGGTTTTCCTTTTAAATATTGCATGCACTTAGTTGAATTTGTTATTGCTGAAAAATTGCATTGTCTATAAATGTCTTGCTGATCTAATCGAATAAAAGTCAAGAAGCGTACTTGTTTAAAACAGGCTGCAGAAGGTTTTAAGGTGTAACGGCTCTGAGTCTTATTATGGCCGCCACAATGGTTCCAAAGCCACAAATCTTAAAGTAGACTGGGCCATTGCTTCGGGTATTCTGGCTGAGATTTGTGCTTCTAAAATCGTGAGATGTTCGCCTTGAACCGTCCAATTGACAAGCGAAAAGCAGTTCCACTAATAAACTGCAGAAATATATCCATTCATACAGGTCCTACGGCTGTAGATGTTTTTGGACGATCTAAAGCCATGCCACAGAAGTGTCTGATCATCAAATAAATGGTCATCATTCCCATGATCCGCTGAGAATTTTCAGTCTTCAATAACATCATTTTTGATAGACGTTGAGACTCCTTTGGGATCCTTTCAGGTGCTCGGCAAGGTTTTATCAATTTGAAGTCCATTAAATGTTTAATTTTTTTTTATTTTTGCTTTCGTGTCGCTCAAGTTTTGCTCCACTAATTCTCAACTTCTACAAATTAATCATTTTCTTGTCTGTCTCATTTTTTCTGCCCTTACTGCTTCAGTTTCTCTTCTTCAGCTACTCTTTTTCACCAACCCTTCTTCAGCTTCTCTTTGTAAGCTTTCTTGCTTCCACAATTTTTGTTTGCTCGTCTTCTTCCGTTTTTCCTTTTCTGCTTCTCTTCTTCCGCTTTCCTGCTTCCGTTTCTCTTCTTCCTCATCTCCTTTTCATTTTTTCTTCATTCGCTTTTCTTCTTCAGTTTATCTTATTCCGCTTCTCTTCCACTTCTTTCTTCCGCTTCTTTCTTCAACTTTTCTTCCTCCGCTTATTTTCTCCCACTTCTCCTCTTCCCCATCTCTTCTTCCACTTCTATTCTTCCGCTTATCTTCTTTCACTTTTCTTCTTCCGCTTCCTTTTCTCCGTTTCTCTATTCCGCTTATCTTTTCTCGTCTTCCGCTAATCTTCTTCCGCTTATTCTTATCCGTTTCTCTTTTCTAGTCTTCCACTTCTTCCGTTCCGTTTTCGTCTTGCGTTTCTCATATTCCGCTTCTCTCCTTTCGTTGCTTTCCATTCACTTCGCTTATTCCGCTACTTATCTTCCGCATCTATTCTTCCGCTTCTTTTATTTTGCTTCTCTTCTTCTACTTTTCTTCTTCTACTTTTCTTCTTCCACTTGTCTCCTTTCGCTTCTTTTCTCCCGCTCCTGTTCTTCTGGTTAATTTATTCCGTTTCTTTTCTTTTGCTAATATGCTTCCGTTTCTTTTCTACTGCTTCTCTTCTTCCGCTGCTATTCTTCCGCTGCTCTTCTTCTTCTCTTCAAACGCTTCTCTTCTCTTTTTTCTTCTTCTTATTCTTCCGCTGCTCTTCTTCCGCTTCTCTTCTCTTGTTTTCTTCTTGTTATTCTTCCGCTTATCTTCTTCCGCTTCTCTTCTTCCGACTTATCATCATTCGCTTCTCTTCTTCCGCTACTTAACTTCCGCATATTCCGCAAATCTTGTGCTTCTTTTATTCCGCTTCTTTTCTTCTGCTTATATTCTTCCGCTTCTTTTCTTCCACTTGTCTTCTTGCACTTCTTCCGCTTCTCTTCTTCCGGTTCAATTCTTTCGTTTCTTCTTCCGCTTATCTGCTTCCGTTACTCTTCTACAACTTTTCTTTTCCGCTTCTCTTCTTCCGCTTCTCGTCTTCCGCTTCTCTGCTTCCACTTCTCTTCTTTGGTTTTTCTTCCGTCACTTTCCGTTTCTTTTCTTCGGCTTCTCTTCTTCCGCTCCCCTTCATGCGGTTCGCTACTTCCGCATCTCTTCTTCCGCTTCTTTTCTTCCGCCGATCTTCTTCTTCGACTTTTCTTTCGTTTATCTTATTTTCCTTAACCATTCATTTATTTTCACTGTATTTTTATGTTCTTTTAAACTTTTTAATTTTTGATTTTACTTCTTCATCGTCTTGCTTCACTTCTGTTTCCGCCTTCAGTCCTATTCCCATTTAAAGAGTTTGGTGTGATATTTTCCATTCGATTTTTACTGGATCCTCTGAAATATCTTCTCATTTGCCACTTCATTCTCGTTTACCACTTTCGGTTTTCTTCTTCCATCTCGATTCTTCCGCTTCTTTTCTTCCACTCCTCTTCTTCCGCTTCTCTTATTCCGTTTTTCTTCTTCCGCTTTTTTTTTCTTCCACTCCTCTTCTTCCGCTTCTCTTATTCCGTTTCTCTTCTTCCAGTTCACTTCTTCGACTTCTCTTATTTCACTTATCTTCTTCCGCTTCTCTTCTTCTACTTCTCTTATTTATATCAACGATTCATTTATTTTCTCTGTATTTTCAAGTTCTTCCCAACTTTTTAATTTTTTATTTTACTTCTTCGTCATCTTGCTTCAGTTCTGTTTCCGTCTTCAGAAATATTTTGATTCACTTTTTCACTTTTTTACGGCTATGTGAGTTCCGCTTCTTTTCTTTCGCCGATCTTCTTCTTCGACTTTTCTTTCGTTTATCTTATTTTTCTTAGCCATTCATTTATTTTCACTGTATTTTTATGTACTTTTCAACAATTCAATTTTTGATTTTACTTCTTCATCGTCTTGCTTCACTTCTGTTTCCGCCTTCAGTCCTATTCCCATTTATAGAGTTTGGTGTGATATTTTCCATTCGCGTTTTTACTGGATCATCTAAAATATCTTCTCTTTTGCCACTTCATTCTCGTTTACCACTTTCGGTTTTCTTCTTCCGTCTCGATTCTTCCGCCTCTTTTCTTCCACTTCTCTTCTTCCGCTTCTCTTATTCCATTTTTCTTCTTCCGCTTTTTTTCTTCCACTCCTCTTCTTCCGCTTCTCTTATTCCGTTTCTCTTTTTCCGGTTCACTTCTTCGACTTCTTTTATTTCACTTATCTTCTTCCGCTTCTCTTCTTCTACTTCTCTTATTTTTATCAACGATTCATTTATTTTCTCTGTATTTTCAAGTTCTTCCCAACTTTTTAATTTTTTATTTTACTTCTTCGTCATCTTGCTTGAGTTCTGTTTCCGTCTTCAGAACTATTTTGATTCACGTTTTCGCATTTATACGGTTATGTGTGATATTTTCCATTCGCTTTTACTGGATCCTCTGAATTATCTTCTCGTTTCCCACTTCCGGTTCTCTTCTCCTACTACTCTTCTACCGCTTGTCTTTTTCCATTTCTTTTCTTCCCCTTCTCTTGATCCTTTTCTCTTTTTCGGCTTCTCTTTTTCACTTCTCTTCTTCCGCTTCTTTTCTTACACTTCCCTTCTTCCGGTTCACTTCTTCCGCTTCTCTTCTTTCGCTTCTCTTCTTACACTTCCCTTCTTCCAGTTCATTTCTTCCGGTTCTCTTCATCCGCCTCTCTCCTTCCATTTCTCTTCTTCCATTTCTCTTCTTCCATTTCTCTTCTTTCGCCTCCCTTCTTCCGCTTCTTTTCTTCCGTTTCTTCTTTTCTTTTTAACTGTATTTTCATGTTCTTTCCAACTTTCCTTTTTTTTTATTTTACTTCTTCTCTTCATCTTCATCGTCATCTTGCTTCACTTCTGTTTTTGCCTTGAGTCCTATTTCCATTCACTTTTTAACATTTATACTCCCAACAAACATCGGCGTTGAATTAGAGCTTGTTCAAACAAATTTGGAGAAGCTATTCAGCTATTCTAGAAGAAACAGCTGAATAGCTTCTCCAAATTTGCTTGAACAAGCTCTAATTCAACACCGATGTTTGTTGGGCTATTATATGTTGTGTGATATTTTCGATCCACTTTTACTGGATCCTCTGAAATATCTTCTATTTTGTCACTTCTGGTTCACTTCTTAGAGTTCTCTTCTTCCGTTTCACTTCTCCCGCCTCTCTTCTTTCGCTAATTCTCCACCGCTTCTCTTCTTCCGCTTCTCTTTTCCCACTTCTCTTCTTCCGCTTCTTTTCTTCCATTTATCTTATTCTTCTCAATTATTTTCACGGTATTTTAATGTTCATTCCAACTTGCCAATTATTGATTTTACTTCTCCGTCATCTTGCTTTACTTCTGTTTTCACCTTCAGTCCTATTTCCATTCACTTTTTCACATTTATATAGTTGTGTACATATACATCACGTATGCCATTCGTTTTTACTGGATCCTCTGAATTATCTTCTCTTTTACCACTGCATTCTCTTTTGCCACTTTCGGTTCACTTTTTTCACTTCTCTTTTTCCGCTTCTCTTCTTCCGCTTCCCTTTTTCCGGTTCACTTTTCCCGCTCTCTTCTTCCGGTTCACGTCCTCCGGTTCTCTCCTCTCCGCCTCTCTTCTTTCACTTCTCTTCTCCAGCTTCTCTTCTCTCCGCCTCTTTTCTTCCACTTCTTTTCTTACGTTTATCTTATTCTTCTTAACAATTTTCACTGCATTTTCACGTTTTTTCCAACTTTCCAAATTTTTTATTATTTTTTTCATCTTGGAAAACTAGGAAAATTAAAATTTACACTTCACTTGATCACTTTATAAAAATAAAAAAATAAAAAAAACTAACACTTTTTCAAACTATCACTAGTAAACACGAGCAAATTTCTTTAAATTTCACTAAAAAAAAGCTTATCCTTTGACAAATAGGCCTATTTCGTCAGCGAGTGCTCGACTGAAGAAGTCAGTAAGTCACAGACGAAATAGGCCTATCTGTCAATAGATAAGCTTTATCTAGTGGAATTTAAAGGAATGTGCTCGCGTTTACTACTGATAATTTGAAAAACGGTTTCAGTTTTTAATTTTTTTATTTTTTTAAAGTGATCAAGTTAAAATTTTCCTAGTTTTCCAACTACAGTCGTTCTACTAATACTAAAAATGTTTCTTTTTGAAAATAAGAGTTCGCCATCTTCCTTCACTTCCGTTCCTGCCTTCAGTCCTATTTACATTCACTTTTTCACATTTATACAATTTTGTGTGATATTTTCCCTACGCTATCTTCTCTTATGCCACTTCTTCGTTTGTTTCATCAGCTTCCGTTTCGTCATCTTCTTCATGTGATATTTGCCACCTCCCTTCATCTGAATCCTCTCTTTAATCTTTTCTGATTCGCTTTGACTGTATCTTCCATTCATTTATCGCTGCTTCGCCGTTCTCAATTCTTTTGCATCTCCTTCGTTCACTTTTGTCTTCAATTCACTGTTTCTATCAGATCAGATTCCGTTTGTTTATTTCCTTCATTTCCTTCGTAATCTTCGCTTTCATATCTTCGACTTCATTTGATTTTTGTCGTCTAGTGATTATCAATAGAAATTAGAAACCTTCGTGAGGTCAGTTTTGGTGTTTTCAAATTTGATATTTTCTCCAAACTGCTTTGTTTTGTGTGCTTACGCTCAAATAATCAAATAATTCAAAACATAAACATTATGAACTCACCAAATCAGCATCAAATTTCACGATGTAACTGTTTCACGCAATAGCTGTGGGTCACACCAGTATGTTTTGATTGAAAAATCCGAAGTTATAAATAATATTGTTTGGGTTTCGTTGAAATGTGCTACCTTGCTTTGCAACGTGCCCAGCCCACCGTAGTCTTCCTCTTTTAGCTTTGTGGGCGATGGGCCGTTCACACATATATTTATTTATTTTCTTGATACGGAATATCCCTCCAACGTCCTCGGTTCATGACTAACTTACTTTACTTTATATGGCATTACGTCCGGGTGGTCAATGCCTGCTCCACGAGTCTCCTCCACGTTACTCGGTCCATGACTACAAGATCTCCAGTTTTCTCGACCACCCATGCTTGCAAAGTTCTGCTCGATTTGGTCCGGCCACCTCGAGTGTTAAGCGTCATTCACCGTCTTCATGGTACTTTGGAGTCCGAAGGACGATCGAACAAAGTTCGCAGAGGTACAAAATTAACCATCTACAAGACATTAATTAGATTGGTAGTCCTGTACGAACATGCACATTGCTTGTGGAGTACCAATGCGCCGTTGGTGTTGCATACGATCTACAGTGGAGAGTGGATGGAAGATCGACCGTGGAGGAGGCGAATGAACCACGAATTGCATCAGTTGCCGGAAGAACCTCCCATCGTACACTCCGCTAAAATCGGTCGATTACGGTGGGCTAAGCGTGTCGTAAGAATGTCGGACGACAGCCAAGTAAAAATGATTCTGAAAAACGAACCGACAGGCACCAGAAGAAGAGGCGCGCAACGAGAAAGGTGGATCGATCAAGTAGAGGGCGACTTCCGGACCCTTCGCAGACTACGAGACTGGTGAGGAGCAGCCATGGACCGAATAGAATGGAGAAATAACGACTACAACAGAATTCACAAAATATCGAAAATCAGTGCACCAGAATAAAAATCAAACCATAATAGAATATTATTTAATCGAAAAATAAAACAGGAACTAAAAGAGTAAAGACAAACGCATCTAAATAATAGTAAAGACTGTATTCGATGAAATTTGGACACACGCATTTGTTCGTAACTTTTTAGCGTGTGGGTAAAAATTGTTGAAATTTTAACTGAATGTATTTCATTGTGTTGTGTCAATTGTGTAATGAGTTTCGTGAAAATCGGTCGAGTGATTTCAGTGATGGCTTCGAATGAAGAAATAGTGCGCCAACAAATTTTGGGCACTCACTTCGAAAACCCAAACGCTTCTCATCGATGGATCGGAAAACAGCTCGGAATTGCACATTCAACCGTATCTCATGTGATCAAAACGTTCAAGGACCGTAAGACAACCAAGCGGAAAAATGGTAGTGGCAAAGAACGTGGCACATCAAATCCGGAGAAGGCCAGGATGGTATTGAACCAATTTAAGCGTTATCCCAACATTTCGATCAGGGATGTTGCGAAAAAGGTGAAAGTTTCAGTTTGTTTTGTGCAGAAAACAATGAAACGTTCTGGATTACATGTGTACAAGGTCCAGAAGGCACCGAACCGGAGCGATAAACAGAACTCGGTGGCCAAAACTCGTGCAAGAAAACTGTACAGGGAGTGGCTCACAAAACCGTTCTGCATTGTGATGGACGATGAGACCTACATTAAAGCCGACACCAAACAAATGCCAGGACAGGAACACTACGTCGCCACCTCTAAGTTGGCCGTTCCGGAGAGTGTACGGAAGAAGAAACTGTCGAAATTCGCCAAAAAATTCCTTGTCTGGCAAGCGATCTGCGGATGTGGCAAAATGAGTCAGCCCTTCATCACCTCTGGGACCGTCAACGGACAAATCTACAAGGACGAATGCCTCCAAAAACGACTTCTGCCCTTCTTGAGATCTCACGATGGCCCGACACTGTTTTGGCCGGATTTGGCATCTTGCCACTATGCCCGGCCCGTCTTAGACTGGTACAAAGATAAT
Source organism: Aedes koreicus (assembly GCA_024533555.2). Lineage (NCBI taxonomy): Eukaryota > Metazoa > Arthropoda > Insecta > Diptera > Culicidae > Aedes > Aedes koreicus. The sequence goes on along the minus strand of JAHHFK020001972.1, from coordinate 1,456,484 downwards.
AATGTAGTTTTTGTACCAAAAGACGACAACCCTCCAAACACTCCGGAACTTCGCCCAATTGAAAAATTTTGGGCAATCATGAAGGCAAAGCTCGTTAAAACTCCAAAACTGATAGAAAATGAGCTTCAACTAAAGAAAGTGTGGTTAAAAGTAAGTAAGCAAGTCGGTCCTATCATTGCCCAAAATTTGATGAAAGGGGTCAAGGCAAAGGTGCGGGCATTTGGGTTGGGAGAAGAGGTTCAATAAACCAATGATGTCAAAACTTAACCATTTAGTAGTACTTTATTTCCAGAAAGTTTGAAAAGAATCGGGCTCAAGGAAATGGTGACCTATTTTGTGTGTCCAAATTTCATCGAATACAGTCTTTATTTGAATCAACGCAGGCAAAAAATATGACCATATGGGAACTTCCGTGTGTTGATTTTAAAATCGAAGCTTAATTTAAACAATTGCTTTTCAACGCTGATTTAAACACAAAGGCCTAATACCGCTGCGACTTCTAAAAATTTCATCGAATATTAGAATTTGGTGAGAGCATTCCAATTATTAAAATTATGTGAAATCTCGTTTAGACCACTTCTATTTCTACTTCTACATCTACATCTGCTCTAAGAACAATATCAGCGAATCAATTAATCATTTTTCAATACGTCAACAGTAGATGTTCCCCAGTTAGAATAACTCATAGCAACCGTTCCAACACAGCCCATAACGCTCAGAACGAGTTCCAGGCGAAACAGTTATTGGAAAACTTTTCCCAATTTCGGCTTCATTCACATCAATTAAGTCAGCCGAAAGGATCAACCCACGTGCCAAGGGCCAGTCCGATTCTGCCTCATCCACCCTCAAACCCAATCATAATCCCTTAAAATCCTCGTCAAATAAACTCGCTACATAATTAGGAATAATTTCGTCCTATCTTCCCCATTAGTTCCCGCTTCCGAACAGCCGCAAGGCAGGCAAGATAAATGCCCGGTGCGAGTCCGTCCCTTCAGTTCCAATCCCCCAGCGTCAAAAGAAGTTGAGGAAGGTCCTTTAGAACGAATTCTAAAATGGCTACCTTCTTACCTTCCAATGTCACCGCCAGAAAGCGTCGTTATTTCAACGGGAACTCACGCACCAACCCACTAAGCAGCATAAACTGGACCAGGTCAGTCGCAGTGAGTTCCCTCTTCTCTGGATAAGTAGGTTTCGGGATCACCGGAGCGCACAGCAGCTTTCATCCCATTTATGGCTGTGGGGTAGGATATTTCGCCGAAAAATAGATCAGAATCCACTTGGGCGAGAGGCAACATAACGCTTCCTACTATATACCATTCAGAAAAAATGGGTGAGTTCGGGAAACACCGGGATAGTTAGCCACCCACCACCCACAACCCAACGCTCGAGGTGGTAAATAAATTGTATTACATTGTTAAGGGTCACATGGATGCGGATGGCGTGGTGTTTGTGTAACCTATTTACTGTCGCTGTTCGACAGTGTGAGTGGAAAGTGGAGGAAGCAGGAAGTCGGAAAATCCACAGTTAATGCTCACACCACACACACACACAAACCACCATCAGGGAACAACCGGGAACAGGTTCTTGTTTATTTTCAGAATGAACCGTGTAAATGTGCTCTCTTTCAAACGGATCGATTTTTCCGCCATTTCCTCCACGATGATGCCGAGCCTCCCGGTGCCTCCACACTCACACATACACACTGGAACACATGTGTGATTCGCGCGTTCTGTTTTCTTTTCTTTTTTCCATCCGGGAAAACGGCCTTAATATGTGAGGTGATGGTAATTGGGAAAAGAAACAACAAAGCAAGCGGAGTTATTCTTGATTTGCAAAGTTTCTACCAACCGCTTGCGAGGTTTATGGAAGGGGGACGGGGGTTAAGAGATGCGGAATAATCGACTGCCGAGGAAATCAAAGTTCTGTCAGCGGAGGGGAGGTTTTTTCCAGTGTGGTTGGCGTTGTTTACGTTTGCAAAAGAGTTGTAATTTGTGGGAAATTGCGTTTGGGTTGAAGAGGGGTTGGTTAGGGTAACTAAGGCAATTGAATCCGACAAAGGGAGGATTTGAAGGGTTTAGGGATTATGAAGGATACAAAATTTGCTCGAATAATGAAACATTGCATTATGAGTTGAATTCAACTAAATTCTCAGTGAAATTTACTGGCCGTGCAATTAATGACCCGTAAATTGTGCTCAACATCAGGAGGAAGCAAATCGTATTCTCGTTAAATGAGCTTTTCCGCGTGATAAACAGTACTCTCACTTTTCGCAATCAACACCTAGCATCTGAAGGGTCGTGTACAAGAAGAAAAAGCCACAACATAAAATATAAAAAAAAAACCATCCCATAAAATACAACTTCCAGTTCCAGGAGTTTCTGCTGCTTGGTATTAAAATTTGATTATTTTCATCCTGCCTTCCACGCCAAACACTTACAACTTCGCTCATGCCGTTGGATCTAGATCACAACAATCGCTGCAGTAAACAGTGCAGTAAACAAAAAACTAACAAACGACCTACAGCCCCCCAGCCCCCCTTTTCAGGATCTCACCAAACCCCGAAACCCCGGTTGACGAAGGACGCTCCTCGGCTTTCTAACTAGGTCAATCAATATTTACGCTTTCGCTCACTACACTGACTCGGTTCCCTGTTAACTTCCCTTGAAAATATTGCACCCGCCGCTCTCCGCCTACCCGCGGATGGCTTCCCGAATCGTGCCCCCTTGTTGGTGTGTGTCTGAGTGTGTCGAACACACAATGGAAGGGCATCTACTCGTCTTTCTTGGAAAAATCAGATTTTGCGAAAAATGCCGGTAGGCCAGGTTGTGCCTTATCCAGCAAATGGCAGCAGTTGTTGGTTGGTTGGCGTGACGATAAATCTTGCTCTGAAAATATTCTTTTGTAGATCTTCTACCGATTTCTCTGTAATATGTGTTTGGAAGTCGTATTTTTCGTAAGTTGTACGAAATATTCGTATTGGTTGATATATTGAATAAACAAGTACTGAACAGCATTCCAGTTTTTAAAACCTTTTTAAGTAACATTGCTAATCGTATGATGATTTACAAGTACACCATGGGTGTGGGGCCCTTAGACCAAACGCCATTAGATCGAAGGTCATTAGACTGAATAAGTCAGTGGGCCGAACATCACTAGGTCGAATTTAGGAAAATAGAATATTGAACTGAAATCTTTGCGAATGATCTTTCATGGGAGACTATTCCTTCTTTAAACCAAAATGGAAAATCGCGATGATGAGAGTTCCAGTTCTGATGAATGCAATGATTGAAATTATCGCCGAGGCGGGATAGGTACTGTGGTGTCCGTTGGAACCTAATATTGAATTTTTATTTTGAATTCCTATTCTTTAAGGAGTGTATCGAAGATAAGCTATCCACAAACTTTCTTTCAAATTATGTTGAAAACCGATGTTTTATTCATACCAAAAATTGATCCTTTATTGTACGAGGTTAAACTTGAGCATAATGAAGACCGGATGAAATTTTAGTTATTCCTTCACGAATTTTCGAACTTTGGATCGAATGCTCTTCATCAAGTTCCGGACGAGTGTTGCATCGCATTTTTTGGACGCTTGAGCCCAAATTTTTTTGAACTCCTGCATGTTCCCAGCTGCCTTACCAGTCTTCTTGAAGACCCTCTTCACGATTGCCCAGTAACTTTCGATGGGTCGAAGCTGAGGGCAACTTGGTGGATTGATATTTTTCTCAACGAAATCTATACCCTTTTCCGCAAGCCAATTGAGAGTGGTTTTGGCATAGTGAGCCGACGCTAAATCCGGCCAAAACAGTGGAGGTGTACTATGCTTCTTATATAAAGGCAACAATCTCTTCTGGAGACACTCAGATCGATAGATTTCCGCATTTATAGTTCCGGTAGTGTAAAAAATGGTTGACTTCAAACCACAGGAACATATTGCTTGCCATACCAGTACCTTTCGACCGAATTTCTCCACTTGAATCGACCTGTCCGCATCGCTCACATCCTCCCCAACGACGGCAGTAAAGTATTGTGGACCTGGAAGGGTTTTTGAGTCCTCCTTTACATAGGTCTCATCGTCCATCAAAACGCATGCATCCGGACGCTGCAAAAGACGCGAATACAATTTCCGGGCCCTTGTTGCTGCTCGCTTCTTCTGTTCTGCACTTTGTTTCGAGATTTTCTGCTTCTTGTAGGTCTTCAGGTGGTTTCGCCTCTTGATACGCTGGATCATTCCGACACTCGTTCCTGCTTTTTTGGCCAAATCACGTATTGACATTGATTTGTTCTTCATGATTAGAGATACCACTTTCTGCTCCAGTTTCGGGTTGGAAGAACCGGGTTTTCTGCCTCTTCCTGGTAGCTCATCCAAAGAATAGTGTTCCCCAAACTTATTAATGATGGTTTTAACACTCGCATGATGAATTCCAAACCGCTTCGCCAATTTTCGCATAGTAATACCCTTCTCACTTAGCCATGTGTTCAGAACCTTAATTTTCACTTCCTTTTCAATACGCGACATTTTGAAAACGCAGAATTTGAACCGCACAAACAAGTAAACAAAAGAAAGCTGACAGTCAAACGCACAGCATGCAGTGTTCAGAGCATAAAAAACCATCACAAATACATGCGTACAACGCAAATGTATGTGGATAGCTTATATTCGATACACTCCTTACACCCAACCCAATACCTTTCTTTTTTTTCTCCCACCCCCCCCCCCTCTACTTTTTCTTCCCCCCCCCAATTTTTCCTTTTCCCCCCCCGCTTTCGCGAAAATTTTTTTTTTTTTTTTTGAAATCTTTGAAACCAATGAACTTTCATGGGCGATTCATTTTTCTTTATATTAAAAGCTGTTCTTTCTTATTTAAAATCTTGTCATCAATGGTAATTTGAACAATGAACTATATTGAACATTGAAATGTAACATTGAAATGCCTGGTTTTGGCAAGCATTTAGTATTATTTGAAAATAAGAATTTTGTTATATATTTATAATCAGATTGATCTCACCAACGAACAGCGGCCAAAAAATCGCTTTTAACGCTCTTAACTGGCTCAGGATGTACCAGCACATCGATCCAAAGCTCGAATTGCTCACATTGCCACATTGCAAATTGCAGTTTTTATAAGTTTTTCTTCACTTCCACTCAAACTTGTATCAAATACAAACCTGAAACCATTCATTGGGTTTTGGCCCCAGCACCCTGCCGCTGCAATAACGGAAGTAGTTTGAAGTTCTAGAAGAATATCTCACCAAATGTGCAAAGAAAAGCTTTGGCTGTTCAACGGAAACAACTTCGGGAATTGGAAGTTCCGAATCGAAGTGCAAGGGATTGCTGGACTGACTGGAGAAGGCCGTCGACGATGAAGAGTATGCGACGAATCTGCCGGCGGACACTGTTGCTGTTCGAGCGGAGACGAAGAAGTTACTCATCCATCGGATCGCTGAATCCAGTTGGATTACATTAAGGACAAGCGGGGATATTTTGAACAACGCGTTCGAGTGTAATGGAGTCGCCGGGAAACTGTTTCTTAGTAAGCAATTTCAAGAGCTGAAGTTGAGGGACGGTGACCAGATGAAATGCTTTTTGCTGACGCTTGAGAAACTTCTACGAGAGCTGAAAGGATGTTGTATTTATGTTAGCTGTTGCTGGCGCTTCCGAAGCCCTGATCACTGCGTTGGAGACGATCCAGCCTGACCAATCCGCGCTGGAATACGTTGAAAAGGCGCCTGCTGGACGAGCAGGTAAAAGGAGCAAACCAAAATCCATCGGGCCATTCACTCCAAGAACGTGGAATCAGAAGCGTTTGCTTTTAGAAAATGTTTGGGACCGTGGGATCTTCTGACTTCAAGATCCATCCTAAGGGAAGAACCACTTTGATGAAATATCCAACTAAGATGCTGTTTAGAGTAATGTATCAGAAATAAAAACACTCTAATGCACATTCCCTAGCAATTTCATCAATTGCTCCCGAAAATTCGAAATTTTTAATCCCATATGATATAGGGGCAAATATTGGGCAAAAACAAATTTCCAAACTTCATCTTTCCTTGGAAAAAATTTCATGGGGAAAAATTTCAAAACTTTGATCTAATCACCCCTACACCATGTCCGATTGGGCTAAAATGTTGCATAGGGTAATATTTTGGAGTAATGAAACTTGTGAGTTTCAGTTCTTATGAATTTCAAAATTTTCAAATTTGCTAACATGTTTTTTGGAAGATTGAACTTAGGTTTCCTTGTAATTTTTGGGTCAAAAAATCAATTAATTGCCATGCGAGAATTTTCCTTTTTTCAATTATCAAGAGTTCTGTTCAATTTCGAAAACTTTAACCCGACAAACAATCTCCTATTTTTTAACTTTGAAATAAGAACAGAGAAAAATTCCAAGCACGCAAATAAATAAATGAATTAACTGTCATCAGTTAGCTTGGTGGCCCTTTCTTTTCTCTTAGCATTTCAAGCTTATTGCTTTCACAATTTGCTTAAGGTCTGTATCCACATTAATCCGGACACCTTCAAATCATTGTAACTTTTGAAATATTGCACGTAGGAATGAAAAATTTCACTGTGAGTCTATGATGAAAAAGACTATGATTGATGTTTACATTTCATGTTTAGTATTCAAGATGGCGACGAAAGAAAAACAGTGCGCGAGCGAATTTTGTACGAGCGCACGGCAAATCCTGACTTGGCAATACGGGACCTTGCAAAAACATTGGATTTGCCTAAATCCACTGTTCACGATGTGCTCAAATCATTTTCGGAACGTTTGACGGTGGAGAGGAAACCGAGAAGTGACAAAAACATTGGACGCGCTGATCCTGTCATGGACCGAAAGGTGAAAAGGATATTAACGAAAAACCCAAATCTCTCCATTCGAACGGTGGCTCGTAAAATAGGGATGTCGCCTGGTTTTGTCCAAAAAGCAAAACAACGTTTGGGACTAAAGTCGTATAAAGTAAAAACAGTTCCAAATCGCAACGACAAACAGAACTTGGCAGCAAAATCACGGGCTCGACGTTTGTACTGCGAATATTTGACGAAGTTTTCATGCGTTGTCATGGACGATGAAACTTATGTCCTGGAGGATTTCAAGCAGCTTCCAGGGCTGGCTTTTTATTCTGCAATGACCACAAATGCTACAGCTGAACATTTCAGAACGAAGAAGGCATCGAAATTTCCCAAAAAATACCTTGTGTGGCAAGCAATTTGCACGTGTGGCAAAAAGAGTAAATCTTTCGTCACTACAGGCACAATCAACAAGGAGATCTATCAGAAAGAGTGTCTGCATAAGCGATTGCTACCCTTCATCAAAAGTCACAAAGAAAAACCTTTGTTCTGGCCCGATTTGGCATCATGCCACTATGCTAAAACTGTGATGGAGTGGTACCAAGCAAATCAAGTGAACATTGTACCAAAAACCTCAAACCCGCCAAATTGCCCAGAGCTACGACCAATCGAGAGATATTGGGCTCTGATGAAGCGGAAGCTTTCTGGAAAGAAGCAAGGAATCAAAGACATCAAACACTTCCAGCAAATTTGGACAAAGACGGCTTCTACGATTTCTGAAGAGTCTGTACAAACCCTAATGGACGGAGTGAAGCGCAAAGTTCGAAAATTTTATGCAAATACCGAATAACTATGTTTTGTCTTCACGAATTGTTAAAACACATCCCATGAATCTGAAATAAACAACTACGACGGAAATATAATGCGAACTTTATGTTTTATTCATGTTTTGAGGTGTCCGGATTATTGCGGATTGCTTGCTCTAAATGCACTTCCACAGTTATTAATGGAGAGATTTCGATGCCAGGTATCATTTTTGCATTAGTATGATTGTGTGGCAAGTACAATCATACTCTATGCCCAGGGAGTCGAGAAATTTTCCTTAACGAAAAATTCCTAGACCAGACCGGGAATCGAACCTAGCCACCTCCAGCATGGTGTTGCTTTGTAGCTGCGCCTTTGCCGACTGAGCTAAGGGAGGCCCCGTTCAGACTATGTGTAATCTTTAAATTGACCAAATTATATTATTGGCCGTTCCGGAACGGACAGGATGACTCGAGGATACCTTGACTCAAACTGAGAAAGGGTTCTTAAACATGCCTTTCGGTTGGCTAATATGAAATCTTAAGCTACATTATTTTTAGGGGCAAATGAGACAAACCGCGGCTGGTCAGTTACTCCTACAAACAGGGTGGCAACGGTTACTGGTCAGTAAAATAAATGTTTATAAAAACACATCGAATGGCTTGAAATCAACAAACGCTTTAGTTAGTACAAACGTACATTTCATTATTAAGAAATTACATGTTAAGCTCGAACCTCTCAGCTTTTTCTTTTATGATTAGCCGTAGACGTTTCTTAAACGATTCTCAACTGGCACGCACCATTTCTTGAGACATATCGCTCCAAATATTGATCATGAGTTTCTTGAAAGATTCAACAGTGTGCTTCCATTTTGTTGTTCAATCCTTTTGTGCTTCCAATTTTACTGAGAATTTATCTTCGTCTGAAAAAAAAAATCCGAAGGATTGAGATCTGACGATGAGGCAGGCAATTTTTGGGATCATATGAAATGGGGAAAATTTTGGTGACATCAATCCTGTGATGTTTTCGATTGATCAGAAGGGGCAGAATCCTGTTGTAAACAGTAATTTCCGTCTGGAATCAATTTCGAAGTATGGAGTAACAAGAGATTCATCAATACACAGCCAACCTATCTTTGAAAACATCTACAAGCTTCGCTGCATGTACTCTATCATTCTGTGGGTTGTGAGTATCTTACAACAGAAACATTTTTTCATCGGAAAAGAGAATATTACAATCAGCGTGCCGCTGCAGCAACTCCTTATTTCGAATCACTCGAGCCTTCTCTCAAAATTATGTGTGATGATATTCTGGATCAATGTTTGGTAAACCTCAGATCCTTGGCCATCGCTCGCCCTGATTCTATGATTATAATTATGCCCTGATTGTGATTGTGGATTCCGGCGAACTTACTCCCTCACGCGATTCACCATCATTTTGGTCTTAACCGTTGGATGTGGTCCATGCATTTGGTTGATTTTATACGTGCCCGCGTCGTTGAATCTTTTTATGGCGTGGAAGATAAATCTCTCGTTCACTCCTATGCGTTTAAGCCATCTCAAGATCTCACACGGTCCCACTTTCTTCAAATATAAATCTGCTACCAGCCCTCGCTTTGCGTCCATGTTTATAGCGTAACCAAGACATATAATCTTCCGAAACAAATCACATCACAAGGAAAAATATGCACATATCGTCAAACAAAACTCTACAAGAGATACTCTGACTGAGACAAAAAACACTGACGGGCAACCATTGCCACCCTGTAAATATTTTTAAAAAAAATTGCAATATTTGCATTAAATTTAACACCTTTGGCCTCCTTTTGACGTAGACTACGTCTTATGACAAAGGTAATGTGTCAATTGAAACACTTAGAATACTAATTATTCCTGTTGGAAATTGTGAACTATTAAAAACGAAACACAAATAAACGGTGATGTATTACAATAACGCTTTGCATACTGAATTCGCTAAATGCACTGTATTTTCCGATCACAGATTTCAAATGTGAGTAACAGGGGTCTCGTATGCTGCAGCGAACGATCTAAAGGCTGTACTCAAAAAAAAAAATGAGAAAAACAAAAATGGTCGCCAAAAATACAATATCAGTCGGATTTCCTTCAAACTTTCTGGTTAGGTTTCTATTTAATGGGTTTATTGAAGCTCCTCTCAATCTCCTCACACTTTGCCCTTGACACACCTCATAAGGTTTTGGGCAACAATGGGGTCGATTTCTTTTGACTGGTACAACGAAACAATGTTGTTTTTGTACCCAAAGTTGAACACTTTGGGTACAAAAACAACATTGTTTCGTTGTACCAGTCTAACGCGCGTAGTGGCAGGATGCCAAATCCGATCAAAATGGCGTCTCGACTCCGTGAGGCTGCAGGAAGGGCAGCGAACGCTTCTTGAGTCACTCGTTTCGGTAGATTTGCCCATTAATGGTACCCGTCATGGTGTATAGCTGGTTTACCTATCCACACCCACAGACGGTCTACCAAACCAAGAACATTTTGGAAACCTCCGCCTTCTTCGCCACATCGTGGATCGAAAGGTTCGATCGACGCTTGAACAGATTCAACACCTTCCCCGCCTTGACCGGATCAGCTGTCTTCTGCCGCTGCCTGGCCGCCGCAGGGTAGTCCGGGTCTCCTTGAATGAACCCGGGACACCGTCGAATGATGGAACCCCCAGGTTTCTTTCCGGACCTAGTCGAATTTTCCACGACGGCGCACATATGTTCTTTTTTTGGTGGATCTGCTCTTGTTCCGAAGCCGTCCTGTCCTGATAACCACTTGCCAGATTGTTATTGATTGTGACTGATTACCTACACGCTAAAAAGCTACAAGCTTATCATTCTGTCTCATTTTTTTCGAGTACAGCCTTTATAATGGGTGCACCTTCGCCAAATGCACCATTCGTTCGGCAGTCTTGGAGTTGATCGGAGCGGGGAGGCTACTGCATTGTCGCACAATATTTGCGAAGATGTGAATGGGATGGCCAGCATAGAAACCGAAGCCAGCAGTGGATTTTCATCCAGCCGATGAGAAGTGAGATTACTTGCTTCCACAGAAAAGCGAGAAGAAAAATTTAAAATCCGTCCTTCTCAAGGCGACCAACAAAGGTTCTTCTGGGCATTTCAGCCTTTCTAATGAACTAATTGACGCAGAGGCGCAACTGCAGGATAGTACGAGGAATGATTTCATCGGTACGGTGGACGCTGGAGACGTGCCAACTCCCACGATAAGTGAAGTTAAGGATGCTAGCAAACAGGTTAAGGCAAACCTGAAACCTGGAACTGGAAAGAATATAATAGGAGCGGACCATGGAAGAAAAGAACCCGGATAAGTTGGCGACTTGCCGGCGCATCGACTTTCGGAATTTAACCACTAGGAGAACATTATGAGTTAGAAGGATGAAATCTTCAGATAAGTTCTTAAGAAATTCAAGGGCTAGAAAACAATTCTCCTAGCTTCTGTATGTCATGAAACTGAGGCGTTAAAAGCATGAGATTTTTAGCAATGTTTTTTGAAGACCCAAAGCTAGCTAATACTAGGCCCGATCTAATCTAAATTTATATACTTGATGTTACTGGTTTAATAATTTTGTTTTGAACTTCCGCATCTCCAGTATCTGCAGAGCTAGAAAGGGTGGAACCTTTAAGAAAAAAAAACTCTAAGAAATACTTTAAAATTACTTGATTGATTCGAAGCTCAATCACTAGATGGTGCTAGTAAGCTTGCATTTTCTAAACTTCTCATGTAGCTTATGCAAGAGAACGATTTTCGGGAAAATTCTTTTGAAGATCCAGCGCTGTCTGGTTTTGGAATTCATACACCATCATCATAGTGAGCAAGCTTCTTCTTTAAACTTCTGTGTCTCAAGAACTTATAAATGACCTATAAAACTTAATGCCTGTTCTTAAATGTTTCCCAAATGGGGGAAGGGAATACTACCAAACTCCCAAGGAGCGAGTGGACCGGAGAAATCTCAGTGTTAACGTTTATTTCGATACAGGCAATGTGCTCAAGCATTGTCAAAAATGATTGATACAATTCTTCACCCAATCCATCTGAAACCGAAGAAAGAAAAATTGAATCCAGGAAAAAAAGCGCTGTGATTCGTCACCACTTGGACCAAAAAAAAATCCCCTGCAAAACAGAAAAAATCTTTTTCCGATTATAACATTGCATTGCATTGATCTCTTCTCTAAGGGTTAATTTGAACCTGTCCCGATTTTGGCTTGTGCCACCAGTGAACATTATGATTGACATTAGATTGACTTACAATTTGTCAACCTAAATTTAACGTTTTATGAGAAATTTTACTTCAGTATCACATTTCTCCAAAATGTTTGTCCAATTTGATTATTAACACATATCATTTACTTACAGTTTATGCACTATGAGTAAAAATGATTTTTTTTATTTAACTGACTCCATTTACTCTATTTGTTTATTTTTCCATTCATCCATTCGTCCAGATGTTCATTTGTTCATGTTTTCTAAATGAAAAACCACCATCACATTTTGTGAGTGGCCCCAATAGCATCCTTACTGTTGGTTTAAATCAGTCCAAATCGGCTTTCCAGCATTATGAAAAATAATCTTGTTTTCTCAATGAAAAACCACCATCACATTTTATAAGTGGCGCCAATAGCATCCTTACTGTTGGTTTAAATCGGTCCAAATCAGCTTACCAGCATTATTAAAAATCATCTTGTTTTCTAAATGAAAAACCACCATCACATTGTGTGAGTGGCCCCAATAGCATCCTTACTGTTGATTTAAATCGGTCTAAATCGGCTTTCCAGCATTATTAAAAACCATCTTGTTTTCTAAATGAAAAACCACCATCACATTGTGTGAGTGGCCCCAATAGCATCCTTATTATTGGTTTAAATCGGTCCAAATTGGCTTTCCTACATTTTTAAAAATCATCTTGTTTTCTAAATGAAAAACCACCATCACATTTTATAAGTGGCCCCAATAGCATCCTTACTGTTGATTTAAATCGGTCTAAATCGGCTTTCCAGCATTATTAAAAATCATCTTGTTTTCTAAATGAAAAACCACCATCACATTTTGTGAGTGGCCCCAATAGCATCCTTACTGTTGATTTAAATCGGTCTAAATCGGCTTTCCAGCATTATTAAAAATTATCTTGTTTTCTAAATGAAAAACCACCATCACATTGTGTGAGTGGCCCCAATAGCATCCTTACTGTTGGTTTAAATCGGTCCAAATCAGCTTACCAGCATTATTAAAAATCATCTTGTTTTCTAAATGAAAAACCACCATCACATTGTGTGAGTGGCCCCAATAGCATCCTTACTGTTGATTTAAATCGGTCTAAATCGGCTTTCCAGCATTATTAAAAATCATCTTGTTTTCTAAATGAAAAACCACCATCACATTGTGTAAGTGGCCCCAATAGCATCCTTATTATTGGTTTAAATCGGTCCAAATTGGCTTTCCTACATTTTTAAAAATCATCTTGTTTTCTAAATGAAAAACCACCATCACATTTTATAAGTGGCCCCAATAGCATCCTTACTGTTGATTTAAATCGGTCTAAATCAGCTTTCCAGCATTATTAAAAATCATCTTGTTTTCTAAATGAAAAACCACCATCACATTGTGTGAGTGGCCCCAATAGCATCCTTATTATTGGTTTAAATCGGTCCAAATTGGCTTTCCTACATTTTTAAAAATCATCTTGTTTTCTAAATGAAAAACCACCATCACATTTTATAAGTGGCCCCAATAGCATCCTTACTGTTGATTTAAATCGGTCTAAATCGGCTTTCCAGCATTATTAAAAATTATCTTGTTTTTTAAATGAAAAACCACCATCACATTGTGTGAGCGGCCCCAATAGCATCCTTACTGTTGATTTAAATCGGCTTTCCAGCATTTTTAAAAATCATCTTGTTTTCCCAATGCAAAACCACCATCACATTTTGTGAATGGCCCCAACAGCATCCCATTGGAAAGCGCTACTAATGTTTGAATATATAACGTCGCGTGAATTTAGCTTATCGTTTAACAAAACGAACCGTGCGGCCACCCAATCCTGTAATCCAACATCCCAGTGATTTTTCGTGAAAGTGCAGAGATGTTCTCGGCTTTCAATAAAGCGAGTATCACATCAACATATTCCTTCCCTTTCCTTATTTGACCTGCATTTGGGCGAGGTCAGTGCCGGTATTGCCTAAGTTTGAGATCACCGGTTTTTACACATTGAGGATGTATGTTAGCAACAAACTTTACCTGATCTGGTAATAACTGAGTAGCAACCTCGGGCGGTGAATCAAGCTCATGCTCATGCTCGTCCAGATGTTCATTTGTTCATTTTTCCATTCTTTTGTCTCGGAAAATTTCATTGCAATTTGACTGTTAAAATGTATTGCTTATGTGCATTCTACGCAATTTTATGAGTAAACATGTTTTTTAATTATCTGACTCCATTTGACTATTTGTCGATTTGCAATTTGTCCATTTGTCAATTTGTTCATGTTTTCATTCGTTTGCCGTTTGTCCTTTGTCTTTTCTCCTTTTTCTTTTGTCTCCGATAGACTCCGACAGGATCAGGGAGTTTTATGCCCATACTATAAAATAGATAGAGCATATTCCGTCGTCTATCGCCGTTTGCGAGCAGATTTGTAGGAAATTATCATGTCGGTGTTGTGGACGGGCGATCGAAGACAGATAAAATCTTAATATTATGGCAGATCTTTCAAGCCCCTACACATCACCTACTCATCGATTTTAAGGCTACTATTGATCGTGAAAAGCAATGGGGCACACATAATCCCAAAAGTTGCTAAGGCTGGACGGGTATAATGGGCTGGACATGTTGTAAGAATGCCATACGACAATCCAGCAAAAATTGTGTTTACCTTTAGCCGCAAAAAGATGCAAAGCTGCGCTTGCGAGCAAGATAATTAGACCAAGCGTTGCAAGATCTTGAAAGTGTGGGACATTCGAACTCTCAACCGAATTTGTAAAAGGAAAAATGAGTAAACATTGTTTTCGGTTTAAAATGGTCAATGACAATAAATTGACATTGGATTTTCATGAGAGCCCATGTCGCAAACATGAACAATGGCTCTTTCCATGAAATTCTGTTCATTGTCAGAAACATCAGATATCCTAGTTGCTAATAGATCCTAATGGTTTTTCCTCAGCCCCACAACAGCTGGTCATAAATTCTTCTACTTTGAAAACAAACAAAAAATCCGCAAACAAAATGTTCAATCGCAGCAGCCAAGTTTTAAATTTCGGGCTCCACTGAAATGTGTGTCAGGTCAAGCTCCACTCATCCATATTCACTCACCCGAGCCACTCACCTACCGCCAACCGCCCGAATTTTGTAAACGCTCCCAGAACCACCCGGCTCTCTGAACCAGATTCTCGATGCTGCCACTTCTTCTGCTTCTTCCTCTTCTTCTGCCACTTCCTTCGATCCTGGTTCTGTCGTCAAGCATGTTAGCATGCTCATCCCATGAAACGTAGGAAAAAAAACCATCCCTCCAGGACGGTGCTTATGTATAATGTGCCCCCACCACTCATCCGACTTCATTTTCCCGCGCGCATTTACACTCACACCGACGGGTTCCAACTGGGGGAAAACCGCCACACGACTACATTGTAAGCGCTTGCCATTCTCGGGCCCGCGCCAGCCCGTCAACACAAAATATGTAACACTCGGAGCCTGAAATAGGTCAGAACCGTTCGGAGTTTCTGTCGTCGTCGTCGTCGTCGTCGTCGTCACCGTCGGAAGGCAGTTTGAAAAGCGATTGTCCCTACACCCATTCAAGGCGCGATTCGAATCGATGTCCTGGCCTGTCGTGAATGCAGTTAACTAGGTCCTGGCAGCAAAGTTGCAGCAGTTTGTTTGCAGTAACAACGGTCGCCGCCGCTGCCATGATGATCCGATCACTCATGGCCAGCGATGTGGCCTCGCTGGCCACTTCCGGTCGGTCCTTCGTGGCCCGTCGAACCATGGTGTTCAAACCGAAGGTTGTGACACGCTGAATTCCAATTTGATTGAATTTTCTTCTTCCTCTTCTTGTCGTGTGTTTGACCCGATTTTATTAATAATTGCATTCTCTCCATTTCCTGTTTTCCGATTGCAGGCGAGCCAACCAATCTACAAATGCACCTGGAAGGGTTGTGGCGTCATCTACACATCTTGTTCTGAGGTCACCGCTCACGTACGAAACGCACATCTAGGGTAAGTAGGCGACTGATTGATTGTCTGACCCAGTTGTTTAACGAAACTCAATTTACCCGACAGTCCCCGCAAACCGGACGAGGACAGCGACGAGGAGGATTTCTTCTTCACCGAGATTGAGGATGAGAGTGACAGTGGCCATAGTGCGCCCCATCCGCCATCGCCACCGACTCTGAGCCACCGCGATATGGCTCGACCTCCGCACGAGGATCCGGAGTACCAGCGGCAGATCGTTGGCACCTACCGGCAAGGGCTGCTGTCCATGTCCTCCCAGCAGCTGCAGCAGCAACAACCACTGCAGCAACATCCACATCTGCAGCACTATGGACAACAGATCCAGCAGCAGCAGCAGCAGCAGCTCAGTGCTGCCATTAAACCGCCACTGCCAGGCCACCCGGCCGCCCAGCTGCATCTCCATCACCAGCAGCAGCAGCAGCAGCAGCAGAGTCTGAATAACAACAACAGCAACAGCAGCAACAACAATGCCATCAGCCAATCGGGAAGTAACAGCAATGGAAGCAGTGGCGGCGGTGGTGGGGGAAGCAGTAATGGCGGCAGCAGCGGAGCCGTCCACCCGCACAGCAACACATCGCCGCTGATACATCACAACTACACCTGGTCACAGGTTAGTCCGGTGAGTAAACACAAACAGTAAACTGCCCGCTTGGAGTGAATACGGGGAAATGTGATTGGGAATGGTGACTGGATGCCGCGGATGGATGGACGCTTCGAGCGTACTTTGAGCAGGACCATGCGTTTCCATCATTTGGTTAGAGAAAGTGCAGTGTTTTTATTTTTTGTTTTCATCGACTGGTGTTGGGGGGGAAATAGTCATATAGAGTTTTGTCCAGATTTAGACATGACAGGTGCATTGTTTGTTGTGATTTTGAGGCATGGCTAAGTTGATACCGTTGATAGGCTACGCAGCAGGCAGCTCCCTATAGATGGGTGAATTCGAGTTCATGCAATGACAAACAATCACACACTATCAAATTATCCACAGTTCATGAACTCAAATTCGTCCCGTACGTTCAGGATAGATTCAAACAAAACAATTTAAAATCACCTCTTGCTCAAGGAAATGACACTGAAGAATATGAAATAGCGGAATTGCGTACATTTGCCTGATAAAAATTCCTGTTATTCCAAATCAAAATTAAACCCCCTTTCGCAATATCTCTCTTTGCAGACATCGCCCCAGAAGCACGTCCGCCTGTCGCCCCGCCCGTCCTACCCGTACCCATCGCCAAACTACTCAAACCAAATAGCTCAACAACATCACTACCAGCAGCAGCAACAGCTCGGTCAGATCCAGCTCTCCCCGGGCGGTACCAACTACCATCAGCAATCGACGCTCGGTGGTGGTGGCATCGCAGGTTCCACTGCCATCGCCGGCCAGGTGCAACCGATGAACGGTGCCGGTCCGTTTGTCACCCCGGGAACCAGTCCCGGATCGACGGCCAGCAGCAACCGTTCGCCCCTGTCGCCGAACCGCCGAACCCGAGGGGAGAACAAAAAGTGCCGCAAAGTCTACGGCATGGATCACAAGGAACAGTGGTGCACCCAGTGTAAGTGGAAGAAGGCCTGCAGTCGTTTCGGGGACTGATCGTCCAAGTCGCGAAAACCACCGCCCCCGTCGGGGACGGCGTCAGCCTCGACTTCGCAACAGCAGTCTCAGTCTGTTGCGATAGCAGCGCCTCTTGCGATTGCACTATCCAACCACCACCAACACCAGCAGCAGCAGCAGCAGCAGCAGCAGCAGCATAATAATCAACAGCAACAACAACAACAACATCATCACAACAATAGCAGCAGCAATCGGCAACACCAGCAACAGCAATCAGTCTGATGCGAGCGGTGGAAGCGTGACAAACTGCGCAATGCGTGTGGTTTAGTGAGAGAGTAGATCGTGTGCGTGTGTTAGTGAGAAGAGCGCGTGCACTGTAAATATAAACGTGATATATTTTAGCGAAAAGATAAGATGAAAATGATAATGCAGGCAAGTGTATGGGATTAAAAAAAAGACAGAAAAACCGAAAAAAAAGTGGAAATCCATTCGTAAAGAGATAGTTTGTAGGTTCTATTGAGTGTAATAATGTTAGCTATTTATATTCTCAGCCAGCGTAGGCAAGTGGAAAAGTCGCAGCCAACTGTACAGCAGAAGCAGATTTGAACAGAGCATAGCCCGAAGAAAAAGAAAACCACAGATAATGGAAATGGAGCGTATTTTTGTACTAAAACAGCAAAACCAACAACACTACTACTACTGCGAACTACTAATACTCGATAAGTAGTGCAGAACAATAGTGTGATTCTAAACAAAAACCAAAATCAAATATTTCCTGCACGTTGTTACACAGTCTATATTTTCCGTATTTTACGCCCCTTCATCGATTGAAACTGATTTTAATCATCGAAACAAAGTTTATAAGCTTCAAGTTGCAAAACGCATGTGATTTTTAAAAAACTGTTACATACACACTATATATTTTCATGGAAAAGTAAATCGTACTACAAAGCAAAATGCATCGCTGTTGTTCAAACTACTCTTTTTTGTTGATTTTCTAAATATGCATATTATAGGACACAAATGCGCTAAATGTTGTACTCTATTGAACGTTTTTTCTCTAATCTCCTCCCAACCATGTCTCTCAAACACAAACAAACAAACAAACAAGCCAAAACCGACACAGAAGGAAGCAAAACACATACATAGCGAAACGAAATGATCAGTTGAACGTTTTGTAAAATCAACATCTGGCAGTGTTGACAGCAACAAAACTCATCGATTCGTTTTCCCAAATTGCCCGGTACGATTCCATTCCAGCCATCATCTTACAAACGTTAGCAACAGCAACAGAACAAAACCAAATAAATCAACACCGGATAGAGCGAGCTACCGGAACGAGCAGCAGTGCATCGTACGAGCGGAACAGAAAAGGAAGGAAACGAAAATTGGCTTTTGAATGATCGTCTATCTCTTTATCGAACTACTTGAAGGATAAGAACAAGAGCAAAAAAAAGTAAACTTAATGAAAAATCGAAAAAAAAAATAATGATGAACAAAAACATCCGTAATTATTAAATGAAAAATGCAACAAGACTTTTAAAGGCTGATTTAGTTTTTAACGAATAAAAATCAACTAAAAAACACGCAAATTTGATGGAACAACAACAACAGCAGCAACAGATGACAACCATTGTTGTTTGCGACGAAAGCACTGACCATCATATCAGAGCATGCTCTGCTTCGGAGGAGGAGAAAATTTAAATGTCGAAATTTTAACGACTTATACGCACACACACCCGCCTTGCAGTGGCAGCCATTGCGATCTACCACGTGCCGCTGTAAACAAAGACATCAACCAACCAACAACAACAAAGCCAGGGTGTGCGTGTGCGCTCATGCGAAATTTTGTGTGAAGAAAAAAAAAGCGAATAAAACCACTGCCAATAATGTTAAATAACAAATGATTAAATGAAGAAGTAAAACAAAAACTACATTTAACTCTTACATTGAAGTGAATGCAAGTAGGCAGAAGAAGAAGAAGAAGAAGGCAAAATATCGACTAATTATGCAAGCAAAATAAAACAAAAAAAAAATCGATAATGTATGTGTAAAACCTACTCTCTGACGTGTTTTCCATGGTAAGTAAACAAAAAGTAATCATCGCGAATAAGTCAACATGAAAAAACCAACACACACACACACACACATAAACACAAACACACTCGTTGCAAGTGACTCTAAAATTAAGCGCGGAAACCTGCAAGTTAAGAATACAATTTACGTAATTTTTAAGAGAAGAAAAAAAAACAAAAAAGGAAAACAGAAAGGAACAGAAGCAAATGTGTGTGAACTAAAGAGTTGTTCGAAAAAAAAAACTTACTTTTAAACATTGTGACAACAGGTAAAATTGTGATAAATTCCAGAAAACAAAATTCGGTGAAAAAAAAAATTCGGTCGCCTATTTTTCCCATCGTATGAGTTTTGTTTCTCGTTACTCTTAAAAATTTATGTTTTTTCGTTTTTAGTTAGAATAGGTTTTTTTTTCTTTTTCGGGGGAAAAAAATTGTCTCGAAATTTGGCAACCGATTTCGGGTTGGATTCGGGTTTGTTGTTTTTTTTTTTTTTTTTTGAAATTCAAGAAGCCAAGCTCGAACATGGATGGACGCTTTTTTGTTTACTGTGATATGAAACTTCTCTCGTGCCACCGCGCACAGCGGAGATGCGAAGTGTGTGGGCTTCCTCCGAGGGGTTTTTGTTTTTCTTTGCTCGGGAATTCACGATTAACGAGCGCGCTTCCTACGCTGTGATAGAAGGGATTTGTTTTAATATTACGTTAGAAGTGGGGTGTTTGCAATTTGAATTTTAAGTGTACTTTTGTGCAATTTTTCCGGATGGTGTTCCACTCTGTGTTCAAGTCATAGGGTGTCTCACTGGAATCGAGCCCAGCGAATAAATTTGCCGTTCATTCAAAGCAAAAATTCCAATTTAGTACTTTTCATGAATTTTGCAACACACTCATTAGGTCAGTTGCACCGATTTGACCAGGAACCTGGCGGACTGCGATTTTCTTGCAGCCAACATCTCTAACAACCAAACTTTAAAAGATTCATTGTTTGTAAACAATGCTAGTGTTCCTACCCATAGTAACAAACGTCAGACGGGCCTTATTCAAATAAGGCCCGTGATTTGTTGCATACTGTCAAACGCTAGTAAATAGGATAGGGTTTCCAGGTCCCTGGATTTGACATTTGATTTAAGACGGAGCATTGCTAGATTCAACAGTTGCGCATTTTCTGTCAAGCTGATTCATTTCAATTTGCAGCGAACTTAAATTGATTCAGTTGATTTCAGGAATTGCAGTTGATTTCAAAACACAAATTTGATCGAATCCACGTGAGACACCCCTTGGTTATAGTCGGCTATGGGGCTTGCGTCGGGAATCAAGGGAATGTAATTTGGGGTTTGATTGTCAATTGATAAACGATAAAGCATGCGTCGAGCATGAATGGAGCTGTGTCAGCGTCAGTGTTGACAATGAGATTCATCCGTCAAATGACAGGAGTCGCGCAATCCAACTTGCAATTCTAACAACATCTCTCCAAGTCTATTTCATATCAACGCTGTGTCAGTTCGCGGGCTGGTAGTCAACTATTGAAAAAATTATGAGACATTTAAAATTAAATTGAATATTTCCGATCTTACTATGTATGTATTCTGGAACTTGAACGACAAGGTTCCTGAAACGATGGAACATTGAGTTCGTCCACCCGACAAAGTGATTCCTCGGAAGAATGCAAGCATTATGTTTACGATTACCACAAAAGTTCAGCTCAGTGGACGCAGTGGTTCTACGCCCCAACAAAAAAAATGTTTACGGTCAACTTTAGATAATTTCAAAGTCGACGCTGACACAGGCGGCAACGCAATTTCCTGGGTTAAGCAGTTCAGCTTAGGCGTCGATTTTGAAATAAGTTCGAATTGACGTGAAGACCTGCGACGTCGTTAAAAAATCAGATTGCCATGCCTAACACCTGTCATTTGACCAAACCTCGACAACTTGTTCAACACGACGTGTCTGATTTTGTAAACAAAGATTCAAACGTAAAATTCTCGATACCCTTAGCACTATGATGCACTTGCACTTGCATGATGGAGATGCATGTTTCCGCGGAGGTGCTGAGAGTTTTGAGAAAATTATGTTTAAATCTTTGTTTACAAATCAGATCCGTCGTTTTGAATAAGTTGTCGAGAAATGAACTCCACCATCTTTAAGCAGAATCCACAAAGCTGCGTCAGCGTCAGCGTTGACAATGGGTTTCATCCGTCAAATGACAGGAGTAACTCATTTCAGATTGCTTTTCTACAGGGACCTGGCGGACAGCCAATCGTCAAAAGATGCATTGTTTGTAAACAATGCTGGCGTTCCTAACCGTACTAACAAACGTCAGACGGGCCTTATTCAAATAAGGCCCGTGATTTGTTGCATACTGTCAAACGCTAGTAAATAGGATAGGGTTGCCAGGTCCCTGCTTTTTTTACCAACATCTCTCCATGGTGACTTCATATCGACACTGTGTCAGTCTGTAAACTTTGAATAATTTCAATGTCGACGCTGACGTAGACGTTGACGCGGCTTTGTGGGTTTATCTTTGGAACCAAGGATCGACGAAATTGACTTTTTTTTAAATGAGATACCAATTGTTGTAATTCAAATTTAGGGCTAAATAAGAACACAAAGGAGCTGGTAAGAACGCAATAAAACATTCAGCGGAACCTGTAAAGATTCGTCAGCGTCAGCGTTGACAACGTGATTCATCCGTCAAAAGACAGCAGTCGCGCAATCCAAGTTGCCATTCTACCAACATCTCTTCATGGCAGGGACCTGACGAGCAGCCACTTTCATCACGAACACCTCTAACAACCAAACATCAATAGATTCATTGTTTTTATACAATACTGGCGTTCGTATACGTAGTAACAGACGTCAGACGATATGTTGCGTACTGTCAAACGCATGTAACGAGGATAGGGTTGCCAAGCCCCTGCTTCATGGCAACTTGACACCGTCGAAAAACAAAATCAAAGTTGACGCAGACGCAAACGACGGTGCCGCTTTCGTCAATTCGACAAAGATTTTCCATTAGGGCCTAACTGACAAACGTAGACAATGGCTTTTTACGTGCATTTCTCATCTTTGAAAACTCGCCTAATCAATCCACCACGGTCATTTCTAAGAGGAAGAGTTCACCTATCCGATAGAATTAGATGCTTACATGGGGAGCCTTTGTGCAACGAGAATTTTACGGAAGAAGCCATTGTTTACGTTTGTCAGTTAGGCCCTAATGAAACATCTTTGCTGAATTGACTGCCATCAACTTGAATGTCTTATAATGAATTCGCTTTTGATCCAATTCCAAACTGGATCGGGTATCAATATTGGATCTGCCTGTGTTTTGCCGGATGTGTGGAAAATTCGCACTAACTCAAATTCGGTTTCGCACTAGGTTGCCAACACCAGTTCCAAACCTCGATAATAAACGAATTCGATGTTAGAGTTGAAATCCTTTCGTTCGAATCAAGCAATGTTTGGGTGGAGGATACTGGATAAAAGGATACTGTGTGGACTGTTAGTTCGCCATTTTCATGGCGAGTATTCAGTCAAAAACGTTGAAGATATTGTTTGGGTGCTTGAAGAATTTCTGATAATCTAATTGACTCTTGGCGCAAAGTGCATATCCCATTTGAAGGATAACAGTGAATTGAATGCAAATTCAAGAAGGAATTTCTTCGCACCTCAGAATGACAACTCGAAATTCTCAATGGAGATTCACAGAATCCTCGTTGAGGGTTCAAGGAGTTCGCAATGCATCGAAGAATTTCGAGCGAATGCCTTGCATCAATGGCTTGGATCGCAAGTAAGGATAGCGATGCGACGTGATAGCAGTGCCCAGTGCCTCGAGTCCCATAATCATGGGTTCATGGTGCTCCTGAAGTCCTATCAGCAACAACGCAGTCAGCCATGAGTCGTTGGCCTTGAAACCGATTCCCGCAAGTTTATGTGTTGACTCGTTGACATACAATTCCACGCTGTCGCAGTCGTCCAAACGAATCGATGTTAGATCATTGTCCTGAAAAGCGTTCCGCACCATCTCCCAGGCTTCCTTCGCGCCCTGGACCAAACTATGAATGATCGTCCCCAGGCTCAAACAGATGGTGGCCATAGCCCGTAAGCTGACCTCCTCTTTGACATCCTGGCCTTCAACCGGTGACACTGCGCTCAAATATCCCTCGCGGATGAGCGTCATTTTCAGGGCGAACGCCCACGTCACGCTATTTTCACGGCCCTTGAGCCGCTCGATGAGCGGTAAAGCGTCTCCGCTGATTCGCCCGCGGACCAAAATAACAATTTTGGTTGCTAAGCGCAGTTGCTAGGGGACAGCGGTACCGTGGTATATGCCAAGTAGGATATCGTAGGTTGCTGTTCCAGCAATTGCAATTTGATGAAGCGCCATTGACACAATTCCAGTTACAAGCTAGGAATTGAAAGGGTGCCTAAGGGCTTACGATGAAGCATTCTCAACGGCAGCCGTTACCTCAAAATATAGAATTGATAAAACTCAGAATCTGTACTAGATATTGAATATTTCATCACATCAGTTTGTATGCTTACTTGCTGTGAGCAATTTGATGGGGTTTGATTCGATGTTAATTCACTAACAATCGAGATTTATCTATTTGAAATAGCGAGGTAAGTTTGCGAGAGAGAGAGAGATAAAAGATAGGAAAAAATCCATGGAGCAACAATTCACCTTAAGCAGAATTCACCGTTTCCACGGAATGCGGGTATTTTACACGGTATGCTGTTGGTTAAATCGGAGATTAATGGAATTTTTGGCTTGATCCGCACAGTTCCAAATCAAATCCATCAGTTCCAATAGTGTCATAGAATTATTGGCAAGATCAATAACCACCTACACTGCAATCGCTGCCTGAGTTCAATGCGAGGTTCGTGAGATCCCAATTTAGATTGATGTAATCCCAGCGCGTGAAAACTCAGTTGAGACTCGGAGATTTCTTAACAAATTTCATAGTATTTCGATCTGATCTACCGAAAACTCCCAGCGCGAGATTCAGGAAACATTGAGCTACATCCACATGATTCTAAGTGGAACTCATAAGCCTCTAGACAAAACTTTATTGACATCCAAGAAATCCGGAATGAGATTCACTGAATTCAACGAAATTCTAGAACTCTTGGAATCCTGGTCAAAATTCATAGATTGTTAGAGGAATCTTCAAATGCCTGGGAAGATTCATGAAAGTAACGACTGAAATCGTAGCCAAGGGTCACTGAGTCGACGGTTGAAATTCTTGAGATCCTTTGTTGAATTTATCCTTTCATGAAACATATTGCTTACACATGGAATCCTTGGTGAAATTCATGGCATTCGATGGTTGTATTGGAAGTTGAATACGGGGAATCCCTGAATTCCTAAATTTATGGCTAGATTCGCCTAATCGAAGACGGAATTCACGAACGAAAAAAAAAACGGAATTCTGGTGAAGTTTCACAGAGACCAAGGCCAAATCCACCAACACCTCAACTGCAATCGCGCTTAAGCGGAATTCACTGTTTTCAAAGATGCAAAGGGAATTTACGGCATCCAATAGAAGAAATCCCTGGTGGGATTAACAGAATTTTCGGTTCGATTCGAATAGTTCAAAATCAAATCCATCGGTTCCGATGCGAAATTCATGGAATCCCGTTGTAATTTGCAGACTCCTAGAGAGGGTTCAAAGAATTCCTGGCACCATCCAGTAACCATCCAGAATGCAGTGGAGATTTTTTGTTTATGTTTCTGTATTATCGAGATTTTCAGCCTCGGGCTGGTTCATCTCCCGTCGTAGTTACTGAAACACTTCTTTGGGTGTTTTTCGTAACTTGTCCGGGGGTGAGATTTGAACTCGTGACTTTGGCGTGAGAGGTATGGATGTTAACCACTAAGCTGGGGTCGCCCCCTTGCAATGGAGATTACATTCCTTGTAAAATATATAACATATGTGCAACTCAATGGAGATATGTGAGATCCCAATTGAGAATAATAAACTCCCAGGTTGAGTTCGTGAACGCACAGTTGAGACACATGGAATTAAGAATGGATTTCATCGGACTTCGGTCTGATTTTCGGAAAATGCTTAGATACGATTAACGAAACGTTGGGCTACATTCACTAAGTGCAATTCAGAAAAACTCCAGACCAAAACCTTATCGAAATCTGGGGTGCTATTCACTGATTGCAACGCAAAAACTACAGAAATCGAGAATGTCAATTGGGTTTATTCTACAAGTCGAATGATTCGAAGCTGACTCGAACCGAGTGAGTAAATTCTCCATGTGATTTGCACGGACAGTCAAATCACTCGATTCGACAATTGTCGACTCGTCAAGGGAGCGCGACTCACTTCGACTCACTTGACTGGCAGAATAGGCCTAAATTGCGGTTTGAGCTCACTAGTTTTTTGGGAAACTTAAACCATTGTTCATGGGATTCCATGGGGGAACTACGAAATCTTAGCTCTAATTATAAAAATCTAAGCTAGACTTCAGCTTCGATGCATGGAATTCCTAATTATGGCTTGCCTAAGCTCAGTCGCAATTCAGCTAATCGTTGTGTAAATTTACAGAATTCTTTGCAGAATCCATCGTTCCCAAAATGTAAAACATGACATTCCATAGGGACTTTCCATCACGATCACTATACAACTAGAATTATGGATTTTCCGGCGAGATCCACACAATCCTAGATAAAGCACACCAGTATTCCTTGCATTTTGAAATTCATCAGCGTCAAAATTCGCAGAATCCTGGAGGAAATTCGGGATTTTTTTTCCAGAACACTCTTCTGGATGGGGCAAACGATGATGAAATTCATGGAATCCTATACAAAAACCCAACAAAAATGAAAAGGATTCCTTGAATCCAGTATTCATGGATCCCAGTAAAACTTCATGGTTAAACTGGAGAAATTCAGGCAAATTCAGGTTTAGATTTTGTTATTCCAGATGCAATTCTCGGACCTCAAGTTGGTATTTCCTCAAGAATCCATGGAATTCAAGTTTATGATAAACCTGGAGAAATATCCTGGAGGTAATTTCAGGAGGAGGTTGCGTAAATGCAGATGTGGTTTTCAGACCTTTGGAATGAGACTTGGAATCACCTCCTTATGTCAGCAATCCTTAATCAGTTACTAGGTGATGATGGATCACATGTGGATTTCTGATAACCCTAGGCGCAATTCACAAACTTCAGTTTCCAACGATTGTCACAAGAAACTCACAAAATTGGTGACGTTATCCTCAGAATCCGAGAGGAAAGATTTTCGAATTTCATGCAATTTTAGATGGATTTTACTGAATTTGGTATAAATACCATATTATGGAACGAGATTCCAAGAAACATTCTGTGGGACCGGAGCCAAACTTCACGGTAAACCTGAAGAAATTTATGCAATACTAGAGGGAGTTGAAAAATGGAATTCTGGGGCTACAAGTTGTAATTATTACAAGACTAGATGTGAGTGAATCCCATTAAAATTTCAGAAAATTCATGGTTTTTGTTCATGTTATTTGGCCTTCAGAAATTTTCACAATAAATTCTCGGAATTCTAGACGATGTTCTAAGAATCCGTAAGGGGAGATTTACTGAACTCCAAGCAAGAGCCATGGAGTGGAATGACATTCCAAGCGATAGCGATGGGATCCCAATCAAACTACAGGCTGAGATTTCGTAATTTTACGATTCTCGTACCACAAGTTGGAACTACCTCTTGAATCCTTTTGATAAAAATTCCTAACCAGTAACTAGGTGAGAATGAATCCCATGCGCATTTCTGGTAATCCTTCTTGACTCTTTGAATCATTGCTTCATTGGTTCCTTCCGAAACTTTCTGAAACTTTTGCGGCGCTCTTCTTGATTCAATGCCACTGTTGAACAAACCTTTTTTCAAACTTTCATCACACGTCAGCAAGCTTTTTGACAACATTGCTTCGTTAACACAATAAACGAGGGGTACATGCATTCAACGGTTACAGAGCTATTGTGATTTGAGTTTTTCCAGTTTACTTCGTCACAGTCCTTCAACTATAATTACAAACTTAAACTACTTAGAGCTGTCGTTTTGACCAATTTGAGTATATCCTACACGCTATTTTAAGACAACTCAGTGACTGAGTAGATTGTTCTCCTTATTGCAAGCAGTATGGCCTTGCCTTGTTATCTGGTTTTAATTAAATCAGTAGAATCAACCCTGATTCTGGGTATATGATAAAGTTAGCAAATTTTCATTAGTTCAAAATGGCGTTCAAGGAAAATGAACGGATGATTTATGCGCAGTGATTCAGAAACTATTTTTATACATTAATTCGGTGATAATTTTCTTTCCCTTGTTACTTTTAAATTCGAGATTCATGGCGCATTTTATCGGCTGATGCCTCAGATGCCGACGGAACAACAAACAAAACCAGGAAGTTTCAATCCAATGGAGGATGGTAATAACAACAATCAATGTGCAACTAGTGATTTGAAATTGGTTCACTGTTGTGGAACCCCTAGTTCCGAAGTACACCTTGCAGTCGGCACCTTGTCATGCAATCTTGCGCTTTTCGGTACCTTTCGGTACAAGTATCTTTGTTTTTGTTTTGATTCGCTATGTTATTTTGACAGAATATTTGAGAGTGTATTGGTGAGAGTTACGGTCTTAGGGGCGAATCATTAAGCTTGGGACCGAGCTTGGGACCGGTGTGCTAGTACTTCCTGAGCCAAAAAATATATTCATTTTCTTCAGGACTATCTGGCCGCTGGTAATAATTTACATGCTTGATATGAATATGCATTTGAAGAGCACAATTTCCTCTACATATCGTTTACTGCATGTTGAATAAGTTTTGCGGATGTTTGCGGTGTTTTATACATGCATCAAATACTCGAGTGGTTCAATGTTGACAGAAGAAATTTTGGTTGCATCTTTTTCTTCAGTTGATGTTACTTTTCTTTTGGATCAACCAATCGCAAAACTAGAGTTTTCAATACCGGCTTGTTCTCTTTTTGGAGGTGAGTCCATCTGTTGTTTTTGTCTTCCTACCAGAAAAACAATGAAACAATATTTAACAATCTGCTTCGGGGCCCAATTCCTCTTCCAAATACTGCGACCAATCTTGCCTGAAATGAGAGCTTCTTACGATACGATAATAAATAATTTTCCCAAACAGTAAACCAACTGCTGTTATTGGTTGCCAAGGTTACCACCGTCACCACAGTCTTATTCAAGCCAGTGCTGCCAGAATACTTTAGATCGAGTTATAAATTATACCAATTGATGGAAGCTGATGCATTCTGAGCAAGCGTGAGTCTTATGATCAAATATGAGTGAAATTGTATTTTTCGTTTCCGCACACATTTGTTGGCATTCCCACCACTCTATATCTAGGGGGGAGAAGAAAATCATAAAGTGTGCAAAATTGATGAATCCTGAGTAATTTTGAAGAAAAAAAGTTACTCACGAGAGAGCTGTCTTGCCCCTTGTTTTCGAGTAAGTGCCTTTTGGCCGCACTGAGTGATTTTTAACTCACAAATGAACAGCTGTCGGATAGCGTGTACTCAAATTTAGCTTGTTCCGAAGTACACGCTCAAACCCCCTCTCTTTCATTCGTATTACTGCAGGGACCTGACGGACAGAGATTTTCCTGCAATTTCTAACATCCAAACGTCGAAAGATTCACTGTTGGTAAACAATACTGGCGTTAATACCCGTAGTAACAAACGTCAGACGGGCCTTATTCAAATAAGGCCCGTGATATGTTGGATACTGTCAAACGCTAGCAAATAGGGTAGGGTTGCCAGAGCCCTGTATGACTGTCTCTTTTTCCTCACAGAAAAGTTACTCTATTTTCGTAAAAAGCGGATCAACTCAATTTTTTATTTGATCCACTCTATACGGAAATTGAGTAACATTTCCGTGTGAGAAAAAAAAACGAATACAATTCTACTCAGTCATTGAGTTGAATGAAACGACGGTGTAGTGTGTAACTGACGGGGACCTGACTGGCAGCCATTTTCCTGTTGTCAACATCTCTAACATCAAAGGATTCGTTGTTTGACAGCAACCCTAATAAATTTCGTATGGTTATTTTTCTTAACGACCTATTTGGGGTATCATCCAAACCATTACAGAAATGGTTGGAGGATTTGTGATATCGTTCGTTTAGGGTTATTTTTTTTATCAGGGAATGCAGGTGTTCGTAGGTGTTCACACCCGTTTCATGTTACTCAATTTTTGATTACAATTGGATACTATCTATTTTTCTCTCACGGAAATGTTACTCAATTTTCGTTAAAAAGTGGATCTGGTCAATTTATGAGTAGATCCACTTTTTACGAAAATTGAGTAACATTTCCGTGAGAGAAAAATAGATAGTATCCAATTGTAATCAAAAATTGAGTAACATGAAACGGGAGTGTTCGCAGTAACAAACGTCAGACGGGCCGGGCCTTATTCAAATCAGCGCCAACATTAGATTAGGGCGAATCTGCTTTTGTAAACAATGGCTTTCGTAGTCATTTTCTCTTGAACAGAAGGTCACAAATACAAATTAAGCACTCTTTAAGGACGAGGAGCTTTTTCTCTATCCGCTGATATATTCAATTTGAAGGAATTGTATTCAACTTCCGATAAATTAGCAGACAAAGTGTTTGTTTACAAAAGCAGATTCGCCGTAATCAAATGTTGGCGCTGATATAAGGCCCGTTATATGTTGCATTCTGTCAAACGCTAGTAATTAGGATAGGGTTGCTTGGCCTCTGGTAACTGACTATCTAAAGTACACCAGCGTTGCCAGTTCGTTTTTGTTTTTTTGTTATTTCAAAGTTCTTTTAACAAAATCCAAAACAAAAATTCTCCATTCTTTTGCCCCGCTTGAAGAGCAGGATGCGCACTCTGTGATACAAGCATCGTATTGTTATTTTTATCTCGGTATTCTCAAACGATCGCCACCACATTATTAAATTGATCTAATCAATCCAACCAGTACAGCAGCAAAGCGAAGGCAGTAAAGAGAAACAAAATGTTCAAACTACTAGAATCGTGCGGTTGTCACACGTCCGATTTTTCGCGCAACTCTCAGAGGCAGAAGAAAACAAATAATCGCTGTAACATTTAAGAAATGAAAAACGAATTCTATACCCTGTACGTAACCGTTAGGAACTGTTTAAATGAACTCCCAAAACAAACAAATCAACAATGATCTCCCGCGCAAGTGAAGCCGGAATTGCTTACGACCTTTACCGACTAGTTTCTTCTTTTTATAAATTCTTTTCTTTCCTGCTGTGTGTATTGTGTATTCCCTTCCCCTCTCCTCTTCGGAGAGCAACAAATAAAGCAGAAAACCAAGTGAAGCGTAAAATATTCCAAAGATTTTCGTCCCCAAACACTAGCCGTATTTGTTCGTAGTAATTAAATACATATAAACAAAGGCAATAATGAGACATGCAAAAATTAAAAATAAACATTTTCTAGAAGCGCAATCAAATGTGTGGCAAAAATTGGCCCGACGAAACAAAGTCTAAATTCCTAACTAACAGCTAATCGAAGCAATCGAGATGGACAAGAAACTGTTTATTGGCAACACCATCGGCAACATCAATTGACAATCGACGACGGAGCAAGAGAGCGATGATCGGTGTTTGTTTCTATTTTCGCCCTTTTTTCCCTCTCACTCACTCTCTCCGTTGCCTGGGTTGGCGCCCCGGCAATGGGTGGGTGGTTTTTCGTTTTTGTTTACTCTGATTGCAATACACAAACACACATGCACATGAATGATGAAGACAGATGAGGTGAAAAAATAAGAAAAATCGGAAGAAAAATGTCTTCTAGTGGACCCTCCATATGCGGAGCGGGGCTAAATTTAACCTACACGAATAAAAGACTAAATTTTTTGCCTATTTATATGTACAAAGTAATCAAAAGAAATTGAGGAAGATACTTTGTGGGTAATAATCGAGTGTCGTAAACTTTTGCAGCATTTTTTTTTTCGAGGTAGGGAAAAGTAAATCATAACAACAGAACCATTATTGTGTGAAACTGCATAACATCAACCATTGGAAGAAGAAGAAAACAATAACAACTAACACAACTTTGCGTGTGTGTGCGTAATCGAACCTATAGGTGTGCGTATTAAATTTAATTTCTAACGATTCGAATTAAGGATAGCAACCAGAACGAAATGCAATGATACAACTAAGAGTTCTTCTTCTTGTTACGCTTTGAAACTTGCTTGAAACCGAGGGCCAAAAATGGTACATTGTAATGAATAAAAACAAATACTAAAACGAACCCCACACGCGCGCGCAAATCCATGCAATTGTTCGATTTCCCTCCCAAAAAAAAAACGGAAAACCATCAAAATATGACCTAGTAGAGTAATCCAGAACTTTCCATCCGATTGTCAGCAAACAACACACGCACACACATGCACACTCAAGCAAGCGTCGACGCGAATCAATGACGTTTATATAAACGTCATTGGACGCGAATGCCGAACTGTCAAAAGGCAAAGCAGATCATGCGAGTGGTGAGATCGGTGAGATCCAGTGAGTGACAATAGGAACCTATCACCCGTTTCGATGTGCGTGCGTGTGTGCAACGGTAAAGCAAATTTTCAATCGCCCGAATTGTGTACTAAGTAGCGAAGTAATCGTGTGTTAAGGAGTTTTTTTTCTATCTTCTTTTGACCCATCGTCGTCCCGGTGAGCGTATGTAAGGCCCCCCCGCCCCCGCATTTTTTGTCGTCAAAATTAACGCCTACTAGTAGTGTAATGTAAAATGAAATGACATAACCGAGCAAACCAACAATCGTGGAGAGACTAAGGTGAAGTGTCATGCTGGAGAAAAACAAAAGGTCGATCATTAGGATCGGAAAACCGATTTACTGTGTGAGCGAGATGATTGAAAATCGAGAGCATGTCAGTGAAAATGAACTGTTTGTTTACATACACACTTATTGACAGTTGTTGATACAGCCAGTACGGACAGCGTCGTGGTGATCTGAGTAAAACAAAATGGGAAGGAGAGGAAATCGTTAATGTTGTGCTGAGGAACGGCTGAGGTTTTAAATGAAACCAGGAAGAATGCACACAAGGAGAGTAATTTCAGTATTTTTTGGTTACCGATTAAAAGAGCATAGTTGCACTCTTTCAACACAATTACAAGAAGCTTTTTCTCTCAATTGATTTTTGTTTAGATATTTTTTGCCAAGCGTAATAAGATTGATTCACAAAGCAAACATTTCTTATATAAATATTATATCATTATTGAACTAAAAAAAAGTCACTACAACGTCTTTCTCATTATGATTAAGTTACAGCGTCAAGACGCATCTGTTTACGGCGGTACCGGTTTGTTTTTGTTTTTATATTTTCGCGAGAGGTTAGGTTCAAACGTGTGTACCGCTAATAGGATCTTATACTATTTTACCTTATTTATGGGCCATTTAAACCTAAGATTATACTTTTTTTTTACAAAATCTGAAGAAGAAAAAAGTCCGTTGTCTCCGCTGCATTAGCGGAGAAACGTCAAATTTCTAAACGATAAACTCACGTCTTGATTATTGTTTTTTTTTCTAATCTGTAAGCAAAACCAATATATTACGATTTAAGATGAAGCTAGACGGAAGAGCATAAGAAAACTTGTACCATTTACATATTACTATATGTCCCTAGAAAATAATTATTTTACACACATAGAAAACACAATCTTAGATTTACATATATATATTCATATACATTTATTTCTTTTTTGTTAACATTATTTTTATTTATTTATTTTTAGAGCGTCGGACAGCTTAATAGTGAAAAATCTAGCATAATTTTACAACCCCCTCACCATACCCAAACAACACACACCCACACACACATACCGACACCATAAAGAAATGAAACTAAAGTACACACACACATAAACCCCAACACTTGTATACAAAACCAGAAAAAAGAAAATAACACATCACACAGATGACAGTTAAATGTAAATAGGACAACCCCAATCAAAGCAACCCGAGAGAAAAACCCACAAACTACACACTAAAAACAGAGAAAAAAAAATAAGCAACACTGCGACTTGCACGTGGGGCAGGCCCCCTCTTAGCGCGGCGGATGTAAATGACCGATTAGATTTCACCTTTCCAAACAAATTAAAAACCACGCCCTATTCAAAAATTCCGAAAACCCAAAACAACAAACACACTTAAAACAAGCTTTCTTGAAAGCAAAAACAAAGAACTAAAGAAAGTGCCGCTCGTAAAAACCCCGGCCATGCTGCATTCGCGTTCCAAATTTAGGATAATTGACCCTATTCGGCTGAAACGATGAAGAAGAGAAAAAAAAATCAACAAAGCGAATGCAGCCGAATCGTCGTGGGTGGGCACGTTTCGATTTCCTCTCAAAACTTAGTGAAAATTACAAAAAAATAAAATAAAACTAAAACTAAAACAACTAACAAACAGAAGGTGTTAAATCTAAACAGATTGTTATCCGTTCTCGCGAATCAAAGAGAAAGTTTACGAAGATGAGCTAATGAATTAATGTAAAAAGAAAACCGAAACAAAAAAAAAAAACATTGTAAAACACACAAAAACCGAAACAGAACGAAATTTTTCTCTTGACACACAATAGTTATATATATAGCCCTTAGTTTAGTAGTGTTTAGTTTACCCCCCCCCCCCCCCCCCCCCTCATTCGCGCCGACATCCCCTATCGCGCATCATCTTTCTTCCACCTCATCGTCGGTGATTATTTCGGTTTGGATGTACATATTGTCGTATGAATTTTTCTTTACTTTCGGTTTCCGGTGTTTCCATATTTTTAAAACTCTTCAGATTGCAAATTGAAAAAGAAAAAAAAAAAACCTAAAAATGCTACTCAACAGCAACCAAAACCAAAAGGACAGGGCGAAAATGAAAAAAAAAAAAAGGAAGAAGATCACAACCGCGCTGAAGAAGGCTCGGATGGCATGATGAGTGAAAAGAAGATGAACGTTATCAGAAATCTGTTCTTGAAAGAAGACGACGACGAAGAAGAAGAAGAAGAAAATCAATAACAACAACAACAACAACACCCGATCAGACAAAGGTGTGAAAAACGACTTCGAGTGAAGAAGGCGTATAATGATGATGATGATGATGATAATGATGATAATTTTGTTCGAAGTCGATTTAAGGACATAAAGTTTTTTTTTTTAGTTTTAAGTAATACAATATTATACATATTATAAATATATACACGGTATTAGATAAAAGTAATTTCGTGTTTTCTGATCGAAGGGTATCCGAAAGTGTCATTTGTTGGGAGAAATGCTCCAATTTCTGTCGTTGGAGGTTCGTTGTTTGGAACATTGATGTCTTCGTACCGGCTCTGAGACAAGCTAGCGATCGACCGGTTGTCTCGAGTGAAGTGGATTTTCGAAGACGCCTTTTCTTGTAGTCTAAGATTCAACCGTACAAATAAAGGTAAACAAATGTTGGTAAAATAAAACATGGCAAAATACACATGTTTGGTTTATATTTAAATGTTTTTATTACTTTACGTTGAACCGTCGCTTCTTATGATTTTATCTTCATACTGTACTTTCGTGGCCCTCTTCTTTCTGGGCTGCTATTCAACAATAATATATAGCACGCTAGCCGGACCGATATGGTTTTGTATCTTGTTCAGATTATCAAAAACTATCTGTTGGACAGATCATTCCAGGTCGGGTTGCCCTATCGAAGAATCGTCCTCTAACAGGGATGTTCCGTGGTGGAACTCTAATGTGGAACGTCTGCGTAAAACGTCTCGTAGATTGTTTACTAAAGCGAAAAGAACCTCAGAATGAAGAAATGAGAAAATCCCGACGAAGACGTGTGAAAACATAAGCAAAACTCCGGAAGTCGCAAGAGTTCAGAGGGCTCTTGCAAAGGATCATACGATTTAACTTGGAAATCTGAAAAATGAGGATGGAGTTTTTACAAAAACTCCTAGTGAACCGTTAAAGTTGATTATGGAAACTCATTATCCTGGATCAGTTTTGTGTGTAGATCCA
This sequence comes from Aedes koreicus, assembly GCA_024533555.2. NCBI lineage: Eukaryota > Metazoa > Arthropoda > Insecta > Diptera > Culicidae > Aedes > Aedes koreicus. The sequence continues at coordinate 1,421,008 of JAHHFK020001972.1, read as the reverse complement.
AACAGTGATGGATCACTAGTAGGTGAAAAATGTTCTACAAGGACACCCCAAATGACTGTTGAAACAGAAAACACCGAAAAAAAAGACTTGGCTGATCAAATCTTAAAAAAAGCCAGGTTAGAAAATGCATTGAGATCTTTTCAGCCTTACAAAGCTGCAGTACCAGACGGACTATACCAGCAATGCACAGTGGGAAAAAAGTATATGAATCGCGAAAGAATTCGATAATTCCGCTCCAAGTAGCACAAGGTTAGTGAACAATAGCATTTTCTATGTGAAAATTCCTGGAAAATCGAATGGAAGGGGTCCCACTTGCCGCAAAATTCAGTGGACGGAGATATTGGGCTTGTTTTACCTCAATTCCCCCGTATTTTTAAATAATGCCCAGTAATCTAGGCTTGGAGGGGTCTGCGGTAGTCAAAATAGGCCTATTCTTAGGTAGAATTTCCACAGAAATCGAATGAAGGTGATTTCAGCCACCGCACGGCTCGGAAAACAGAGATATTGGGCTTATTTTACCTCAATTCCCCCGTATTTTTAAATAATGCCCAGTAATCTATGCTTGGAGGGGTCTGCGGTAGTCAAAATAGGCCTATTCTTAGGTAGAATTTCCACAGAAATCGAATGAAGGTGATTTCAGCCACCGCACGGCTCGGAAAACAGAGATATTGGGCTTATAACGAATCAGACCATCCTTCTTTCATTCAAGATTGAACTTGGTAGAAGGCCTCATACGAAATTCTGCTAAGAAAGCTGTTCCTAACCATCCAGCCATGTCCCACCCAGAAGTTAAGAAGGAAGCTCGTCGAATCGCCACAAAGTTGGAGGCTGCGAAAGCTCCAATAATGGCAACATGGCGAGGAGACTACTTGCGCAACCTCAAAAGTTTGCTGAAATTCTTCGGGTTGACGTGGATTTGATAAGTAACATTCTGTCATCAGCAGTCTGGCACTTTCATCTAAAAAATTGGACAACAATAAAATCAAACAGTTGTACACTGACATTGAGCAACAATACCGTTGTGAATTTCCGTTTGTACGGCAGCTCCCTCCATGTCTGCATAAATATGAGCATCTACCGGAATTGATTGAACGTTTGGTAAATTTAATAAAAAATTAGGTATGTGGAAGTATATAATGCTAATAAATGTTTTGATATTTCTAGCCATTTACGATGAACTTCGTCTGCTCGTCTGCTCGGCTGAAGAAACAAGTCACAAGCGACACAAGTTCTCCCTATTGCACTTTGCACGGAAAACTTCTTCGGAGAATAACCTTACTGATATGATGAGAGAAGTTTTGATATTCTACATAAGAATAGGCCTATATTGACTACGGCAGACCCCTTCGACCATAGATTAATGAACAATATTCGAAAACATGGGGGAAGTGGGGTAAAATCAGCTCAATATCTCCGTCCACTGAATTTTGCGGCAAATGAAACTCCTTTCATTCGATTTCTCAGGAATTTTCACATAAAAAAATGCTTTTGTTCACTAACCTTGTGCTACTTGGAGCTGAATTATCGAATTCTTTCGCGATCCATGTACTTTTTTTTTCCCACTGTGCAATGCTTCAAAACGGCGAAGCAGAGTTGATGTTGCCATTCATTGAGAATTTTAAAGCATGTTTGAGACTCAACCATATTCTATCTTCATGGACATTAGTAAAAGTTATCTTTATACTTGAAATAGAAAGGCGAGATAATGCGCTTCCTAAATCATACAGGCTCATTAGTCTTTCATCAGTTCTGTTAAAGACTATGGAAAAAGTGTCGAATGATTATATCAATACAAATTACATGAACAAGCATCCACTATCTGAGTTTCAGTTCGCTTACCAATCAGGTAAGTCAACAGTTACGGCTCTCCACACTGTGGTATCGAAGGTAGAAAAAGCGCTATCGCTAAAAGAAATAGCACTTTGTTCTTTCTTAGATATTGAAGGAGCTTTCGACAACGTTTCCTATTCGTCTATGGCTCGTGCCATGAAGAAAAGGAACTTTAACATGAGCATAAGGCCTGTAAAGATTGGACTCGAAAAAAATGCAACACTTTGCTTTGGGTGTAACTTTTTATCGCGTTGGTAAAAATTGATGAAATTCTGGGTAATACTAGTTTAGAGTGTTATGTTTATGTGTGCAAAATCGCGTATTGTTTTATCGATCTGACAAGTAGTTTTCAAGATGCAAGAAGAGCTACGCCAGCAAATCTTGGGCGCGGTGATCGATAATCCTGGTCAGTCGCACAAATGGATCGGCAAAAGGCTTGGAATCCACCATTCCACCATGTCCCGCGTTGTGAAGATGTTCCAGGGGACGAAGACCATCGAGCGGCGTGCTGGAAGCGGCCGAAAACCGAAAACGGAATACCCAGAGAAGGCGCGGAAGATAAGGCAGTACTTTAAGAATAACCCGAACCTTTCCACCCGAGACGTGGCCGAAAAGGTGAATTCGTCGAAGTGGTTCGTCCAGCAGACCATGAAGCGGGCTGGGCTACGTGTTTTTAAGGTCAGATAGGCGCCAAACCGGACTAAGAAGCAAAACACGGTGGCCAAATTGCGTGCGCGGAAGCTGTACCGTGAGTGGCTGGTCAAGCCAGGCTGTCTCGTCATGGACGACGAGACATATATCAAGGCGGACAACGACCAAATCCCCGGCCTCGAGTTTTTTGTCGGTACGTCCCGCATGGAGGTTCCGGAAAAGTTCCGGAAGAGAAAGATGGACAAATTCGCGAAGAAGTACCTGTTGTGGCAGGCGATCTGCAAGTGCGGACGGTACAGCAGGCCGTTCGTTACAACCGGCACCATAAACGGGCAGATTTATCGAGAGGAATGCTGGCAGAAGCGCTTGCTGCAGTTCCTCTGCTCTCACCGTGGTCCCACACTGTGCTGGCCGGATCTCGCTTCGTGCCATTACGCCAAGCCTTTAATGGATTGGTACGAAGCGAAGGGCGTTAATGTGGTCCCGAAGAAGGCGAACCCGCCAAATACACCAGAACTTCGTCCGATCGAAAAGTTTTGGGTGATAATGAAGAAGAAGTTGAAGAAAAGCGGAAAAACATTGAAAACCGATGAAGCTTTGAAGAAAAACTGGGAGAAATTGTGTAAGGAAGATGGGCAAAGCCTCGCCCAAGATCTCATGAGCAGTGTTAAGAGAAATGTACGAGCATTCAGCTTGGGGGAGGAAATTCAATAAATAAATTAAAACATAGCTAATGTATAGTTATTTAATCCCTGAAAATTTGAGAAGTATCCGATTTAAAATGAATAGACCTTTCTCGTCAGACCTAACCCCAATTTTTTATATTTTTCCTTTAAAGGTAATGAACTACTTATAACGTTAGCGTTAATAACTTTTTTTTTCTATGCACTCCTCATTTTGGTACAAATTTTTGAAAGCTCTAATTTGTTCCACATTTTATGGTGAATATAACCATGTGGAACAAATATGAGGTGTTTTGGCCACCCTGTAAAGTAGTGAAATTATTTTCAACACGAAATTAAAAACTTTTTCTGGCAGCAATGCCTTCCTGTCAGTGCAGCTGAAACCGTTTTTTTTAGATTGTGTCACGCAATAGCAGCAGTTAGCAGACGAGTTACCTTCAAAACAACAATTTGTTGAGAATAATCGATCATGGTCATTAAATTAGATGATCCCATTCTTAAGACTCTGTTTTTACAGATTATTTAAGCACGATTCTTTTTTAAATTTATACAGGCGAAAAGCTTACCCATGCAGAAGAATATAATTCCAGTTCCAAAGACGTCGATTGGCGTACAACCCAACTACAGGATACGCAGCTCGAGATAAACCAGGTGTTCGACACAAGCAATGGATTCCGGCGCTGAATTCGAGGACAAATTTGCCAGTGCATTTGATAACAAATCAAGTGATCCGTTTACTTCGTCGATCGGTGTGGCACCGGATCCGCTCGCCGAACGCCTGGGAATCGTGCAAGATCTATGAAGGACGTGTTCGGATGCGATAAATTCTCCTCCTAGCCCTGTTTGAAAACAGAAGAACATTCTACATTTGACTTATTCTATCTCCATAGAAACTTTAAAATATACAATTATTTATATACCAACGCAGAAGGATTTTAGGAAGACATTTTCTCTGACCACAGCGATCATACAAGGTAAATAAAAACATATGTGTAAATATGTTCTTGAAAGTCCGCGAACATTTTTCATTTCAGAGCTGATTCGAATAGAAGATGTTGCCCTATCCCACAATTATTATTTGGTTGGTGCTTAGCGCTGAGCTGATGAATAGTAACCACCTAGCGAGAGATTTTCTTTCTTAGCTAAGAGGATCGCCTGTTCTTATACATTGAAGATGTATGTTAGTCCCAAACATCATCTGTTGGTTCTCTGTTTAATTACAGCTGATCTGGCAATAACTGAGTAGCAACTATTGGGCGGTCAATACTCGACGGTAAGTACACGACACTGAAGAAGTCTGCACAGTGTAGACGAAATACGCGTATCTGTCAAGATAAGCAATAAAGGTAGTTGGAATTAATCATTCTTCTTATTTTCTAGTTACAGGTATTCCACTAAACAGCTCACACTCTCCATAATACGTAATACTCAGTTAACACTCAGAAGAGCCCGATCTGGATCCGACTGGGCAAAAGCGTGGATGAATCTATGGAATCATTGGGGAATGATTGATCTCCGTTTCGATAAGCCGCGCCGTACCAACAGATAATTTAATTCGTTTAATAAAAAAAATCGTACCAAAGGTTGAGCAATCATCAGACAGTTCCAACTTTTGCCTTCTTCCCTCTTGTGACTTCCTGGAAACCATGATCAAAATATACAGTAACATATATTACCCAACCTGATTATCAATTCATCGAACCTTTCGCGCTTGATCCTGTTTTCTGACCCCATGTAATGGTCTGGGTTTGGTGCATGGGGTTTCTCTGTCCTGGATAAGGCCATCCGTATGTTGCGTTTAACAAACGTTGAAGAAAGTACACAAATCCAGGTCTACTATCAGAATCGTTCAGCTACGCTTGCTGCTTACCAGCTGCGACTGCGACGTGCTTGTTTTCACGGAAACTTGGCTGCGAGAGGATATCAATAGTGCTGAAATTTCATCCGACTATGCGTTGTTCCGTTGTGACCGTAGTGCATCAACAAGCCAACATACTCGTGGTGGGGGCGTATTGATTGCAGTAAAAAACCACCTTCGTTGCGAGGTGATTCCTTTGATGGATTGTGGAAGACTTGAGCAAGTCGCAGTTTGCGTAAGATCGACACATCATTCGCTCTACACACTTAGAATTATTGAGGTGATATAACCTATGATCACAGTAAGCAGGCCATAGCAACCGGACGTTGTTGATAGTAACAATTAGAAAAATAAAAATGTTCCTTGTTCACACTCTGTACACTACACACGTATTTCATTTCCACTACAAGTGGTTATGGGCCCAGAGTGTCCATAGTCTAGAAACCTGAAGAAATCGAAGATTGATTCGAAGTTTGAATTTCTGAGGAAATAGAAGACTCAAATTCGGAACAATGGTCATCGCAAGAGATGAGGAACGTGCGGAACGAAATCCTGGTGGAGGTGAAGCGAGCGGAAGTACACGGACGACGTCCCAGAATGCTGGTGCTGTTGCGGAGGTCAACGGACGGGTCGGAGGAAGTGTGCGTGCTGTTGGAAACTAAGTGAGCTTACCTGCCATCGAGAGATTACGAGGACGGCAAAACTACGGATCATGGGCATTTGCGATGAAAATGACGCTGATTCGAGAAGGTTCCTGGCGAGCAGTAAAAGCAACTGAAAATCAAGTCCGGAAGTCCGGATTTAGACGTTGGTGACTATATGTTTGAGCATCGAGAAGAACAACTACAGCCTAGTTCAGCGAGCGAATACGGCAATAGAAGCATAGGATTGCTTGCAGAAGGCGTTCCAGGATGATGGTTTGTTGCGAAAGTGTGGCCTACCGGACCGATTGACCTCGGTGAAGCTTGAATATTGTGGTTCCGTAAAGTACTACGTCGACGATTTGGTAACTACAACGAAAAGCATAGGCGAAATCGGTTTCAAGGTCAATGACCAATGGTTGGCTTCGTTACTGATGAAAGGACTTCCAGAATATTATAACCCCATGATAATGGGACTTCAAGCCTCCGGAATGGATCTGACAGCGAACGTTGTGAAGGCTAAAATCCTACAGGATGTGAAGTGGCCATTGAAGGCTTCTGGTGGGGAAGGAGCTTTGTATACCAAGCAGAAACCACGACAACCAAGAGGAGAGAAAAAGAATGGAGCTTGCTTCACGTGTAAGAAACTCGGACATTTTGCAGCGAACTTTCCGCAGAAACAGGCCACTTCCAAGCCAAAAGGGAAAACTCTGTGCGCCATGGTGGAAGCATGGTATTTCGATTCTTCGGCAAGCTCGCATATGAAGAGAAGCGTGGAAAATTTCCAGAAGCAAGAAGATCACCTACTGTCGATCGATACAGCAACAACCAGTCGATAAAATCCGTTGCCATAGGTTTGGTGACACTTGACCTGGAGGAAGGGCCGGTTGAAGTTCATGATGTCTTGCAAGATCCTGACCTGGCTTCCAATTCGTTATCGGTGAGCAAGATTTGCAGATGCCAGTTACAATAAACTTTCTCAGAAAAATCTAGCCTCAAAATGAATGATAAACATGGTGAGAAATGATATGCTCAAACTAAAACAAAACAAATGGGACAAGTATATGAAAATTTATTTCTTCAAGTATATGAAAATTTCATAATTTGAATGAAGAATACATATAAATATACATTGACCTATTTTATTTCAATATCACGATCAGATCCATCTAAAAACTCATACCTGCCATGCATTAGACAAAACGAGAAATATTTTTTCTGCACTTCACCTCGCGCATAGTAAACTGAAAGATATTTCAGCTCTGGTTCATAACGACTGAAAGAATATCGTTTCTTTGATGCACACCAAAAACTCGAGTCACAATCCCGGTATCCGTTGGCCCAAAAAAAAAGGTTGTTAGCTTGATTCTCTCCGCATAACAAAAGGTCGGGGATACGAGAATATTCTTGATATATTTCGGCCACTTGTTGGCTGGACTGCAAACATCTTAAACTGTGAAGAGAATATCTGTCGAATATTGATTTTCCCGATACATTTTTGATAGTTGCTCTAGTGGATTATTCATTTCAAGAAAATTCCAAATTTTGAGCTCCTAACACTACTTCAACTATGGACTCAAAAACCCTTCCAGGTCCACAATACTTTACTGCCGTCGTTGGGGAGGATGTGAGCGATGCGGACAGGTCGATTCATGTGGAGAAATTCGGTCGAAAGGTACTGGTATGGCTAGCAATATGTTCCTGTGGTTTGAAGTCAACCATTTTTTACACTACCGGAACTATAAATGCGGAAATCTATCGATTTGAGTGTCTCCAGAAGAGATTGTTGCCTTTATATAAGAAGCATAGTGCACCTCCACTGTTTTGGCCTGATTTAGCGTCGGCTCACTATGCCAAAACCACTCTCAATTGGCTTGCGGAAAAGGGTATAGATTTCGTTGAGAAAAATATCAATCCACCAAATTGCCCTCAGCTTCGACCCATCGAACGTTACTGGGCAATCGTGAAGAGGGTCTTCAAGAAGACTGGTAAGGCAGCTGGGAACATGCAGGAGTTCAAAGAAATTTGGGCTCAAGCGCCCAAAAAATGCGATGCAACACTTGTCCGGAACTTGATGAAGAGCATTCGATCCAAAGTTCGAAAATTCGTGAAGGAATAACTTAAATTTCATCCGGTCTTCATTATGTTCAAGTTTAACCTCGTACAATAAAGGATCAATTTTTTGTATGAATAAAACATCGGTTTTCAACCAAATTTGAAAGAAGGTTTGTGGATAGCTTATTTTCGATACACTCCTTATATGGGTCCACCCGGCGTTGTGTTGTCCGTTGTATAATGTTAAGTGTTCAGGCTGTGCAGCAACTGGCTGAAGACGCTGTAATTCTCTCTCTCTCTCTCTCTCTTCTCTCTCTGTCTCTAAAAAAAAGCTTGCCCCCACCAACCACCCCCCTATTCGAAATCCTGGCTACGCCTATGTTTTGGGCACGCTCGATTGCTGCTCTCATGGTTTTCGCCACAATTTGCGCACTTCAGTAGCGCACCTTCTTCCATCGGGGCACAATCGTTGGTACTGTGGGCTCCGGCGCACTTGCCACATCGCGGTTTAATGTGGCAGTCACGAGTTCCGTGGCCGAACGTAAGGTGTCACGTCGTGCTGTCTCGGACGATACCGATCCCACTCGACGATGATGTTGAAAAGGGCCCGTGTTTTCGTCAGTTCCGCCATCATGACGGATCCCTTCTCAAGGTGGACCAGATAGAGTTGGTCCCAATAGTTTCAATGTTGCTGGCGCCTGATGGGAAACACCTTCTGAGGCTTCAGTGCCGCCGCTTGCAGCTCAGCGAAGATTGACTCCGGAGTGAGTTCTGGAAGGCCACGCAGAATCACCTTCATTGGCTTGCTTCCGGGCGCGTCGTGCGTGTAGAATTCGTGCTGCTTGGCGACTAGGTGAGCGCCGACAGCACGGAAGTCAGCCTCCGTAGAGCACATCACTTTGATGCCCTTACTGCACAGCTTGTACAGCGGATGTATTTGGATAGCTGCAAGCTCGGTCCTGAGTGCAGCAATGTTCTTTGATGTGGTGAAGAGCGGGGGGACCTTCAGCTTCTTTGGCACCTCCTGTACTGGAAGCACTGCGAATTGATTGCTCGCTAGTAGACGGGCGTTAGGATCCACTGGATCGGCGTCATCATGGAGCAGCCGCTTGTAGCTGCCCGGTTGCGGTAATGATTCGGGAGCGGATGTCACCGTTGGTCGATTTTTTCGACCCATTGCCACGGCAATAGGTCGAGCGGGTTTTCCGAACTTTGCAGCACTTTTTTCTGCTTTGCCACCATGTAACCCTACCACCCTATTTGTTTCCCCGCCTTATTTGTGGATGGCTTAAGCACCACTCCGTGAGGAGACCACCCACCTGTTAGAAGCTTGCCCGGCCAGAGACCCTTTGAGGTTTTAATGACCTTTCTGCGTTACTTCTTTCTCGGGTTTCTAGAAGAAATGTGTTGGTCGGGTAAATGTTTCGCTGGATAGAATATGTTCTTTGCTCCAGGGTTGCGATTTCTCTGGGGAGAATCACCCGGGTGCACATTTCTAGCTCTCTTTGGGGAATCTCACTCAGTCTCTACGGAGATTTTTTCCTGACACCACAGTAGAGATTGTTCGACACAACACGGGAGAGCGAGAGAATTGACAGTTTGCTCTCTAAGCGTTACACTCACTGCAGTGTGAACGACGAAGAGTGAAAGAGCAAAAAAGGACTCCACCGCAGTGACGTGAGTGAAACCTTGATCTAAACATTAAGAAAAAAAATGGCTGGTAAACGGGATGAACACAACGGGGGCACTATAGGGGCCTCAGATAGCCCAGTCGGTAAGGCACGGAACTACCAATCCGGATGCGGCGGGTTCGATTCCCAGTCCAGTCGACTTAAAAAAATCTAGACTTCGCTGGGCATAAGAGTATCATTCTAGACGAAATCGTCAAAAGGTCGAAAGTAACAATTGTAAACAATGACTTTAAACGTAAATTTCCTGGAAATTCCAGGTTGCTAACGTCTATATCCCCTACCGACGGAAAGGTAATAACTCTCTGTATCTGTTTCTGGTGCTATTTTGTTTGTGGGAGCAAGCAGATCCCAGAAAAATACGCTAGAAGTCATTGTTTACAAATGTTACTTTCGACCTTTTGACTATTTTGTCTAGCATTGTGCTTGCCACATAATATACAAATTCATGCATTGGTGATTGGCTTTGAAAGCTCTCAATTTGATAACTGTGGAAGTGCATCTAGAACACTAAGTTGAGAGCCTGGCAATAATCTTGTTGCGATAAGCAATAAGCTTGGATACGCCGAAAAGAAGAAGAAGAACATTACGGAATCAGTAACATAGTAAAAATGTTCAAATTCAAGCTTCGCGGTATAAAACTAACAATGAAGGTTTTCACCAGGGTGACTCTCCCCGGTGAAATAATTCTGCTCTCTTCGGTGCTCCTCAGAGATCACTCACACGCTCCGGCCTGTTGTGAGGTGAGCGTGCAAACGACAGACACTTTGGTGTCACTCAACTTGTGATATCTAGCAGAGAGTGGAAACAAAAGAAAAATCTCTCGGGTGAGTTTGCGTTTGCCAATGTGCGGAGTAAATTTTCACCAAGCACCCTGATTGCACCGAGGAGAATTGCATCCCTGCTTTGCTCCACCCCCCTTTCACATCAGATTATGGTATGCGTAAAGACAATTTAGACTCTTCGGGAGGTCAATTCCGGTGGCGAAGCCCAGGGAAAATATCGCGCTTTATCTGAGGACTAGCAACATCTACTCGGACTTTTTGATCTGGCTAGTGGAAGAGGCAGGAGTAGTTCGATATCAGTTCCGCGTCGTGGTGTGATTATTCTGAGTGTGCAGTTTAGTAGAAGTCAAAGTATTTACTCTAGTGCTGTTAGTGAGTGCAGAAAACGGATTTTATGAGATTTGTGGCAAGAGCCAGCTCGTCATACCACCACCCCTCTCATTTACGACCATTCCTGACCCCACTACCCAGCTTCGGAGTAACCCGGTACGGTGGTACACGTGACCGGAAGGGGGTAGCAACCGTTACACTCGCACCCCAGACAGGGCTTAAGGCATCATCAAAGTTCATTCGTGAATGTGTTAACCAGCTTTCGGTGACGATCGAGAGCTTGCGACGGGAACCCCGTCGGTACTAGAAAGCCCACAGATCAGCGTGTGAGCCGCGAACAGCGATGCGTAAGCAGTGAGTACCATCATCCGCAATCGAGAGCAGGGAGAAGCAACAGCCGTCGTAGCATACGACTCCCGGTGATCAACGAATCGACCGATGAGTGATCGACCCTAAAGCGTCCGCAGAGAGAGAGAGAGAGAGAGAGTGTCCGAGAGTCATCCAACCAACGTCCAAACCGTGAGTAAAGCAGTAAAGCCCAGTATGCAGCTGCGAAGTAATTTTTTTTCACGTGCTATGGAATAGGACAAGAAACACCCAAGAAATTATTTTCCTTTGGGCATTTCTTGAGCAGTATGCAGTTCGCAAGAAACAAACAAAGTAAAAGCTATTTCTCAACTTGAAAAGTAGGTAGCGCAACATGCACGAAGAACAAGTACAAACGTCGTTTTTCTCGCGGAATAATTGCAATAATTGTTGTATTATTCCACAAGTAAACGGGTCGTCAGTTTGGTTTGTTTATTGTTTTTCAGTGTTTCATCAGGTGTTGCGTATTATTTGTGTTTTCGTGATTTTCATTAAAAAATAACATGGAATACGATTATGAGACGGCCTATGAAGACATTGAATTTATAAATATTGAAATTCCGGTGGATGACGAGGCGGAACCATCCGGAGTAGCTGAGAGCGAGGAACCTAAGGTTAAGACGGGAACTCAGAAAGTAAAAAGAAAGAAGCGAACGGAGTACTTCTCATCCGGCGATAAGCAACAGTTAGCGGCGGAGGTGAAAAAACTGTCGGTCATTTGGGATATTTCTCACAATGACCACTATAATAACAATGCTATAAATTTTGCCTGGAAACAAATAGGCTCCGCTTTGAATCGAGCTCGTAAGTATTTGAATTAATTTTGTATCAAATCTTTTGTATCTTCAGTAGCCCATACAATAGTTAGTATACCTTCCGCTTCTCAGTAACATTGTATTCATTTCTTTCAGCAAGTGAATGCAAAACGGCGTGGATTGCCCTAAGGGAAAGCCACCGGTACCACTTGAGGGTACATAAGCAGAAATCCGGTAGTTGTGGTGGTGTTCCCATACCCGAGCCATCTTGCGGAGAATTGTTGGAGTGGGAATTTGCTGAGGATCTCGCATTTCTTCCAGATACTTAAAAAAAGCGAAAGTATGTATATTTTAACATGTTGGACGTTCCTATTATTTTCAAATATTTTGATCTTAGGACATTCACTACGAACTCAACGGAAAATGAAATTAGGTTAGAAAGAAACAATGAGCCTCTTGACGGATCTTTCAGCTTAACCTCCAACTACAACTATGTAAGTAGATTTTACAGTTTACAACACGGTGTAGGGTAGGGAGTGTTATTTGGCCGGTTTTGGCTCATTTTCTGAATACCCATTATCACCATCCGCTATCGAATATATTATGTATTTAAGGTTAAGTCGTATCAATCTACGGCTTATATCAATTAGGTACAATCTAGGATGTGAATAATAGGACGTATGCCTAATGGGCCAAAACATAAACCATACCAAATCTCACCCCTTACCCTGGTTCACATACAACTTGCATATGTATTTTAATAACAAAAACCGTACTTTTCAGCAATCTCGACCCACTGAACGTTCAACAAAATCGCGGGAGGATGAAACCGTGGCTCAGTTAGCCGAAAACATCACGTTGCTTATCGAGCATCAACGAGCTCTGCAAACACCAACACCATCGACTATCGAAAGACCCCTTGTACACCACATTGCATTGGCCAATTTCGATCGCATGCTCCAGCAACTCCCTCCTACAGTTGCAGAAGACGCATGCTTCGAAATAACTGTTCTTCTTTATGAGAAAATCAAGCAGCAACAACATGCTACAGAAATAACTGAAGGTGAATAAACATATTGGCTAGGGTTGACATGTTTTAATAAATGTGAATTCACTTAAGTTTTAATCAAAATAGTTTTATTCAACAAACGCTGCTCGTCGCTGCCAAGGTAGCTCTCCTAATTGTGAGTTTACATATTCCTTGATTTTGTTTCGGATGTATTTTCCGTAGTCTGTATTTCGACCTTCATTTGGTGGAATAGATGTATGGAACATCGAATCCTCGTTGGTAAGAATTCGTTTACGCCACTCTCCTTCAATAGTCCTACCGTCTTCACCTATCCTGTCCATATAAGTGGGTGAACCGTATGTTGTCGATTTATTGCTGATGAGGAAGTTATGCAATAGAGTGCATGCTACTATGACCTTCTGTGCTCTATCTGGACCGCAAAACAATGTTTTTTTCAAGCATGCCCATTTAGAACACAGTAGACCAAAGGCATTCTCTATGCACCGTCTTGCTCTACTCAATCGATAGTTATAAATCTGCTCTTCTTCTGTCATATTCCTCAGGCTATATGGTTTCATAAGTCTCTTGCAGAGTGGAAAGGCGTCGTCTCCTACGAAATAAAATGGTAGCTTGGTACCGTTTACTTTAGAGTCATCGGGAAAACATAGACGGTCGTTGAGAATGTTGCTACCGAATTTAGAGTTTTTAAATATATTACAGTCACCTTCACTGCCATATGCTCCAATGTCGAGGTAGGTAAATCGGTATCTTGCGTCGCATATAGCCAGAAGCGCTAATGAATGGAAACCCTGTAAAGAAGAAGAAAAAAAGTATCAGTGGAAGTAAATGTCTTACTGTTACAACTTTTGATTATAAGTTTTGAACTCCAGCACAGTTTGGACGAGTCAGCATATCAAAAAAAAAAAAGTTTCATTTCTATGGTATTAAGTACCAAAACAATCGGAATAAACCAAATCAATCGCATTATGAAGCTCGGACAAAAATTAGACCTGAAAGGGTTAATGTATTGGTACTGATCAATTCAATAACTAAACAATTACCTTATAATTGTAGAATATGCTGCCAGCATTAGGTGGAGCTTTGATTGAGACGTGTTTTCCATCAATGGCTCCAATACAATTAGGAAAATTCCAAACTGTATTGAAGCTATTGGCAGTTTCTATAAAGGACTCCTTAGTTGGTGCAGGAATTGTGTTTTTCAAAGCATCACGAATTGCGTCACACACTTGGTCGATGATGGTACCAAAATGATGCTTGCTTACCCTGCAGCAAGAAGCCATGTGCCTCTGTACATCACCCGATGCCAAGTATCTGAAATGACAACAATTGTATAAAGCAATATATTGAGTTGCCATTGAGAATGAATAAATTAGGCAAAGCTAGAGAAAATATTTGAGTTTAGTGATTTTTTCATCGTTCCCTATTTCTCTTAATCTCTTAAAACATTGGCTTGTAAAGATAGACCAGGATAAGCTGCAAGTAATATTAAACTGATTGACTCATTTGGCTCTATTATCGAGACATTCAATCAAACATCATAGAAAATCTTTGGAGTGGTTTTCGATCTAACTGGAGTATGCTCCATCGATATTAAAGAGACTCTTCAATTGGCACTGGTTTAAAAATCGCGGGCGGGTGGTAAGAAGCTCATGATCATTGCGATAACTTGTATCAAAGAGAGCCGGAGCATTCTACAAATACCTATGTGACTGGAATATACTGGGCTAAAATTATAAGGAAAGTTTCAATAATCTCTATAAATATCTTTATATCTAAAATGTGACGGAAGATCGAGGGTTTCTGAGTGTGTAACAAAGGGGGAAACAGTTAAGTTCGCCAAAATGAAATTATATAAACTCTGAACTTACTCGAGAACAATAGCCAATTTTAGTTTTGGTGGTATGGCATCATTTGGTCGTGTGTTGCGCTTCGGCGTTAATTGAAACTCGACCAACTTAAACAATGCTTCAAATTGTTCACAGGTCATATGGAAATTTTCATTGAATGTCCTGGGATTACGAGTCATGTCGTGGAACTGAAAGGAATGAAAACGGTTTACATGTAGCTAAAGGTATAGTAAACAACACTTCAAAAAGCAACTTTGGAGACCGATTTTTTTGGTTTTTGATATCAGAGATTCTGGATTCACTATGGTCGTCTTATTTTTATCGAATACCCACATCTGTAGTATATCTACCCTTCAGATTCCTCTCCGCAAGGTAGGGATTAACACGATAAGCTGGTTTTATTCGAGGGCGGCGTTTTCCTCTCTTTAATTTATTTACAAGGACAATGCTTGCTGCAGCAATCGTCACCGTAGTCAGAAGGCTGCAATTGAAAATAAATATTTGAAAATAAGCTTAAATAATATTACCAGCTCACCTTTGTGAAGTGTCCATGGAAAACGACCCCAGTAATAAAAATAATTTGCCGAAATTCTTCATGGACAACGTTATTATGACAACGTATTTTGTTTTGCTGATGCTCTTCGTTTTCGGCGTTTTCTTTTTCAGTTTTTTCACTGTCAAAACTACTTCGGTAATAATGATGAAAAATACTTTACCCTTTTTCTTGCCAGCTGCATACTAGGCTTAAACCCATACGTATGGTACTTTTCTGCCCGCTCACATAGCCAACTCGTGACGCGTGGCATTGCTCAGAAGCTTTCCTTAGCCGCTTTAGAAAGCTTCTCGAGCCTGTACGGTATAGCACACTGATCAGCAGAGAGTAAGAAGTATGGTAGGATAAAGAGAGAACTCATTTAGAGGGAAAACTTTTAGCTAGGCCTAGGCAAATCTGTATAAATAAATGAAGGATAATCTAAACGAAAGCTTATTGGATCCCGACAAATGTCGTTGAATAAATATCGGTTTCACAGACAAACAGAACAGTATTTTATTTAAATGAACTAGATGAGATGTAAGATATTTTCACGTTGCTCGCGGTCGTAATTTTTTATAGGTTTCTTGTACTGGGGAAGGTGGCTCCGAAACCATCAATTGGAAAACTCTTTCTTTTTCCATTTTCGGGATCGATTGGTCGGCAAGGTTGGCCTGTGATAAATCAGAGCGTGATCTTGGGTTTGGCTAATTAACTAAATCTAGATCCTTTCTACGCATAATAGCAATCTGATGCTCTTGTTTACTTTGAATATAATCCTTCTTAGCGAAATAAATATCCGATCCACTCGTTCCCCTTCCATATGAACACATACCCTGAAATGGTCTCAGGCCGGGCAAGCTTCTAACAGGTGGATGGTCTCCTCACGGAGTGGCGCTTAAGCCATCCACAAATAAGGCGGGGAAACAAATAGGGTGGTAGGGTTACAACCACCCGAAGATGAGCAAGCGCAGGCGATAGATCGCGAACCGAACACGCAATCGCGAGAAAGCGAGGGGAAAAAACTGTTATTGCGTGGGAGCGAGAAACACGTCCGTACGTATCGCTTGTTCGAACTAATTCATGATGCGTAAATTTGCGAAGGTGTACCCCTTTTACCTTGTGATCAAAAAGTTCCGGTAATTTTCAATTTAAAAAGGCCGCCTTTATTTTTTCGGTAAAATCTTTTTAGTGTAAGATGGCAACACTAGTTCTGATATTCTGTCAAAGTGTGAGAGCAAATTATCCATTAGTTTTGTTTTGACAACTGCTTTTGTTAGTCGAAAAATAGACGCTCGGCGATTTTTACCATGGATAAAAAATTGGAACAACGCGTTTGTGTGAAATTTTGTGTTGCAAACGGATTTTCTGCAGCGGAAACGCTCAGAATGTTGCAAAAAGCCTTTGGTGAGGACTCTATGTCACAAAATCGTACATTTGTTTGGCACAAAGACTTTAAAGAAGGCCGTGAAAGCGTGAGTGACATGCCGCGTTCTGGACGACCATCGACCTCAACTACCGATGAAAACATCGCTTCCGTGAAGAATTTAGTTATGGAAAACCGCTCAATTAGCATTCGGGAGATAGCTGCACTCCTTGATATCTCATTTGGATCGACCGAACACATTTTGACGGAAATTCTGGGCATGAAACGCATTGAAGCACGACTTGTTCCAAAAGAGCTGAATTTTTTGCAAAAACAGCATCGAGTTGAGGTCGCTAAACAGATGATTGCGAACGCAGATAGCGATCCCACATTCATGGAACGCATCATAACTGGTGATGAAACGTGGGTATATGAATTTGATATGCTCACAAGTCAACAATCGTCCGAATGGCGCGCCGAAGATGAGCCGAAACCAAAAAAATCACGACAAAGTCGCTCCAAAATTAAAGTTTTACTGACCGTTTTCTTTGATTTTCGCGGTGTCGTCCATTCTGAATTCCTTCCAGAAGGTCGAACGGTTAACAAAGAGTATTATTTACAAGTTATGAGACGTTTGCGTGAGGCAATTCGAAAGAAGAGGCCAGAATTGTGGCGCAATAATTCGTGGATTTTACACCACGATAACGCTCCATCACACACCGCGCTCACTATTTGTGAATTTTTGGCCAAGAACTCCACCAATACCATCAAACAAGCACCATATTCACCAGACCTTGCCCCGTGCGACTTCTTTCTCTTCCCAAAACTGAAAATTCCGCTCAGAGGTAGGCGTTTTGAATCGATTGATGCGATAAAAAAGAATTCGCTGGAAGAACTGAAAGCCATACATTCATCGGCCTATAAAAAATGTATGGATGATTGGATAAAGCGCTGGCATATGTGTGTTGCCTCTAATGGCGAGTACTTTGAAGGCGATAATAAAGATATCAATTAAAAATTGAAATAAATGCGTTTTTTTTCAAATTACCGGAACTTTTTGATCACAAGGTATATCGTTCACTGCTGCATATGAGACCTCCCTTGCTTACATTTGAAATCTGTGATAGTAAAATTGGATGCATTTAGTAAATTTAGACTGCAAAACAAAATAATAAGACAACACCTTCTATTTTCGTTATTTTCAATAGTTTCAAATTGTTAACTGATAATGTTTGATAATTGAATTGATACGCGGGAAAATTTCCAATAGATTGATGTAAACATCTTGAAAATCTATCAAGCATTTATTAAGTAATTAGCGTTTAATTTGTAACGATATTTCGTAACGGTCGCTTATTTTTAGATTTTCAATTGACACCCTACCCTTCCCTTAAGACGTAGTCTACGTCAAAACATGGAATTCCGTGCGCAGCTTAAAAAAAATCAGAGTCGGGATGCAGCAATGTTGCGAAAACAATTCAGGTACATATGTCAACTAAATAAACGTTTTAAACAAATATCCGGTCGAAGTTCAAACGAAGATGGCGCTAGGTCGTGGAACGTGCTCGGTCAAATGGAAATACAGAGAGCGAACCGGACAGTTTAGTTGATTATTCTGTACCGGATGTCTATCGTGTAACGGATACAGGTGACCGTTTTCTGTTATACGATGTTGATGATGACGAACAAATCGCATTCGGTACCCATGAGAACCTTTCCAGATTGTCCATGTCGAAGTATTGGGTTATTGACGGTACTTTCTCCACGGTTCCTGGACTTTTTCGGCAATTGGTGACAATCCATGGTAGCATTGCTCCAAACCATCAACAAACGGTGCCTCTTGTTTACATTCTGATGTCATCTAAAAGTGTGTCACTGTACAGAAAAGTTTTCAAAAGGATTCACGATGTGGCTGGCGAGATCGAAGTGGACTTGGAACCACAACACGTGATAACAGATTTAGAAAATGCGCTCGTCAGCGCTCTGCAGGCTGAATTCGGTGCGACACAACATACTGGATGTTTTTTTTTTTTTTTTTTTTTTTTTTTTTCATTTTACCAGCAATCTCTTCAAGTTCATTACTACTAAAATTGTTTTTATTTATCATTCTTTATCTTATATACTAACTTACAATTTCAAGTGTTTTAGCGTTTTGTTTGTGTGTTTTATATGTTTAATGTGTTAAGTGTGTTTTATGTTACAAATTAATTTTCAGATCAGCCCTTGGGGCATTGTTTGTTAAAATTTGATAACCTACTTAGTCTACAACTACAACTACAATTTGAAATTCCTAGGGGTGGGGAACCAGATTCCGAATGATCTGGTGATCCGATGTCAGGCAGCGTGCACTGTACCGATTGATAGACTCGCTAAAGCGATCGTCGAGCATTTTTATCTCGGCCAGACGGTGGACTTCAGATGTTCTTGTCCTCGGAGGGGTGTTCAGGATCATCCTGAGGAACTTATTTTGAACACGCTGAAGCTTCAGGTGATGTGTTTTTGCGCAATTCTCCCAGATTGGCATGCCGTACTCGATGACTGGAAGTATGATTTGCTTGTAGACAGCAAGCTTGTTTATCAGGGATAATGTAGACCTTCTGTTGATCAATGGGTACAGTAGCTTCAACAGAACGTTACACTTTGTGACAGTTTTGTCAACCTGCTCCCTGAAAATAAGCTTGCTGTCTATGGTGACGCCAAGATAGACAGCTGATTTGGCCCATTCCACCGTTGTGTTATTTAGGCTAATTTTACAATCCTCAGGCGGAACAAGTTTGGCAGAGTTGGAGTGTGGGAATAGGATGACCTGGGTCTTTGCTGCGTTGATACAGATCTACCATTTGGTGAAGTATTCTGACAGAACATTCAGGCTTCGCTGCAGTTTCGCTGTAAGCGCTCTTGTTACCCTACCATAGTGGACGACTGCGGTATCATCGGCGAACAACGACAGAGATCCATTTTCAGGGAGCGGGGGTATGTCCGAGGTGAATAGGTTGAACAGAAGTGGACCTAGTATACTTCCCTGCGGAACACCGCCGGAAATCTCCTGTGCATCGGAAGCTGCACCTTGCAACGAAACACGGAATGTCCTGTCCGACAGGTAATTTTTAATTATCTTCACCAGGAAGATGGGAAGATTGTATTGTTTTAGCTTGTACACCAGGCCATCGTGCCACACGTTATCGAAGGCCTTCTCGATATCGAGAAGTGCCATGGCAGATGATTTCGCAACAGACTTGTTCCGCCTGAGGATGTTGGTTACTCGGTTAAGTTGGTTCACTGTTGGGCGACCACGTCGGAAACCGAAGTGCTCGTTGAGCAAGATGTTAAGCTCGTCGGCAGACGAGAGAAGCCGACCGTGGATCGCTTTTTCAAACAGTTTTGATACTCCTGAGAGAAGGCTGATGGGCCTATAGCTCTTGGAACATGAAGGATCTTTCCCAGGTTTCTGAATGGGGATGACTTCCCAACAAACATCAGTGTTGAATAACCGCTTGTTCATACAAATTTGGAGAAGTTATTCAGCTTTCTAGAAGAAAAAGCTGAACAACTTCTCCAAATTTGTGTGAACAAACAGTTATTCAACATTGATGTTTGTTGGGTTTGGCTGACTTCCAACACGTGGGGAAGTAGCCAAGTCGGAGGCAATGGTTGTAAACCATCGCCAGATGGTTATAGAACTGGGGGCTCAATTGCTTGAGCTCCAAGTTCATAATATTATCGAAACCTGGGGCCTTCATGTTCTTTGAGCCTTTGATATAAGTCAACAATTCGTCAGCTGAGACCTCCAACTCCTCTGTGAAGTCGTTGGGACTTATATAGATGTTGTTTATATGCGCGCTAACGGCAGCTTCGTGTGGACTGACGATGTTTTGTCCGAGGTTGTGGGAGCTGACGAAGTGTTGACTTATCTCAGCAGCCTTTTCTGCAGGAGTTATCAAGCGATCCCTAGTGCCATTGTTATCTAGTGGGATCAACGGTGGAATGGGCCTTGGCTTATTTTTCAAAATTTTGGTCAACTTCCAGAACGGCTTTGCACAATCTGGGAGAGAGCGGATCTTGTCGGAAAAATTGTTATTTCTGAGGTCCACCATTCTGGCCTAGATAGTTTTTGTTATCCGATTGCAATGATTTTTTAAGGTAGGCAGACCAGTTCGCTGGTATTGCCTTCGGATGGCGTTGCGCAATTGTATTAATTCTTTAGTGGGTCTATCAATGGGTACAGAGTTGCTCACCTGATCAATCACCGGTACATGTTGCTCCCGGGCCTGGGAGATTGCTTGCTCGATGCTCTGCAGCTGCCGATCGATGTCATCAGTTGACTCGAGGTGCACGGTGAAATCGACGGTGTCGTCGACATGTTGTCGGAACCTCTCCCATCTGGCACGATGGTAGTTCCGTCTGGTGATTCGATGCCGGTTGACCGAGGACCCAGCTTTGGCCACCACTGGATAGTGGTCCGAGCTGAGCTCCTGGTGTACTACCGGTTGGGCGATGTTGTTCCCCATGTTGGTGAGGAAGATGTCGATTGTCGAATGTACTCCGGATCTGCTCAACCGGGTGGGAGTATCCGGGCCCAGGACGGTGTAATGTCCCTCTTTCAGGTCTTCTTGCAAAATTATTCCATTCCGGTTACGCCGGGTGTTCCCCCAGATTTCGTGTTTCGCATTTGGTCGCCGGCGATGATAAACTGCCCCTGCCTCCGAGTTAGCTTGCGAATGTCGTTCCGTAGGACCGTTGTTGTTCCGTTAGCGGTGCTGGCTTGCTTGGGACAATAGGCCGCGATGATGGTGATAGGGCCGACGGCAGTTTCGACCTTGATTCCGATGGCTTCGATAGACTGCAGCTCAAAACTCGGGAGCATATGGCAGTTGATGTTGTAGCGCAGGGCGATCGCAACTCCTCCTCCACTAGAGCCGCTACGATCAAGTCGCACAATCCGGTATCCGGGGATGAAAATGTTGTGTTCCGGTTTGAGATGTGTCTCGGTGACGATGGTGATGTCGATGACCTTCCTGTTAAGGAAGTCACCGAGCTCAATTGTTTTGTTCCGGATAGAACAAGCATTCCAATTGAGGATGCTGATGGTGCGATTACGGTCCATACTTGAAAATAAATTTCATCGTCACGGATGTGGCGGCTTTGAGCTGTTCCTCCTTCGAGCGGCAGGAACGTAGTTGGCGGTAGAGTTCGACGAATTCGACCATTTGCTCCGTGTCATAGAGCTGTCCATCGGTAGGTGGTTGCGTGGAGGAACTACAACTCGGATTGTACCAGCCTGGAGGAGGAGCTGGTATGGGGGCGTCGGCGGCTGCCGCGAATCGTTGCTGAACGGATGCTGACGGGCGGTTTGCATGGCGATAGTTTAATGGAACTGGTGGCAGGTTCGGCACTTGGTACCGGAGCGTCGGGAAATTTTCTTCGTCCATTCGAGGTGGCGGGCGGCGTTGTCCAGGCC
Organism: Aedes koreicus; assembly: GCA_024533555.2. Classification (NCBI taxonomy): domain Eukaryota; kingdom Metazoa; phylum Arthropoda; class Insecta; order Diptera; family Culicidae; genus Aedes; species Aedes koreicus. Next base: position 1,399,133 of record JAHHFK020001972.1, on the reverse strand, counting down.
GAGACTTGGTGGACGCCTTCTTGCGGATGGCCAAATACTCCGCTCGTTTGGGACAAGCACGGTTGCTGCCTTCGTGGTTAGCGCCACAGTTGGCGCACTTTGATGGGGCACCTTCATCCATCGGGGCGCAATGCATGGTTGTGTGCGGTCCGGCACACTTTCCACACCGGGGTTTCATGTGGCAGTTTCGGGTCCCATGACCGAACGCCAGACACTTGCCGCACTGTGTCACGTCGTGTTGCCTCGGGCGATACCGGTCCCACTCGATAATGACGTTGAAAAGGGCCCGTGTTTTCAACAGGTCCGCCATCGTGACGGAACCCTTCTCCAAGTGGACCAGATAGAGTTGATCCCGATGATTTCCCTGTTCTTGACGTCTGATGGGGAACACCTTCACTGGTTTCAGAGCCGCCGCTTGCAGCTCAGCGACTATTTCCTCCGGAGTGAATTCTGGAAGGCCACGCAGAATCACCTTCAGCGGCTTGTTTCCGGGTGCGTCGTGGGTGTAGAATTCGTGTTGCTTGGCGACTAGGTGAGCGCCAACAGCACGGTAGTCAGCCTCCGTCGAGCACATTATCTTTGTGCCCGTACTGCACAGCTTGTACAGCGGATTTACTTTAATCGCTGCAAGCTCCGTCCTAAGGGCAGCGATGTTTCTTGACGTGGTGAAAAGCGGCGGAATCTTCACCTTTTTCGGTATCTCCTGTACCGGGAGCGTAGCAAACCGATTGTTCGCTAGTAGCCGGGCGTTGGGGTCCAATGGTCCGGTGTCGTCATGCCGCAGACGCTTGCTGCTGCTTGGTTTCGATATGGCTTCAGGAGCTGATGTCGCTGGCGTGGATGTCACCACGTGTTGATTTTTTCGACCCATTGCCACGGCAACAGGTCGAGTGGAAAAATTTTCACAACCTTGCAACACTTTCTTCTGGCTTGCTACTGCTAATAAATTAGCAAGCGCTGGCGATAGATCACGAATCGGACGCGCAATCGCGAGGAATTGGACGAGGGGGGGGGGGTTAACGGGGAAAAACTTTTTTACGAGAGAGCGAAAAACACGACCGTACGTGTCGCTTGTTCGAACTGGAATGACTTCAAGTTCATTCAGCAGCATGGCCTATTTAAAGATTTTGGCCAGAGTCTGCAAGTTTACAAAACATTTAAAGAAGCTCAAGCTTTGGCATTTGTCCCACCTGAGAAAATTCCTGAAGCTTACGAAACTATAAAACGAAGGAATAAAAAAGTTCAGAAGTAAATAAACGGTCAAGTGAAATAGACGCGCTGAGTTATACTGATAAACTTGTTTACTAATGGTGATTATTAATATTATCAGCGCGTAGACCAACACCTAGGGTCCTGACCATTTTGTTTGATAAACAATCAATAAGGCTTTCTTTCCAATCAGATATTCAAAATTAGTCATAAATCTATATGTACTTGCAAAAAAAAAAAAAAAAAAAAATCATCATCTTCTTCTGTGCTTTTTTTTGACATATTAAAATCTTGTTAAATTCATAATAACACCTCAGCTCTTAATTAAATACATACATATCGGCTTATCCCACCCTGAAGGCAGGCAGCCCAAACAGCTCCGGTTGGAAATCCTCTAACGAATCCAACACAACCGTAGCATTCTTCCGTAGTTCGGGCTGTATGCTCCGATCAGGCACCATGACGACCTGCATTCCAGCCGAAACTGCTGCCTGCACACCGTTCGGAGCATCCTCAAACACCAGACACTAAAAGCGAACCCAGCTTATTTAACAATGAGAAGAAACCAAAACTGGTATGAAACTACGTACCTGTTCCGGCCACGGATGATCGGGGAAGCGCCGAGCGGCTACCAAGAAGATATCCGGTGCCGGTTTACCCTCCAGTACACCGGCATCCGTCGATCCCATCACTGTGTGGTCAAACAGATCGAATACATCCCGGTGATTCCTCGTTTTCACCTCAACTGAATCGGCTCCGGAGCTGGTGGCCACCGCCATGGGAATGTTGTTTTGACTTAGGTGTCTTATAAGACGTTCGGCACCTTGGTTGGAAAGATGGTTATTAGATTGAAATATCTCGGGCTTTTGATGTAGTTATTACCCTTCATTAGGCGGGCGTTGGCCAGCTCTACCAACTGTCTTTGGCGATACTTTTTCAGAAACTCCTCCTCTGTACAGGAAAGTTTCAGATCGTCGACGATGACTGCAACGGTTCTCTGTTCGGTTGTTCCCATGATCTTCATTTGGGTGTCCCATGGGTACGACGATCCGTACGATTCGACCAAATCTCGCAGGATATTCTGGTAGATGTACTCTGTATCTATGGATGGAATGTAGGAATGGCATCTGGATTAGTTTTTAGTAAACATTTTACTGGAGGAATGTTTGCGATGAGATTTAGCAAGCAATGTTTGCGGTATAGATTTTAATATTTGTCGAGTAAGGTTTAACAGAGTAAAGATAGCAATTCAAAAACATACTTTGATGTCAACATCAAGTTGACCTCAAAATGTGATTGCATTATACAATTGTCAAATTTTATGTCTCATCTAGTTTTCATCTTTCCGTTTGTTAACTTCGTTCACTATTGTTGGCGATCAAGTAATCCCAATAATCCACGATTTGTGTAGCAACCGAAGTTTGTTATTATTATGGTTTCACTTGAAAACCGAATTTATCGACTAACGACAATCGATTTTACTCTCGTTCTGTACGTTAAACCTACTGTCGGAAGTAGTGCGATGTATGGCGCATCTGATGCGCTATACAGCGCGCCACTTCCGACATTAGGTTCAACGTATGGATCGACTGTAAAATCAATTGTCGCTAGTCGATAAATTCGGTTTTCAACTGAAACCGTAATAAGATCAATAAAAATGTTCATTCCACTACCAATCGTCAAACCTTCAAAACCTATAGTTTAACTTAGCTATAGCTTATAAGCCCAGAAACGTTTTCATAACCGGAAGCCTTGAAGTTAATTTTTAATAAAAGCCCGCATAAATTGAAATCATTTTGATACCATTCCACAAATATTTCCTGAACTTTAAGACACCATAAACAAAACGATCATCTAAATCATTTACAATATTATAAACAAACAACTACCCTAATCATATTGACGGTAAGACAAACAGTTTTAGCGTTTTTGATCATTTGGTGAATTGGCGGTTAGGTATAGTTACCATATAAAAACATGCATTTTTCCAAACAAATTTTGGCATGAATCTTAACAGAAAGCGTAGGTTTAAAGTACGCATAAGAGGGCCCAGGCACGTACGACAAATCATACACATATCTTTTTACGATAAATAATTATCGATTACCGGGACCATAGACCTTATAGTAACTTTATTTTTTGGGAATTCTAAATTATTTGTAGGGAAAATGTTGGTTTTGGCATTATCGTCAGAGGCTCACATTTATATTTAATTCTTGACAATAAAATGTAAAGGTATTGCCAAACCCAGCGAATTCCCTAAATGAAATCGTGAGGTTTTAAGTTTAACAGTAAAAAACATGTTTATTGATAAATGCAAAGTGTTTCCAGCCTTACTAGTCATAAAAATAAAACTTCACTTCATTTAAAGTCTTAAGATTCACTTTTTCTCTATCAATTACGTTCAATAATAAAAGCATAGTAACTCCTTCCCGGCTTAGTCATAAAAACAACTTCATTAAAAAAAACCTGCAAATTTACTCCTTTCGTTCAAATTTGAATTCAATATCAATCAATGGTCTGAAACAAATCACTTTGTAGTATTGTCGACGGCTTGGAGTTTTAATGATTTCTTCAAGTTAGAAATTTTCTGCGCTATGTAACGCTTGATGGTTTTTTCCTCTGACATTTTCCTGATAGACATGATATTCTCCGGTCCTATGCGTAGGGCAGTGCGCTCAGCGACCTTGTCTGCAAAAAGTATATAGATTAAATGAGATAATGCCTTATTATTAAAATCTACAATCAGTATTGAACTAGCTTTTAAATTGATAAACTTACTGCAAATAAATTCCAGGACCTTGGGATTCATTTTCTCGGTCGGTGGATACAGGGGGGTTCCGTCTGTACGTTTGAGTTTCGCAAAACGATGTGACGCTTGCCCGGTTACACTCATGCTTCGCAATTTGTCAGCTCCTACCAGATGCATTACTAGTAGGCCAACAAACATGCTGTCAGAAGAAGCTCTCTCGTTGTACTCTTCTAGTCTGTTTAGTGATATCGGTATGTCGTCTTCAGTTGTAAATTTTGCCTGTGTGATAAAGTAACAAATGAGGTTTATACAACATTGCATTCTCAATCAAATATGGTGTTGCATTGTACTATTTAACACCAAATAAAAAGGTTTACCAAATAATACATACCCGGGGAATTTTCTGTGCATCCTTTAGTTGTTGTAGCTCTTTCGCTACGCGTAAAGCATAGTCATCCGAAGACAGCTTATCTGCCTCTACCTTGCTGAGCTTCTTACGGGCTTTTTTCAGATGCTCCGTAAGACGTTTGTTTTCTTCTTCAATCTGTTCACATTTTGCTTTCCAATCAAATTGAACGGGCAAAGCCGAGTATTCATCATGTGCGTCATCTCCATCGCATGGTACGGTAGAAACAGAGGTAACATCTTGGGTTACACCTTGTGATTCATCGAAGTTGATGGGAATCAACAAGGGCACATGGTCACAAGCAACAATGTCATCGACATCAAGCGATACTTCTGCTCGTTCTTCGTTTTCAACGAAGAACTCTTGAGTGTTGATTTCAAATTTTGCCATTTCGATATTCCGAGTTGGATTTCCGAGTACTGACTGTGAGTCTATGCTTAAGTCGATGGGTAACAACGGATCTTGTGACGTTGTCTGTACAACTTCGCTGGAGGAGGAAGGCACATTAACGTATGCGATACCTTCACATCCAATGGTGTCGCCTTGTTCTTTCAGCAGAGCTTGAAGCTAAAAGGAAACAAAATAAAAAAAACTGCATAAGCAACGCCTTATAGGACCACATAAACATAAACAGCACGAAATAAATGAATAATTTAAGCAGCAGGGGTTGGCAGAAATAGCTAAAATAGTAGAGATATGAACATCACGGATACACAGAATAGTCAAAATGGCCGACCTTCTCAATCTAACCTACCTTTATAATCATATCTTCTCGGTTATGTTGCTGAGCGGCTATTTTGTCCTGCTTTTTCGATGCTCTCGCAGGATCTCCGGATGCTCCATGTTGTGCAATCTCTGAAATATAGAAATAAATGTTATGTACATTATAATTTACATAAAATCTACAATTCTTACTTTTATTTTGACCGCCCTTCTTAGGCGCGGCTTTACGTTTTGGTGGCATTGCTAAGCGTTACCGTGTTCACCGGAAAATGGAAATTGTCTGAAGGCAAAAAAGACTAAACCTGCCTGCATGAAACACAAAAACGCACACAAACAACAAAACCATTAATGTTAACGTTCAATGCTGTTATTATCATTGGATTCATATACCTACCTGTAGAAGCTACTTGAAATTGCACAAACACATTCCAGATAACTCTAAGCTTAATAATCGATAAATGTTGTTATTTTTTATTTTTGTGGATGTAGTAGTTTGGGCAATTCCCACTCTTCGCTAGAAACAGAGAGAAGTTGTCACATAATGTTCATATGATTCTCAATAAATTTGCGGTTTCATTAATTATATATTGTACTTATGTATTGGAGCGCGCTCACAAGTCGTGAGAAAATCTATTTATATACATATCAATTGTATTTACTAACCCTAACCCGAATGGGGCCAGCTCAAAGACCCTGCAATACCACTATAGAATATGGGCACCCTAGGAAATCCATTGAATAAAACTACTGGATATTAGGTTTATTTCTGTTTCAGTGTAATTTCGCAGCAAGAGCTAGAGCTCTGTCGTGTACACGGCCAACAATTTCAACCTAATTGGAGTAGCATTTATTCATAATCTGCATAAACTGGTGTTGTTCATGATTTGAATTAACTTTACTCAGTCGATGAGTAAATGATACTCAAATTTCCCAGCTACCACTTACTCACCTACAGGGTAAATTAAATTCCATGAAGAATAAACCCAATTCTAGCAGAACATGAGTCAAGCAAACTCAAATTCGGGTTAAAGTTTTTTTTACCGTGTATGTAGAATAGAACTGTCAATCAACGATCTGAATCGTATGTTTTGTTTTTTTTTTTTCCGAAATCAGTTTTCTTTTAGGAAAATTTGAGCTCTGAATTCACTATTAATTGCAATGGACAACTTTAGAGAAAAGGTCGAACAAAAAGCAAGGAAAAGGAACAGCAGAATGAGCTACATTTTCCATGAAAATGATCATACCCATGGAAGGATGCGAAAGGTAAATATTATAATCTTTGCATACCTCGCATACCAAAGGAATCTTTGATCTGATCTATGCATTATTCAACAAATTTCAGAAACGGGGCAAATCCACTAATCAACTCAGTGCTGCGACCGAGGCTACGACATACAGTCTCGGAGGTATTGAAAAATCTAACTTGATTCATGAAGACGGAAAAACAACGTCGATTCGGCAGCATGTACCAACTGTAAATCATATTGAATTTTTATTGAAGTTGCTTAATACCAAGCTTAATACTTTGTTTTACTAAATTTAAGGACATTCCGAGTGGGCCTAGATTAAATCCTAATACTGCCAGTGTCCGATGCGAAACGAATCTTATTAGCCATACCAGATATTCGGAAGATGTAATCGATGTATCAAGTGACGACAGCAGCGAATATGAGGAAATACCTATAGAAATGTTACCACGATTCTCGGATCTACAGGTTCATTTGATAGAGACTGTAGAAGCAGACGATTCCTCCACCATCGGAACTGATACATCCGATATGACATCAGACGAAGAAATGTATTTTTCAGAGGATTGTGAAGAAGAATTCTCGCCTTCACAAGACAACACTCTTGAAGGAATTGTACTTTATAACAGCATACTTATAAATTAAAGCGAATTTTCACTAATTTTTAAAAACATTTTAGGAATTTTCATCAATGCACGTTCCTCTTCACCCTAGTTTGAATGTGACTAAAATTGAGATTATGTACATCATAATGAATATTTTCATGCGTCACAACTTGACCAATGCAGCCTTATGTGACATACTTCAATTGGTGAATTTGATCGTCGGGTTTAAATCGATTCCTGAAACATACAAATCTTTCAGCGGTTTCTTTTCCCGCCATACTTATGCTCGACATTACGTCTGTAACAAATGTGGTTATTATATTGGAGTAGAAGAATCCAAAATCATTTGCAAGAACTGTGGAAGCAATAATAACATGTTTTTTGTGGTCTTTGATTTTATTTCTAATCTTAAAGATATATTAAGGAATAATTGGAATGCTATAGCTGATTACAAAACTAAGATGCAAAACGTCACAAATGTAGCCGATATTGTCAACGCTGGTATACTGAAAGGGAAGAATTTGCGTAACGCCATAACACTGAGTTTAAACACAGACGGAGTAAAATTGTTTAACTCAAATGTCAGAAGATCTCTTTGGCCACTTATATTTTGCGTGAATGAACTTCCACCCCAGCTTAGATATATGAGAAAAAACGTTTTAATTGCTGGTCTTTGGCTAGGAAACGGTGATCCGGATTTAGATGTATTCTTGAAGCCTTACGGTGACTTATTTAAGAGCATCTACGAAGAAGGGTTACTTATAGATTCCCTTGTAATTGACACACTCCAGGTGATTGCATGCTCCGTTGACACAAAAGCTAGATGCAAAATCCAGAATTTCAAACAGTTCAATGGACACGAAGGATGCAGCTTTTGTTTGCATCCAGGTGATATTGCAGGCAGACAGATTAGATACGGATACAAACCGAATGTACCGCTTAGGAACACTGAGGATACACTAAGAGAAATGGCAATTAGCAGTACGATGGGAATTCCGATAAATGGTGTAAAAGGCGTTTCTCCTCTCATTAGAATACCAGATTTTGATGTGGTACGAAACTGTCCTGTGGACTACATGCATTGTATTTTGCTTGGAGTCTGTCGTCAGATGTGCAGAATATGGTTTGAAAGTCTGAACAGTCCAAGCTACATCAAGGACAAATTGAGCTGCATTGATGAAATATTGGAATCAATCAGTCCGTTCGCAGAGGCTTCCAGGAGTGCTAGGAAAATCAGCGATAGGAATAACTGGAAGGCCAACGAATGGTTGAATTGGTGTATTCACTACAGCCCTATCTGTTTGTTTTTCACTTTATCTGAAAAATATTACAAACATCATATGTTACTAGTGTCTTCAGTTACTGATCTGCTGCAGGATAATATATCTCCTGCAGTTTTCTCGAAATGTGAGAGACGTCTTCGTAGATTCGTGAGAAATTTTGAAGAATTGTACGGTATAAATCAAATGACATACAACGTTCACTTATTATTACACTTAGTGAACTGCGCCAGGGACTACGGCCCATTATGGACCTTTTCGTTGTTCATTTTTGAAGACATTAATGGCCTTTTAAAAAAGTTTGTTAAAGGACCCAAGGAGCCAATCATACAAATTGCTAACCGGTGCGTCATGGCACATTCTAGATTTAATACTAACGTACATTTCTTGCAATCTAAAGTGTTTGATTTCTTTCACAGATTAAATTCATTTCAAGCATTAGATACCAAAACAAAAGATGAACAATTATATTTACCCACTAAAATTATTAATAAAAACAGCAATAATAGGCATTTTCAGGTGATGCGCCGTTTGAAACATAATTGTTTTCTCTTTAAAGCAGTAACAGTGAGTGTATCAGACATTAGGCATCAAAGAAAACCACATAATAATTGTTATTTTTCTGCTATGGACGAAGATAGCCTGATTTACGGTGAAATACAGCAGATTATTTCAGATGATAGTGGCATCTATTTTATTTATAAAGCTATAGAATTGAAAAATTGAACAAATTTGTATATAAAGCAACTATATCCGAAGATTGTTTGTACATGATTAAAATGGATGAAACAGTTTCAAAACACATCAAAATTACATATAATAATGAATTTTATTTAAGTAAGCTAGAATACATTCTTCATGTTGATTAAAAAAGTAAGACTAAAAATGTATGCCGTTGATTTCAAATAATTTCTAATGTTGTCATTTGAAGCGCAGCTAAATTATATAGTTGTTCTATGGTTTTTTACATAACTATTTTTCACGGCCAATTTCTGTTTTAAGACGCACAGAATTGTACTATTTGCTGGAAAAAGGGCAATGTAGAATTAAAACAAAATTTTTGACTAAATAATTCACTGTTGAATTTTTAAAGTTTTGTTTATTATTTATTCCAAAAATCCATCACAGCCTTCGTACGCGAAAGAAAGATTACTTTTAAGAAACATATCGCAACCATACTGTTCATTGTTATTATATCCCTAGTAATAAGTATATCCTTTTTTGTCTTCACGCATTGAAACATTTAAATCGTTGCATGTTTAACAAATGATAACTCAAATGATAACTACATAATAGATCGGAAATTTATAATACTACTTATTATGCTTATGGTATTTGATTATGCGGGACTTAATATGTAAAAATAAGGGTCATTAGGCATTATTAAGTTAATCTTTAGAAAACTGTCAATAGTGATTGTCCCTCTCCTAGCTCAAATTTGTCACCTTGTCGACGGTGAGAGGGCTTATCTCATGCAATAAACATGCATGTGAGACCAAGAATTTGACCAGTAGTGAAAGTATCACATTTTCTCATCATTTTTTCACTGCCACGTCGTAGAACGTTTATATAAAGGCACTAACATCAGGTGTGACACTAGCGGGCTATGCCGTCATTCACTCTTTAGACTTCGTACTATCAATCTAAGGGAAACGACTAAAAGCACACTTTTCATTTTGTTGACAACTTATGTTGTTACTCATCAATTTTTTTTTATGGAATGAATAACCGAAATACCTGATTCCCTTGCTCATGGTATAATAACTAAATGTAATTGCAACATTTTCAAAAGGGGTGAATGTTTTGAGCAGGGTAATTATCTGACTGTTCTCCGAAATGAAGCACATAGTCATAGAAAAGTGTTACTTGAGACTGACGATGACAAGCATGTATATTAGAGATAGGACGCGGGAGGGGCCCCTTGGGAACACCATTAGAAACAATAGAATAAACCTTTCCATGTATGAATCCTGGAAAGTGTGAGCTTTTTTAGTGGAATACCTGTAACTGGAAAATTAGAGGAGGAATTGATAGTTTCCGTTTGATCCCATCTACATTTGTTGCTTGTCTTGACGGATACGCGTGTTTCGTCTACGGTGTGCGGACTTCTTCAGTGTTGTTTATTAATATCGACTCTCGAGTATTGGTGCATGACCCTGGGGGAGGGGGGGTGATTTGCTAGTTCTTCTTCTTATTTTACAGTAACCTTTCCATGTAGTTTATAGCATGTATCCTCCATACCAGACAATAAATAAATAGAAAAAAGAAACTAGATAGGAAAAAGAACTGTTCTTTTCCAAGTGTCAGATTAGTTAGTCAGTGATTTAAAATATTGTTAAATTTAAGATGGGGATGGTAACTACATCCAAAGCTAGAGAGTAGGCTAGAATTTAAAATGTTGTTGTCTAAATTTAATTCAGCATTTTTTTTTTAAATCCTTTTTGATTCAAACATCATTACTTCTGGTGCATGCTGTTCAAGTTTTGTTAGGTTAGGAATTCGGAATTCTTAGTCAGAGAAACGAAAATATCGTCGTGAAAATATGACTGGTGATATTGTTCCAAACATCCCAGAAATGAGATTATACCAAATGTTCGTTATGCCAAATGACCATTCTGCCATATGACTATTATGTCAAATGACTATTATGCCGAATGACTTAATAAGAAAAGGCCCGCTTCTTCTTCTGGGACATCGTAATGACGTAGAAACTCCGCACTCACTCGCACACGTTCTAGTGAGTCCCGATGGATACGGGTAAAAACTGCTGTAGCACAATTGTGACACTATAATGTTTCATTTAAAAAGTACGACGACAGTTCTCCTTTAGGACTGTCAGCATCCCTTAACAAATGTGTATTTGGTTGGCTCTTTCTTTTCCTCTTGACTGCTGCTGCACCTGCGGTTATTGTGCAATTTTTCATAACCAGTGGAAAATGCTTGACTCGGATCCGATTGGAAACTGTTTCGGATCCGATGATCATCTCTGAAATGAGGTAAATAAGGGATCAATGCGTGTCGAGGAAATCACCCATCCCAAACCCAAAGCTTACACCCGCAGTTAGAAAGGGATGCCTCCTCAAACGTCTTTAATCCATACCCATATCCAATTTATGCTTGTTGGATGCAAGGCGATAACACAAGTACTACCGCTACGACACTCTTCCTAATCGCTCGAGTGTATATCCTTTATGTGAACCAAGGAGGGGGAATGAAACACCCCAAGCGACCAGGTCGACGATGAACTGTTACCCGGAGGATGGGAATGGAAGCAAAAAAAAAACGGAACCTTTTGCACCGCTTGAAATTAGTTCTTCAGGGTGTTTAATGGATACTTGTGTCAAGTATCGCTCTCACCCCTTTCTGTCGGTGGTCTCCATCTATGTACACCGAAAGCCGTGGCTTAAAAAAGCACTTGTGGTACTTAGCCGGTTTGTTAAGAGTGGATGATAAAAAAATACTACCGTTCCAGTTGAGAATCCACGGGTGATAAGGAAACGCAGAAAAAGATGAAATGAAAAAAGTTGCAGGGAAGACCCAAAGAGAAAGGGACAGTGGCGTGTTAAGGGGGTTTCAGTTGAAATAAAACGAATGGATTTTAAAAGCTATCTCATCAACGGCTTTAAGTATGGGTCTTGTTCCACCCCACGATTCGTATTCCCGTCTTGATCCTTCTCGATAAATTTGTGCTTATACTTTTATCCTTTGTAATTAATATGGGTTTTGAACTCGTCACACATACGTGAGAAGTTGAGGTGATAATCATCTAATGGAGTGCTGCCTAAAAAATCAACAAAATGCATGACTTGTTCTGATAAACGTTGGGTAAATTATCACTATATACCAACAGAACCGTGCTAAATGCTTAACGCTCCCACATGCCTATGCATTGTGAACAAGTACTGTTGATATCGCAGTATCATATTTGTGAGCAAAATAAGAGCCAGTGCTAACAAACTTTATTTCTGCTAACTGTGAAAGTAGGGATGTCAGTTAGTCATTCGATAAATTGAAATAATCGAACATCAAAAAAGGTAATCGAGCAATTTCGTAACGAATGATGCAAAATTAAATTACTAGCACATTGGGTAATTGTGGACGAAAATAAGATCCCTTAAACAGAAGTCGTCTTGTCGTCAAAATAAGTAAAACCAAAATTTATAACCAACAGTGACCATTGAACATCGAAAAACACACGTTTAAACGTTCTTCAATGTTATTTTGGTAGCATATCTGTAGGCGCTATCTTCGCTATACAAGGTGTCTCAAAATAGGTGTCACAATATGAGATTACAGCGAAATAAGCAAATGCCTACAAATTATATCATTTATTTTTCATTTAAAAGATAACATACATGATATAGAAACGAACCAAATTAATTAAATTCAAATCTCTCGCCCAGTTCCGCGATAACTTTGCGCACACTACTTTCAATGTGAGCATGAGTTGTGTTATATTAAACGCTGGAACAGATATGTTTCTACAGATAGAGCACAGCTTTTCTATCTATTTCAACACTCCCTCTTAAGCTTATGCGTCTATCCCCATAGCAGATCGGTTGCGTTCTAGCTTAACCCGCTCAAGATTTTCCGTCAGGCCATCTGAAATCTGTTGATTGGTGCTTATGTTCTGGTCGAGGGCGACTCGAATGAAGTTATGGCGTACATCTGTAGGGTTTGTTCGTTGCATATATTCTCCATTCTTGGCAATGCATTTATAGTGCTCCAATTATCGCTGCAGAGGTTGATCCAGTCTTAGTTGTTCCATCAAACCATGCCACCACATGGATCTTGTGTGGAAGCAGATTTTAGCTTTTGAAATTTTGAGATTTTTAGATTTTGAGATTTTTAGCTTTTGAAATTTTGAGATTTTTAGATTTTGAGATTTTTAGGTTTTTAGATTTTTAGATTTTTAGATTTTTAGATTTTTAGATTTTTAGATTTTTAGATTTTTAGATTTTTAGATTTTTAGATTTTTAGATTTTTAGATTTTTAGATTTTTAGATTTTTAGATTTTTAGATTTTTAGATTTTTAGATTTTTAGATTTTTAGATTTTTAGATTTTTAGATTTTTAGATTTTTAGATTTTTAGATTTTTAGATTTTTAGATTTTTCCCCCCCCCCCCCCCCCCCCCCCCCCCCAGATTTTTTTTTAGATTTTTAGATTTTTTAGATTTTTTAGATTTTTAGATTTTTAGATTTTTAGATTTTTTAGATTTTTAGATTTTTAGATTTTTAGATTTTTTAGATTTTTAGATTTTTTAGATTTTTAGATTTTTAGATTTTTAGATTTTTAGATTTTTAGATTTTTAGATTTTTTAGATTTTTTAGATTTTTTTAGATTTTTAGATTTTTAGATTTTTAGATTTTTAGATTTTTAGATTTTTAGATTTTTAGATTTTTAGATTTTTAGATTTTTAGATTTTTAGATTTTTAGATTTTTAGATTTTTAGATTTTTAGATTTTTAGATTTTTAGATTTTTAGATTTTTAGATTTTTAGATTTTTTTTTAGATTTTTAGATTTTTAGATTTTTTAGATTTTATTTTTAGATTTTTAGATTTTTAGATTTTTTAGATTTTTAGATTTTTAGATTTTTAGATTTTTAGATTTTTAGATTTTTAGATTTTTAGATTTTTAGATTTTTAGATTTTTAGATTTTTTAGATTTTTAGATTTTTAGATTTTTAGATTTTTAGATTTTTAGATTTTTAGATTTTTAGATTTTTAGATTTTTAGATTTTTAGATTTTTAGATTTTTAGATTTTTAGATTTTTAGATTTTTAGATTTTTAGATTTTTAGATTTTTAGATTTTTAGATTTTTAGATTTTTAGATTTTTAGATTTTTAGATTTTTAGATTTTTAGATTTTTAGATTTTTAGATTTTTAGATTTTTAGATTTTTAGATTTTTAGATTTTTAGATTTTTAGATTTTTAGATTTTTAGATTTTTAGATTTTTAGATTTTTAGATTTTTAGATTTTTAGATTTTTAGATTTTTAGATTTTTAGATTTTTAGATTTTTAGATTTTTAGATTTTTAGATTTTTAGATTTTTAGATTTTTAGATTTTTAGATTTTTAGATTTTTAGATTTTTAGATTTTTAGATTTTTAGATTTTTTAATTTTTTAGATTTTTTAGATTTTTTAGATTTTTAGATTTTTAGATTTTTAGATTTTTAGATTTTTAGATTTTTAGATTTTTAGATTTTTAGATTTTTAGATTTTTAGATTTTTAGATTCTTAAAGATGTTTCCAGTTAGCTCCATCCATTGCACTTTTTAGTATTCTTTTCTACGGTACATTCAAAATCAGGGTACAAAATTAATAACCTGTCTTATATGTCATCGACCTGAGTCATATAAAACTATAGATATCCGGGCCTTCTATCAAAATATAAGACTTGGAGTGATTCTATAGTTTTTACCGTTCACGAGAAAGCCAAACAGTTAAAAGTGATAAGCATAAGGAAATGTTGAGGGGATAATTTATGCCAGCGCCGATCCACCAGGACGAGCGCGGCGTGGCGCCGCCGGCGTTTGAAAAAACCATTCACGCCGCCGCCGATTCAAAATAGATCGGCGCACAGGTCTACTTGAAGCACAAAAATGCAGCCGCTAATAGATTTTCGGTCATCCAGGTCCAACGCCAAATCAGCGTCAATTAAACCGGGGCAACTTCGCTTGGTGAGCCGCACCATGAGCTTCGGTGTTCCCCGCTTTACCGCTTCCCAATGCTTTGGTTCTAGGTTCGTGTTGCAGCGACTCAGTTGATTGACGGTGAGGAAATCATCGGGTCTTGTGCAAAGCGCTAGGTACATCAATCTGCCTAGGGCCTCTTGGTACGGAATTCTTTTCATCCTCGCAACTTCTTGCACGGCCTGCGGAGCCATCTCTTTGGTCAGCTTCATGGTGAAATTCATCAGGGTCGACACTGCCTTCGCATGTCCAATGGTGAATCCAGTAAGCACTGACTCGATGTAAGCTTCCTGATCTAAGTCCTTCATGCAAAAAGTGATATTAAGCTTCATCTTAATGTTACTGGTCAACGAATGATCATTGGAAAAGATAATCAAATCGTCGACGTAGATCGCTTCGGTTGCCTTCGATGCGGTAGTACAGACTTGGGACAAACATGGTGCAGACGCAGCGCCGCATCGAGCTAAGCGTTCCAAACCCGACTGGACTGTTTGACTCCATAGAGGGCTTTAATTAACCGGCATACCATTGGCTGGTCGAGCTTTTCGAAACCCGGAGGCTGCTCCATGTGAATCTCCTCCATCAATACGCCCTGGAGGAACGCCGTTGTTGCGTCCATCTGCTCAATGGAAAGTCCATGACGTGCAGACAAGGCGACAGGGTATCGCAGTGAGCAATGACGAACTACGGGTGAATAGGTCTCATCATAGTCCCCTCTTCCTTAGAGAAGCTTTTTACGAAAAGACGACCTTTTGTGTCTGTCCACGTTGCCGTTTGCGTCGTGCTTGGCCTTAAAGACCCACCCGTTCCACAGGCAGTTCAGTCAAGGCCCAGGTGTCGGTCGCCATCAGTACTTCATACTCCTCACACATTGCTTGCAGAGTGCCGTGCCATCCCGCAACAGCGTTTCTTGGTGAGTATCCGGATCACCATTCGCTTGTAAGTCCCACGCTATGCCCATGTAGATTGCGGTTGCGATCTCGCTGAACTGCACTCGGGATGTGGGCTGCGCCGGATCTTGTGTAACCAGGTTGCTCGCGTTCGTATCAGCTTCCTGTAGAGGTTTATAATGCGACAGACCTTTGCTCACTTACCATACCAATCAGACCAAGGCCGGTGTGGCCTCAGCTGAACACAGAAGTTGTCTCCATTGTAGTCGGTCCATGGCTGTACTTCGCCAGCCTCGCTGTCTGCGGAGGGTCCACAGGTCGCCTTCTACTTGATCGATCCACCTTCTTCTTGTACCTGTTGATTCGTGTACGAGAACCATTTTCACCACCATTTCGCTCAGCTCATCGTAGTCGACCGATTTTTGCGATGTGTACGGTGGGAAGTTCTCCCATCAACTGATGCAATTCTTGGTTCATTCGCCTTCTCCACGTTCCGTCTTCCATCTGCACTCCACCGTAGATCGTACGCAGCACCTTCCGTTCAAAGACACCAAGGGCGCGTAGGTCCTCCACTAGCAATGTCCATGTTTCGTGGCCGTAGAGAACTACCGGTCTAATTAATGTCTTGTAGATGGTCAACTTTGTATTTCGGTGAACTTTGTTCGATCTTAGCCTCCTTTGACAGACCTTTGCACGTCATATAAAACGTATTGTACTTGCCTGGGATGTTGCGCCCCCGACCGCTACGCTTCAACACCTGTGTCTGAGGTTGATTTGAAGTATTTTGCGGTCAGAGCACAGAAGTTACCTCGATTTCTATTTTTTCGAGAGGTTGCAACCCCGTAGAAATCGATCTCGTGTACGTGAGAAAATCGTAAGGATGTGTACGAGAAAACATGTCTGCAAAAGCGGTTGCTACCGTTTATCAGAAGCCACGACTCTCCAGCTCTGTTTTGGCTTGATTTGGCCTCTTATCATTATACGAAATCCAGCCTGGAAAGGTATAAGGTACAAGAGGTCAAATACGTGCCAAAAACAGCCAATCCACCAAACGGTCCAGAACCTCGCCCAATAGAGAAGTACTGGGCTATAGTTAAGCGGAAACTCTTCGAAACTAAGAAGAAATCAAATGGAAATCAAATCTGATGACTTTAAAAGACGATGGAGAATCGTCACGGCGGGCGTATCTGAGGATACCGTATGGAACCTGATGACGGGTGTAGCAGAGAAAGTTAGAGAATTTTACAGAAAGAAGGATTAACACCTTTGTTGTTTCGAATATGAATGTGCGCTGATTCCCGATAGCAGTGTAAGCAGCTTCAAGCTGTAATTTTATTCCAAGTATGATTATGTTCACTAGGTTATCAAATTACACTCACAAATTCAGTGCGACAATCCAAATAATATAAATGCAAACGAAATTCCAGATACGAAATTAAGGCCTGTGAACAGGGCCGTACATCGTCGACGCATTAAGATGAAAATGAATCGCTTTTGAATTCATTTCACTCCACTTCAATTAGCTTTCGTGCAGTGAATGAATCTTACTTTCACCGATTTACTCCCAATTCACTTCCTATCAAACGTTAGTAAGCTTAAATTCATTTGCGATCTAGCCACCGTCAAAAGCGTTTCAATTGGAATTCAAGTTTGCTTCAAACGACGTGGTGAACGACCGTGAATCAACTTCGTTGAAATTGATTTGAGTTGAGTGGTTGGCGAACAACACATGCGTGCCAGTGTTGTTAGAAGTATTGTCATTTGACGATGCAGGTATTGCTGTAACTTTGCTCGACTTTGCCAGCTCCCCGGGCTGGCAAGCGCGATTCTGTTTGATACTGCGGAGACCTATTGAAATTACATTTGTTGCATTTGCGCTGGAGCTGTGAACACAACAGGGATCGCATGAAAGCAACATAAACATCAGCAATTTCATTCATCATTTCATAAAATGGTTGATTATTGCTTTCGATGCTACACTTACTTTATCTGATGGCACTGATTCTAGTCGTAAAAATAATGAATACATCAGAAATGAAATTCATGCACGTATTGCATGAATTTCAATTGTCCTGCTTCATACTAGTTTGACACCGAAGGCTAAAATAAATACCGATGAATAAAAAACTTAATTGAAAATGTTTGTTTGAAGATTGTTTTGCTGAAGCTTTATGGCTGTCAAAAGAAGATAATGTGTTCCAATTGAAAGGGATGAATGTTAAGTTCATCGTCCCCCGACGATTTTCAATTGAAAGTGAAATTGTATGACCCTGCCTGTGAATAATTAATGGAAACTTAGTGCTACTAGGTTCAAACAAATCAAATATAGTTATGAATTCACCTCACCGTTAAGAGGTACCCGTGTACCAATTCAACTAATTATTTATAGTCCTTTTTCGAATATGTTGTGCTGTGTACAACTTTTAGGTTAGATATAATTTAAGGCGTACCAAATGTTATTTAACTAGTTACTTAGAAAGCGAACGATTTCACTTTGGTCAAAAAGTGAACACTAACAGCTCTGTTACACAATTGTGGAATAAATCCAATATATTAGATACGAAATAATTAATAGTATATGATGTCGATTCTAGAAATGCACTTTATATACTCTGTTCGTGTAGTGTATTGTTTCACTTTGTAAATATTTACGTTTCATGTCCACTGAATTCAATTCGCCCACCACGACATGGTTGCCGATCTGCTGGTGGTGGCAACAATCTTAATCAACTGTTTCTTATGTAGATATAACTATATTATTGTTAAATAAACTATCGGTTTTGTTGAAGTATGTGTGAATTCTTCTTGCTGCTATGATTTTGGTGTCCAACATTTAACGTGGACAGGCTTTACGTCTGTACATCAGGCATCCTTGGTGATATGTTGCATACTGCCAAACGCTAGTAAAAAGGATAGGGTTGCCAGGCCCCTGGCATTCATCCATATTGATATGTGCAGTACCCGTTTCACACTACAACCTTTAACAGTTGATATAAAGTATCTTGAAATCAAATGCCATGCACATTATTTCCAGTGAAAACAAGATGTTTAGACCCTAGTAGCACACTTGTTGTCAATTGGTAAAGATTTCATAAATGTGACTTGTTTTAGTCATAATCAAGTGTCTGCTACTAAATTCGACCATAGTGTGCTAGGTGGGGATGTTGATATCAAGATAGTCTTCACCACGTAATGTAAGTTGTAGTGACATAAGAAATATGTGCGATTACAAATAGATATAATTTGTGCATTACTTTTCAAAAATTAATGTGTGTGACGCATAGAAATAAGCATTGCTTTTTTTTTATCAGTGTAGAGGTGTAAAATCCGACCCAATTTGCTGAAGATGCTTTTCCGGCAGTGAGGTTGAAATAGCAGCCATTTTTCTTTGGTGGTCACATATAAACTCTTAGATCCTATTTCCAATCTTCGGCTTATGAAATTTAAGTTAAGTCGTTAATTCAAACGTAATTTGATGCTGTTCGAATATATCCAAAGTATTGTCAGGTATCAATCAACATGGACGGCATGCTGTCACACGGATTTTCTTTCTTATTTTGATAAATTTAGTTTAAACATAAAGCAACGGTCGTTTTATTTGACGTCCGAGAAAGAGATCGGTTTTTTTGGTTCGAAAAAATAACTGTATTTGCCAACCCTGACTGGAGGTTATAAATGATTCAAAGATAAACAGAGCCACGAAAGACGGTCGTTCGGAGGACGAAGCAAGATGCGATATGGGAGTGAATGCAGACTCCCGTTCAAATTGCACGCGAAAAGGGTGTTTATTTATTTGAACTGTCCTCAGCTCCGTTACCGCCTGATGTAAAGTGGCCGTTTTCCGAGTGAAGTCATAACTTTCATTTCTCATTGTTGAAAGTTACATAAAGACATTCTTCCCATAGTCGATAATTAGCCCAACTTTTACCAATCGAGATTGTTCACTTTGTACGTACACATATCCAAAAAGCAGTTACAGGGGAAAGCTTGCTTGGATCGGAGGTTTTATTGGCGAAAACTTTCCCCATCTGATTGAAATCATTTCTGCTGCTACGGTTACCTGTTCACAGTTTTAGTCGTAGGCGTAAAGGAGCAGGCGAAAATTAAAAATTAACCCACCATGAAGTACTTTTACTTGTACACTTACCATACCTCCGGAAAAGTGAGCACCGGGGATGAGGGACTTCATTTTTCTCTTTTGCTGCCTTGAACAGATGGGTTTCGTATGAATAGCAACAGCAATCTCCCAAAGGACGCACCGGCTGAAACGAAAGTGTTGTTACCGCTTTCTCCAGCACACCATCGTTCACTCGCAGAGCACAGACTATCCTTTTATCCCATCATGTAGGTAAGGTGTTGGAACATGCGATCCCGGTGCGAAGATAAATGAATGGGAATGATAACGATAAAGTTTTGCAATTAAACTTTTCAAATTAACATGATTAATTCACCACGTGGTGGAAAATGGTGACACATACTCTTTTCGGTCCTCGCACTCGTCGATGTGCGAGTGCAGTGTGAAATCCTACAGGCCGGTCGGTGGCGGAAGGTGTGAAGCATTCGATCGAAAACGGTTGAACGTGCCGGGATCGGTGATTGCAGTTGACTGGCGCCTAATTTCCCAAGAAGTAATCGATGCATGTGATTCGTGTTTTCCCGGTAAATGTTGGCACGGAAAATTGGCAACATGATTACAGATATCAACTGTTGGGGCGGGAACAGTGACACTTTGATGTTTATATTTCGAAAACATACTTCTAGGCCAGATCGTAGTAGGCGGTGTTTTCAAGGGAGGGGCGAAGATTTTTAAACTGCCATTTTTGCACCGTTTTATTTCTCGGTTTAGACTATGCGTACTGGCGCGTAAGTATATGCGTGTCTATTATGGCGACACCAGACGATGTTATTTTCCAGTGGTTGTCATCTTAGCTACTTTGTATTTCAGTCAAATCAAAACAAACGAGTTTTATTAGAATAGCTTGAAAACAAGTGTGCTTCTAAATGAATAATTCCGAGTTGTTCTTGGATTCTTTTGATTCGAGTGATGACGAGTTCGACGAGTTGGTATTCAACCAGCAAGTATTATTTCACGGACATTTACCGTCGGCTTCAAAATGTGGAGGATCTCGTCCTCGAAAATGGTCAAATATAAACAGGTTTGCGGGGGGAGGAGCCCTACGGTTATTCCACGACTATCTTTCAGAAGAACCCGTTTATACGCACGAATACATTAGAAGGTGGTTTCGTATGCGTAGGAATTTGTTTTTACGAATTGCGGCAGCATTGGAGCAGAATGAACATTTTGTCTAGAAGCCCGATGCAACCGGAAAATTGGGATTGACAACCCAACAAAAATGCACCGCAGCGTTTTGGCACCTGGCGTACGGATCTTCTTCGAATGCTATCGACGAATAAGTAAGAAATGTCCACGGGAATTCTACCAAATGGTAGATAATATCTTTGTGGAAACATATCTGCATTAACTAACCAATGAGCATCTCCTGAGGCTGTTAGCTGGAGATGGAAGAATTGCCCTACTGCTTGGGCAGGGCAGTATACAAGGAAGGAAAAGAAGCCAGCCATCATTCTTGAAGTAGTTTTTCATAATCTTTGGATTTGGCAAGCCTTTTTTTTGGAATGCCTGGTTCCAACAACGACATTAACTTTCTGGAAAGATCTACGCTGTTTACTGAGATCAGAAGTGGAAGAACTCTTCCTGTAGAGTATGTTGTTAATGGCCATACCCACAACAGAGGATATTGTCTAGCCGATGGAATTTATCCCCACTGTCAACTTGGGTACCAAGAGTTTCATCTCCTGCTGGCCAAAAACGAAAGGTACGTGTGAAATTTGAGGCGATTGTCATATATCAACGGAAATGCATGATTTGAAAATGAAAATAGCATTTTTGTCATATCCCCGAGGAAAGCTTATTTGA
Organism: Aedes koreicus; assembly: GCA_024533555.2. Classification (NCBI taxonomy): domain Eukaryota; kingdom Metazoa; phylum Arthropoda; class Insecta; order Diptera; family Culicidae; genus Aedes; species Aedes koreicus. The sequence continues at coordinate 1,377,388 of JAHHFK020001972.1, read as the reverse complement.
AGCCGATTTGAAAATATAAAAAAAAACCCTGCCAGACTGTGAAACAAGGAAGATTTAATATCAATCATGCGGACTTGTATCATAGTTCACCATATTATAATTGAAGATTCGCTAGATTCTCCGACTTCAACTGCAGATAGCAACATTCCTGGCAATACATTTCCTCTCGATGGATCGATGAATGAAGTAGACTTTGGAGCATTTCTGGCCTCGTTTTGAGCAACTTCAAGATTCAAAACTTCGTCATCAATTACAGAATGATTTGATGGTGTACAACCTCTGAAAACAACAAGTTGTTCAATAAGTTCGAATACAACTTTTCATCGTTGTGTAGGTGCACCGTCAGTGGTGGTTTGAGAGCCGAATCCAGGCATGGGAAGCTCCCACTGACGTGTTTATCGAGAGAAACGTGAACATCAACGCCGCGTTCTATAAGACCTATAAGCACCTCTACAGGTCGGATCCATACGTCTTTCAACAGGACGGCACACCCACACGGCGAATATCGTCCAAGCGTGGTGTCGGGAGAATTTAACTGATTTTCTCGATAAGACTTTGTGGCTTTCCAGCTCCCCGGACCATAATCCCCTGGACTTCTATGTATGGTCATACATGCTAAGCAGGCTAAGCAGAGCGAACATCAAGTGAGCAATATGGACAAATTTAAGAAGCGCATTTCCAAGATCTGGGACGTGATGCTGATGGACCAAGTGCGTAGCGCGAGCAATTCTTTTGAGAAACATCTCAAGCTCGTCATACAGCACAAGGGAGGGCAAACAAACAAAATAAACATTTCATCAATGACAATGGACTCAGGAGAGTATCTTGCATTTTAATTCTTAAACACATTTTTAAAGGGCATTCGAGTTTATTGAAGGGAGATGAGCAGAATATGCAAGGCTTGTTCGGTTAAATCAAACTTATGTTTTATTTTTCATAAATCATAACATAGAGTTTATTTAAGGCACTTTAAGGAGTAACACCAGTATGAATTTCACCATCTGACCGTTTAATGAACCCGGCAGGATACCACGTGGTCATCCAAATGATCCGAAAAAAGTCATAAAGGTCCAGTTTTTTTTTCGCACGCTGTTCTGCGGAATGTTCTTTAGATAACTTCTTAGTTCTGCGTAAAAATTCAGGGAACTTATTTGGAGACTTTAAGAGAAAATATTTGGAGAACTTCAAGGAAAATTATCTGAAGAATTGCAGAGAACTTCAGGAATATTTTTTGGATGATTTCAGGGAAGTTATTCGGAAAACTCTAGGGAAATTCTTAAGAAAAATTCAGGACAGATCTTTAGAGAAAACCAGGACAGATCTACAGCGATTTTCTGAAAAGTTCGTCCGGGAATTTCAAGGAAGCATTTTGGGGAAATTCTGGGAAGTTGTTAAGAAAACTCCAGTGAAGTTCTTCAGGGAACTCCAGGAAAGTTCAGGAAATTTCTTCAGAAAACTTCAAGGAAAGCTCTTTGAAAAACTCAGGAAAATTCTTTGGAGACCTTAAGGATTTTTTTTTGTAGTTGCAAATATCGTCGAAAATCAAAGAAGTTCTTTGGACAACTTCAGGTAAGTAATAACAAAAATATCAAGAACTGAGGGAAGTTTTCCCTAAAACTCCAGGAAAGTTTTTTCATAGAACTCAAGGGAAGTTCATCAGTGTATTCCAGGAAAGTTCTCCAGAGAACTCTAAAGAAGTCTTTCGGACAACGCCAGGGAAGTTCTTCAGAGAAAGACAGGGAAGTTCTTCGGGGAATTTTAGGAAAAACCTTCGGAGAACATTAGATAAGTTCTTGAGAGAACTCCAGGAAAGTTTGTCGGAAAAATTAGGAAGGGTATTTAGATAACTTCGAAGCTGTGCGTAAAATTCAAGGAACTCATTTGGAGCAATTCAGAGAAAATATTTGGAGAACTTCAATGAAAAACTATTTGAAAAATTGCAGAGAACTTCGGGATTTTGTTTTTTGGACAATTTCAGGGCAGTTTTTCGGAGAACTTCAGGGAAGACAGATCGTAAGAGAGATTTCGGACAGATCTACGGAGGTTTTCAGTAAATTTCTTTAGAAAATTAGATAGAAGGATTTCAGATAATTTAAAAGAAGCATTTCAGAGAAATTCTGGGAAGTTGTTCAGAAAACTCCAGGGAAGTTCTTCAGGGAACTTTGGAGAGTTTCAGGGAATTTTTTCGGAAAATTTCAAGGAAAGCTCTTTGAAAAAAACTCTGGAAAATTATTTGGAAACTTTAAGGCAAGATTTTTTTTTTGCAAATATCGTAGAATATCAAAAAAGTTCTTTGGAGAACTTCAGGGAAGTAATAACAAAACAAAAATCCAAAGCCTCAGGAAAATTATCCCTAAGACTTAAGAAAAGTTTTTTCATAGAACTCCAGGGAAGTTAATCAGTGCATTTCAGGAAAGTACTTCAAAGAATTCTACGGAAGTCCTTCGGACAACGGAAGGAAAGTTCTTCAGAGAAGGACAGGAAAGTGTTTCGAGTAACTTCAGGAAAAAACTTCGGAAAACATTAGGTAAGTTTTTGAGAGAACTCCAGGCAAGTTTGTCGGAAATCATCGACCATCGGGGAAATTCTTCACAGGACATCGGGAAGTTCTTCAGAGAACTTTACGTTAGTAATAACAAATAAATTAATTAAATAATAAACTAAATAGAAGTTCTTCAGAGACCATCGGGGAAGTTCTTCAGAGAACTTCGGGGAAGTTCTTCAGAGTACTTCAAGGAAGTTTTTAAGAGAACGGAGAAGTTCTTCAGAAAACTTTGGGGAATTTCTTAAGAGAATTTTGGGGAAGTTCGTCAGAGAACATCGGGGAGGTTCATTAGAGAACTTCGAGGATGTTTTTCAAAGAACTTTGGGATTCCTTCAGAGAACTTCTAGGAAGTTCTTAAGAAAACTTCGGAGAAGTTCGTCAGAAAACTTCGGAGAAAATCTTCAGTAAACATCCGGGAAGTTCTTAAGAAATATTCGGGGAAGTTCTTCAGAGATCTTCGGAGAAGTTCTTCAGAAAACTACGAGGAAGTTCTTCAGAGAAATTTGGGGAAGTTTTTCTGAGAACTTCACGGAAGTAATAACAAATAAACTAAAAAATTAATAAAATCAATGGAAGTTCTTCAGAGAATATCGGGGAAATTTTTCAGAGAACTTCGGGGAAGTTCTTCAGAGAACTTCGGGGATGTTCTTCCGAGAACTTCAAGGAAGTACTTCAGAAAACTTTGGGGAAGTTCTTCAAAGAACTTTGGGGAAGTTCTTCAGGGAACTTCGGGGAATTTCTCTGTAGAAGCTTCCCTAAGTTTTCAGTAGAAGTTTCCTAAGTTCTCTGTAGAAATTCCCTTAAGTTTAAAATAAAATAGGTTTATACTATTTGAAGTTGAGATGTAGTATCTGCGTTGAATCATTGAATCAGTTAGTTTTATTAACCTTATACATAATCATTTTATGTCTTAAATCGTAGGCGTCGCTAGATTGCCAATATTATTCAATTATCTTTTCTGACTGGTCGTCAGTCGAATCGACTTTTTCATTGTTAATGTAAATATAAAATATAAATAAATATAAATTCTTGTCTGATAAGAACGAAAGAGATAGAATGAGGATGGCATATGTGATGAGTTACTTGTATGTACACGGCCAGCCATATCAACTCAGTTTTGAGTCGTTTTTGACTCACTTTCGTCAAAAGTGGAGTCACTCAAGTTTCAGTAAATGTAGCTGGGATTGACAAGTCGACAAATCAAAAACATCCATCTGATTTGAGTCGATGAAGTTGTAGTGCAGTGGCCGTGTAGTTTAAGTCAGTCTTACTCTGTAACTGTCGCTGGTTAGTAAGAAAGTACGTCATCGTGGGAATGGAACGCTTAGCAAAATTACTGATTTATTTCAATAGGTATTGTTCTAGTTTAAGTGGTTCTTGAGAATGGTGTGGAAAGACATAGAGCGGATCAACATGTGCTCTGTCGATGAAATTTTTTTTGAGTTGGCTTGGTGGGAAGTGGATGATACTTGTTTGCGCTTTGGACGTTAATTTGTTGATAGTCTTAAAGATTTTGAAATGATGCATGCAAGTGTCGTTTGGATATTGTCATTCGTCACCCATGTGAGGTATGTCAACGGTTTAGTCTGGAATTCTTAAGAATGAGAAAATAGCTTGTTGCATATAGCACAAGTTCTCTGTAGAACCTCCCTGAAGTTCTCTGTAGAACTTCCCTAAAGTTATCTTTACAATTCCTAATTACTAAATAACTATCCTGTAGTTCTCTGTAGAACTACCCTGAAGTTCTCTGTAGAATTTACCTGAAATTCTCTGTTGAACTTCTCTGAAATTCTCAGTATAACTTCTTTGAAATTCTTTGTAGAACTTCCCTAATGTTCATTGAAGAACTTTCCTGAAATACTTTGTAGAAATTCCCCGAAGTTCTCTGAAAAACATTTTCGAAGTTCTCTCAAGATCCTCCCTGAAGTTCACTCAAGAACTATCGTGAAATTCTCTCAAGAACTTTCCTGATGTTCTCTGAAGAACTTCCCTGAACTGCCGGTGGACGCATAACTGTCACATGGGCTATGGAACTCCATAGCACATGGGATAGTAATGCGTCCGCTGGCAGTGAGGTCTTTCCTGAAGTTCTCCAAAGTACTTCTCTGTAGTTCGTTCAAAAAGCTCTCTCAGGATCTTCCTGAATTTCTGGGGTTTTAGGATCATCCTGGATTCACATGTCGGGAGACAAACTTCGACAAGTTCTCTGAAGAACTTCCCTTAAGTTCTTTGAAGGTTAATCCTATAGTTCTCCGAAGATCTTCCCTATCATTCTCTGAAGACTTCCTTGAATTGACATGCCAACAAACATAGTTAGCAATATTACAACAAGGATCAACAGTATCAGTTATCATCGTTCGCTCTAATTGGTAGACAAAGATAATACCGATTTGAATATAAATACAATGAGTGGTAAATGGCGACCCTACGGTATTTCAGCAAACTTCCAAATTACTCAGCGAATTTTTGAAGTTTTCACCCCAGTAATTCAAATCAAACGCCAGTAATAATTAATGACAATATTCGTCAAGAAATGTGTTGTTTCAATGAGTTCAGGCAAGTTATTGTTTATTTCGATCTATTCAAATAACAAACATACTTCAAAACGACATTCAATAAAATCAAACAAATAATTGAATTACGTTAAAATCAGTTCTCATTCTAGACGATATTTAGATATGAAATTTTTATAAAGAGCACACGAAAGTACTTCTAGGTCCTGCATTTCCCCTTATGATGATAATGCTCTTCATTTCCCTCGTCGTTGTCAATGTGCTCTTCGACGAGATCTTCAGACACAAGCATTGGATTCGTGAGCTCCACCTCAGGATATGCCACTTCCTCCAATGCTTTCTGCAGGATACGATGTTGTTCCAACGTGTAGTATTTCTTGGTAACTTCACTGAACCCTCTAAAATCAACCGACATGATCGAATGGTTAGCGATTCGTTTGAGTTCTTTTGTCCGTTCAATACTGTCCTTAGCCTTTGTATTGGCCGCCACAGCCAAAAACTTACCGGCGTTGGCGAGGTCAAGAGTTTCCGAGCCAATAACCTTCTGCTTCTTGCTTGCGTCCCTGCCTCCTAGCCGGTCGGTTCCGCTACTGTTTCCCGTCGACGATTCTCCTTCTTCGTCTTGGTCGATTTCTTCAACTCCGTCGTTTGAAACCGATTCAATTGACCGCTTCGCAGTTGGAACCTGAAGACAGAAAATAAATGTTACAAATTAATTGCTGGAAAATTTACTTGACCCACTGTAAACGTGAAACAAATCAAGTAGCGGTTTCGGCGTAGCAGCGCGATCAAGATTTTAAAATACTAATTAAATATGAAATTCATGTTTCTGCTTGCTAATTCAAGAAAATGCATCATAGCTTACCTTCCTTCATTTCACTTTCTACCTTCAAAACGGTTCTTTTAATATCCTGTAGCAGTGCATCATGACGAACGGTGATGGCTCTTTGGTAGCATATAGTATAAACGCATTTTTTAGGATGTCTTCCGGAGAGGCACCGCTTTGTTGACGAGCTTTTATTTGCGCCATACAGCTAGCAAACTTACTGACGGATTTATTTATAAAATGCCACCTGCCTTTCAACCCACTTGGAGCTCACAGTCCGAATAGGCTGTAATGCTGTTTACCGTGCAAATTTCTATGAATTTAGCATAGATTCTCCCGTACAGATTTTGTGACCCAACAATTGGGTCCTGGGATACATCGAGCCAAACCCGACACAAAGCTGCATCCTCTTGATTTGTCCAGTTCTTTCCACGCGGCTTCGATGCTCTTATTTAATTGTTTCAATAATGACTTCACGTTGAACCAAATAATTCCGCACAAAGAGATCTTCCAAATCAATCAAATTTACCACGAGACTAGTGTGCCTGTATTAGTAGAGTGACGACACTGTCAAAATTGGAACCGAAATTTTCTGTCAGTGTCATTCCAATCGAGCAGGCGACCTGTCAAACGCGTGTGAAGAAAAAATAATGAAAACAAGTATTGTGCTGTTGTTTATGTCAAAGCTGTTTTTAGTTTCAGAAATTCTGCTTTTTACTCAATTACAGTTAGTATTTATTGTATAATTGTTGATAATATTATGTTTTTTCATGAAAAAAATTGCATTCGCAGGAGGATTTTTTGCATATCAACTGAACCTGAACCGGACCAGCGATAAATTCCATCGAGATTATCATCAAGATTTGGCTGGAGCTAGGGATGGAGGGTTTTCCCGATGGAGTTAGTGGTGATGTTTACCAGGCAGAACATTTTCCCAGGTCAACAGTTCCAAATCAGCGATGGATCAGCGAACGATTCCGAGTTTTCGGTGGAGTTTGTGATGAAAGTGGTCTGTGTTAATGTTGTGCCAATGTGTCAATTGCGGAAGTTTTTGGATTGCATCGTCCGTGATGAGTCCCGGAGTATTGAATTGGATGCAGACGTGGATGGTGAATTTGATGTCAATATTCTAAGTGAAATGTATCGCTTTGCAGCTGCCACCTCAAGCAATGTTTCAAGTTAGGGTAAGTGAATCAATTAGAGCAACATGTTCTTTTATGTGAGCTTGTAAAGGAAACAGAAACATGCGTTACTGTTAAGTGAGTTTCGTGTGTATTATGCTGTGTTTATAATATTGACTGTGAAATAAAGTAGCAAAGTTAAGTGGTATTCAGTCATCAAAGTTTATTGGTTTTCATTTTTGTAAAGCAATTTTTACTAGGAGTTTATCACAACAAATAATCACCTGGATTTATCTCGTTACACTGCCATAGATCTACTGTCTATTTTATTTTTATGAACTTTTGGGTTGATGTATCTTCAAACAAAAAAGCAGAAATCTTCTTATCAGCTTACGCTTTAGATCATGAAACGGAACAAAGTGATCAGCACGAATCTTTTCCAGTTGATATTCGATTGTATCAAACACATTTTCGTTTCTGCTCTGACTAATTTCACTCCTAAAAACGATCTCTAATTTCAAGAAAAATAGGGTAAGGGGATGTAATGTTAGCCTAGCGCCTTCATTCGGCCCATGTACCAAATATGTCATTAATTCAGCGATAATCAACAAAATTATGTTGCTTTCAAGATAAGCGATTTAATTTGAAGGAAACAAACATTGTTATTTAATTAACTGTTGTTCACTTCCGAGTAATTTACGATTTTCTCAACTTTTTAGACATCATGATTTCACTGATTAAGCTGAACCGATTATCTCCATCATCTTCGAATGATCTAAATTTGGCCAAATTGAATCGATAAACCAAATCATGCAGCCTAGATGTACAGAAAATAGTCACACGTTTTAAACTAACAGTTCACGCAGCTAAAATAACAATGATTTATCGAAAAAACCGTGGACCCAAAGTTAGGGACATATTTTTTTCTTTGTTCTCAACCATGGCCTGTTGTCTGAAAAACTTATTAAAAATGTTGTTTTTGGTTAAATTTTCAATTGAAATGTATGAGTTTCGATTGTATATTTTCCAAATGGCTCATCTAAACACACACCGAGGAAACAAAATCTGTGCAGAGTGAATTATAATGTTTTCTATATCAGAGGGCCAATAAATCATATGTGAAAATCTCTTAAGTGTTTCAAAGCAGTTTTAATTTAGTTTGTTTTGTGAAGTTTTATGTTGGGTAAAGCGAATACAGCTGACAATGCCTTAAATCATAAAATCAAAAAAAAAAAACGTACGAAAACTGCATTTGACAAAAAATCGATCGAATGGGACGAAGTTGCATCCATGAATAGACCCAATTTGATGCTTATAGACCGACATTACATCCATATCCCTCGAAAGTTTCTGACTTTCAAAACTGAGTTTTATAGCTTTTCATGATACATACTACCAAAAGTTTTATTGAACGTATCTCAGCAAGTGTATAACTAGCTAAATATTGCTTCAAGCTTAAATAGTTTATGAGTCACAATACAAAATGTTATTGATCATTGCTTATTAGGCTGAGTTAAGGGACACATACCCTACAAAAGTTTGTTCATTGACGTAAACCAATGCCTGGCCAGTAAAATCCTTCGAAACTGTGAACGTGTTGTAGCGGCACTCGGATGATGAAGCTATGCATTTTTCGATGCATTGATGGCACACTGCGCCATGTTTCGCAACTTTTCGCCATGTTTCGCAACTTTGAGGTCAGTAAAGGGCGAACACGAAATTATTGCGACACCGAAAATGTCATGCCAATTTTCTTATAATGTTTAGAATCAAACCTAAATTGTAGGGTAGTTTTAAACATATATTTACTTCAAAAATCAAAAGAAAAGTTAATCGATGGAGCCTTGAGTGTAAAATTGAACGCATTTTCGCTTGATGCCCTCCATCAAAGTCTTTACAGTGTCATCCGGTACCAATTTCTCAGTTTTTTTTTCCATTTTCTTAACATGTCCTTCTCGTCTTTGACTGTCTTCTTGCTCTTCCGAAGTTCCCGCTTCATCATTGCCCAGTACTGCTCCACCGGGCGCAGCTCCGGACAGTTTGGCGGATTCATGTCCTGGGAACAAAATGGACAGAATTGGCCTCATACCACTCCAGGACACTTTTAGAATAGTGGCATGATGTCAAATCTGGCCAAAATAGCGGAGCTTTGTCGTGCTGCTGCAAGGACGGCAAAAGGCGCTTCTCGAGGCACTCAGATTTGTAGATCTCGCCATTTACTGTGCCCTTTGTCACGAAAGGCTCACTCCTCAGTCCGCAAGAGCAGATGGCCTGCCAAATGAGATATTTGGAGGCGAACTTCGACATTTTCTTCTTCTTAAATTTGTCGTCCACATAGAACTTGCTCTTGCCGGTGAAAAACTCCAACCCCGGAATTTGCTTAAAATCGGCTTTTATATACGTTTCGTCGTCCATCACACAGCAGCCATATTTTGTCAGCATCTTCTCGTAGAGCTTCCGTGTCCGAGTTTTAGCCGTCGATTGTTGCCACTCATCGCGGTTTGGGAAGTTCTGTACCTTGTATGTATGTAGTCCAGCTCTCTTCTTTGCATTCTGGACGTAGCTCTGCGACATGCCGATCTTTTTAGCCAAATCACGGCTTGAGATGTTGGGATTTGCTTTAATCATCCGCTTCACCTTTCCCTCCGTCTTTTTGTTCTCCGGTCCCGGTTTTCTTCCAGCTCCTGTGCCGTGGTCCAACGTCAACCGCTCCTGGAACCGCTTCAACACTCTGGAGACGGTTGAATGGTGAATGTTCAACATTTTTCCCAACTGCCGGTGCGATAGGTCAGGAAATTCCAGGTGTTTGGAAAGAATTTGTTCTCTCGACTCGCGTTGGTTCACCTCCATTTTCGTTGAATCGAAAAACACGACTTCGAGTTTGACAGCATGTAAACAATACACATCAATGAGACAGTGTGCAAAATTTGGTTGATTTTTACCCAATGGTAAAAAAGCTATGCCCTGTTGAATGTGTCGCAATAATTTCGTGTTCGCCCTTTAAAAAGATATAACCCTTTTCATTCAAAAAAAAACCTGCAATCGAAGGATCGAGTTCGTGGCAAGAATGACGGATGCCTGCCATGGTTTCCAAAGCTTTTTGTTTCCTACTTTAATTGTAAAGATTAACTTCTTGAAAAACTCGAAGAATTGCAGTGTTTCGTTGTAAACTTGCAAATTTTCTGAAATAAAACAGAAGACATTATTTCAATGCAATACGAGTTATGACTTTCTTACTTTTACCCAATGCCATCTCTTTTGACCTGTTTTTCGACAACTTGAACCAATAAGAACATGCTTCGATGAATGCCGTTGGTAAAATTTCTGGACGATTTGTAGCGTGACTGAAAAATCGAAGTGCTGCAGCTACGTTTCGGTTGCAATATTTTTCGGAGTTGCTAACTTTCATCACATCAAAGTTGCTCCTTTTCTTTTTAAAGTCAACATCTTCTGGTTTCAGGTTAAGCGCAGTTTTCAAAAAGTTTCGCTGTTCATAATAAACGAGGTCCGTCAAATGCTGAATGTCGACCTGATTCGTACAAAACCCGTTCGATTCAACTACATCAGGTGGTAGCCATAAAACTTCGTTCTTCTGCCATCCTTGTACTGTCGACATGAAGACATGGACGACGTCTGGCATAATCTCGAGTTTCCTAAGCGGGTCTGTGGGGTGCTCAATAGCTTCACTATCCATTACGACGTCCTTATCGAATTTAAGGTTTAAGCAATTTCACAGCTTTTTATTATCCGGGCCACAATCTGAAGTTATAAAATGGACTCTGCAGCCGAATGATTCCACTTTCCGGATAATTTCAAACGTGATTTCCTTCAGTTCATTTTCGGGAATACTATTGTCCGTAAAATGGTAGCCAACCGTTTGCTTCCATCTGCTTCTGACCTCAACCAACATGAAAACACGACCATGGGTAGCGATTCCGATTTGACCTGGAATGGTAATATCGCCGTAAAACATACTGTTAGCAATACAGAAGCTTCTTGCTTCTTCGATGGACATTTCGTCGAAAACTAGTCCACAGTCAAGATCATCTGGATGCATTGTATTCAGTGTGAGCTGCAAAAGCTCGAGAACATCGGTCAATAAGCCAGTGTTAAAGTTCAAATCCTCTACTCTTCGTTGGAGGGTTCATTCAGATGGAAGCGGATATGTGTTCCGTTGATGTTCGAAGCCTCGCGTGCCACAAGCAAATTTGGATTTTAGGCTCTCTGTAATAGTTTTGTCGCTCCACTGCTTCGGGTGCTGTTTTTTGTACATCAACATGTCCACTTGGTCGGGATTGAATGTTCTGTTCAGCGCATCGAGAGCAAGGTCAGGAGTTGTTTTCTGTTTGACAATAACCGCCTAAACACAATGATAACGGAAACGGAACGGAAAAACGCAAGTTTGACAGTTGTTGCAAATGATTTCGATATGTCCAATTAGAATCAGCTTGGATTTAGCCTGGTTTCTCTCCGACAAGCAGTCTTACTCTGATCGGGCTTTTCCGTTTTCCGTTGCCACTATCATTGTGTTTAGGCCATAACTTGTTCCTGTTGCTTGACGAAGGTAGCTTTTCCATTGCCGTTTCAGATTCGTTACATGCTGAATAAGAAACACGCCCGCGCCAAAAAAAAAAATATATAGGAAAAAAAAAAAAAAAAACAAATTATCAACTATATTTACCTTTCGTTTTTTTTTTTGTTTTTACCACAAACAGCTTGGTGTTCGCCGGGGGGGGAACATCTGCCCGCCATCCACACTCTCTCGTGAATCACCCCCATAGAAAAAAAACTTTGCACTTGTTTTTCAGTATCCGAATCGTCGGCATTTAAATCCACAACCTGTCGTAACGGGTGTCCACTAAATAATGAGAACGAAAAGAATGGGTCAGGAAAAAAATACCAGTGAAGTTTTGTTCAAACTGATTTATTTTATTAAAAGGGTCAACTTAAATCTTCAAACTAAGTTTAGTGAATATTGTCATATGGTCCGTGGTCCGCCGTGCGGCGCAGCTTAGTCGTTATGCTGGAACATGACCGTTGGACGGCAGCCACATCGATTTTTCGGATGCAGCTTTTGATCCTGTTGGTAAGTTGCTTGGTGTTCTTGGCCTTCCAATTATCCTTGTATACCATGGAGCTCAAAAGACCGAAGAAATCCTCGGTAGGACGGCACTGTGGCAAATTTGTCGGATTCCGGTCTTTTGGGACATATGGTATATTTTGGCTCTCCAAAAACGTTAGCGTTTTTTTTTGCGTAGTGCGATGATGCCTTGTCCGGCCAAAACACGTATTTGCCATCCGAGTGATGTTGTTTAAGAAATGGGATGAGTATTTTCTGCAAACACTCTCTTTGGTACACCTCCTGGTTGATGGCCAAACCGCTTGGTTTGAACCACGGCTTCGAAATACCCTTATCGGATATTACGATGTATAACATAACCTTCGATTCAAATTTGTGCTTGAACTTATACATTACTTTTGGAGGAGTAGTAGATTTGTCCTTAGTGTAGAATCGGTCGTTTCCCGGTATCTGAGACTTCGAAAGAGGAAAGTAGCTTTCGTCGTCCAGAACGAAAGATTTTCCGCCGTAATTCCGAGTCATCCAGCGGCATTGGGATTTCACGGTTTGAATCTGCTCATCTGTGTACTCTGGGGATCTGGTTTTCTTTCTACACACTATTCCTTCTTTCTTTAGCGTCTTGCAGATGAGTGACTTCGAACAATGGAACTTTCGGGCTGCTTCCCGTTGACTTACCGAATCCTTGTTGTTGAACATGCTGCGCAGCGAGCGGAGCGTTTTCTCATTCATTATTTTCGCTGGACGGCCGCAACCTTTCTTCCGGGTTACTCTCATGCATGACAGGATACGGTATACGGTGGATACCGGAACTTTTTCACGACAAAAATGGTCCACCGTGTATTTTTTTCCACGATCTTCGTTCGCTTGAAAGAATTGTACAACGCGCGCGCGCAGTTCTTCCTGTTTCGACGGCATGCTGAACACGACTGAACATGTTAGAGTGAAATAAGAGTGTATGAAAATTTTCTGGAGAGTGCAACGATTCATTCATCTAAAGTGACATTTCTATGCGGCCGTTTTTGTTCTGATGGAAAAGTATTGAAATCATTCTCATTTTTTAGTGGACACCCAACCGACGATCACCGAGATGAATTTGCCGATTTGTAAGTTATTGCCAAACACACTTCTCCAACCGAGAAGTATGTCCCGATGCCGGTGTGTGTGTGTCGACTTGTTAATCCGAAATACTTCCTCCCGAATGCCACCAGCCTCAACGACGAGGACGGTGCCAGAAGAGACTGGAGTACCGAACAATTTCCACTTACGTATGCTGTTTTTACCTTTTAAAAACAAATCGAACCTCAATGTATGTAGGATGTTTGTGCGGGCAAGAGTGAGTCGGAAATCAAGCGAAAGTGAACCGGAAAAGCGTATGAATAACATTTGTAACCGATTTGCTATTGTGTGCATGTGCTGTTTTTCTGTTCCGCCTCTCTCTCTCTCTCTCTCTCTGCTGTCGTTCCGGTACAATTGAAAGGAAACAGTTTATATGTTTACGTGTGAGGTGAAAGGTGAAGCGGGATGGCGGGGGCTGACTGTTGTTGTCAGGAAATTGTTATTGTTTTTACTTTCGACATTCACCAGTCATCCCAGCCTCGTGTGCATTTCCCCGTTTTCGGCACACACACACACAACGACACAATCGGAACGCTTTCCAACTGGAAGGGAAAGCCTTTCAAAACTCCCACCCGGATTTGTTTGCGGAGGGAGCTTCTGTGGCCTTCCGCTTTGTCGAATGTGCGTTTTGTTTGCAGTCGACGGAGGAAAAACTGACTCAAGTTTGTGAAACTGTTTGTCTTGTAAAAAGAGTGGAAAATTGGTGTGGGGTCCTGGCGTGGGAGATGGTGAGGAAACAGAGAGGGTGAATGCAAAGTATTTAAAAGCAAGTGAAACGGTGATGGTGTTTGCTTTTAATTTTTCACATGAACTTTCTGTATACAATAATTAACATGATGATACTTTTTCGAATCAAACACTTTACTTTGTTGCCGAATCGATGACTAAAGCTGCGTCAGCGTCAGCATTGTGTTCATTCATCAAATGACAACAGTAACTTGTCGGATTCTATCAACATCTCAGTCATCAACATCGCATTTCAAGTTCTATCAACATCTCTCATAGCGACTTCACATTGACGCAACGCTGTTGCAGTCTGTCGATGTTTGGATCATTGCAGATGGTAACGCATCTTTCGGGGCTCAGCATAACACTTAAGCTAACTTAAATTCCTCTTGGTTGGTTTGAAAAGGCAACGTCACCTGCTGGTTCTGTTTGTAGAAATGTAAACGAAATACTGGATCATGTGTCATTAAATGATGCGGAAAAAATTCCACACCTAAAGATCAAAATGTGTTGGAATTAAAGTTGATGCTTTACTTTTAACGTGTACGTGTTTTTAACGGGATGAAAAATCTGCATACAGGCTCCTCAAGGACTCAGGATGAAGAGATGAGGGTGCCAACTCCTCGACCTACTAAAACCCACATGTGCCTCTAGCCTGCTATTATGGGAGGCCAGGGACTTTGGTCGTGGCGCGGAAAGAGTCCCCTGATGACCACCTGCAGTAGCTCTGGTGATTGCTCGGTTGGAGCTGTCGTGCCCTTGGTTTTGGCCATTATCACCCGATAGGCGTCACCCCATGGGTTCGTCAATATGAATCGCTCATCGAGCTGATTAAAATTATTGTGGAAATCGTCAGAGGCTCAGAGGCTGTATTTAAATATGTTTCATTTATTTTGCAACTCAAACTCAAAAAGCCCATTACATTAGCATTAGTTTAATTTTTCATAGATCTGGCCAGCTCTCGCACCTTCTTCTTGATGTTTCTTATGAGGTTTTGCACAACCGTTCTGTCGATGGTTTTGCTTACGTTTACTCAGTCTTCTTTTTTAATTTGATGATGTCATCTGCTCCTCTAGCCTTCTTCCGCAGCTTTCCTTTCATCAAAGCCCAACATTTCTCAATGGGCCTTATTTGCGGACAATTTGGAGGATTCATCGCCTTTTCCACAAATTGGACATTGTTCCCTTCATACCAGTCCAAGGTGGCACGCGCATAGTGTCAGAATGCCAAATCAGGCCAAAACAGTGTCAAACCTTTGTGTTTTCAGATTAGTGGCAGAATTTGTTTCTGCAGGCATTCCTTCCAGTACATTTCGGCGTTCATATTTGCGGTAGTGAAAAAAGGTGTCGATTTCATTCACTGGCAAATTGCTTGCCAAACCAACATCATTGTTCCAAATTTTTCGCAAAAAAATCGATTTCTCCGAATTTGGAACATCCGTTCCATGCTTCACGGTGTAAAACTGTGCCCCTGGAAGTGCCCTGTAGTTCAATTTGACGTACGTCTCGTCATCCATGATAATGCACATATCATTTTTGCTCAAAACATGGTCGTACAGTTTCCGAGCTCGAGTTTTCACGGAATCCGCCTGACTTTGACTGCGTTTCGGACATTTTTGTTTCCGGTACATCTTCAGGGAATTTCACTCCTTTGCGCGTTGGACCATTCCAATCGTCGTTCCAAACCTTTTTGCGTAATCTCTGATGGATACCTCATTTTTTCCTTCAAAAACTTTGCAAAATTTGTTTGTCCAAATTTGGGTTTGACGCACCTGTTTTCTTACCACGGCCGGGTAAGTCCTCAATGTGTTATGCATAATAAACCGGTTGATTGCATAATAAACCGGTGGGCTACACAGACACTAATACCTTCTTCTTTTGCTAATTTTCTTAGCGACAATCCCCTCTCAGTGTAGTACTTGGTCACAATCGATTCTCGCTTTTCTTCCGTAAGACCTCGCATTGTTCCGTTTGAAGTAAAACTTTAACTTTTAATGAAGGCTTTCGTTTGTTTACAAGGCAAGCAACACATTGACACTAAACAGCAGTCAAAATAAGTCATGGTCTTTTTCAAACAGGTGTACTCATAATTAACGAGGCAGTCCTTATCACAAAAATTCACTAAACATACCCGAAGTTCATGTTCTCCAGAAGTACAAGGGAAAACTTCCTCGAAAATCTGGAGAGAACTTCTCAGAGCTTCAGGGAGAAGTTTAAAGACGAGGATTTCTCAGAAGTTTAGGAAATAACTCCCCCAAAGTTCACGAAGAAACTAACCAGAGAGGGCACTACCTATAATTTCTTATAAATTCAGAAACAAACTTCTACAAAGCTCAGGACGATAAGTCCTAGAAGTTCAGGAGAGAACTTCTCTGATCTTTAGGAAACGACATTCCAGAGATTCCGGAAAAAACTTCCCAAAAGTTTAGTTGGAACTTTCCCGGAGTGCTAGAGAGTTTTCCCCAAGTTCTGAAGAGTATATTTTAGATTTTCAGAATCAAGATTTTCTCAAACTTCAAGAAGAAACCTTTCCAAAGAATAGAAAGAAATTTTCCAGAAATAAAGGGAGTACTTCCTCGTAGTTTAAGCAAGAATTTCTTAGAAATTCATGAACAAACTCCCCCACGGTTCAGGATAAAACTTGCCAAAATATCAGAAGAAGCCTTCTCAGAAGTTCGGGAAGAAACTTCCAACAAATGTATGGGAATTTTCCTAGAGGACTTTCCCAAAATTTCGGTACAATTTCCCTCGGAGTCAAGGATGGGACTTATCAGAAGTTTAGAAATTATAAGCTTAGGATAAAACTTCCCCAAATTTCCGGAAGAATCTTACCAGAGAGGGCACTACCAATAAGTTCCAGAAGGAATTTCTCAAGATTTCAGGAATTCAGGAGAGGACTTTCTAGAAATATAGGGGGTACTTTCTACTTGTTCAGGGAATAGTTTCTTAGCAATTCTTAAGGGAACTTCTCAAAAATTCAAGAAGTAACTTCCAACAAATTTAAGAGGATTTCCCAAGAAATTCTGGAGAGAAAATTTCTTAAAGTTTGGGAAAATTCAGGAAGTTCAGGAAAAAACTTACCAAAAGTTTCTGGAAGGCTAAGTTGGGTTGTTAGATGTAAATTTTCGAGAACATCAGGAGTGACTGTCAAGAAGTTTATCAGAAAACATCCCAGAATTTTAGCAAAGGTGCTTCATAGAAGATTTGGAGAGAGCTTCCTTGAAATTCAAGAGATAATCACTGACGAACTGAAGAAGCAGTCGATACAAAAACCATTCATTTGACCATAATGATATTCGTTGCTCGTACCATATTTAAATTTGGTAAACACCATCTTCCCAATCTTTCGCATCGTACTATAAGCAAGGACACAAACTCATGTAGGAATTACTATTTCTCGGTTTGGATCTCACCTCGTTTGATTTTCCAAATAATGCTATAGTGAAAACTAGATAACTCCTCTTCTGAATCATCTTTGAAATCGATATTGACACTTGTACACATTTTAATTAATAGCTTCCTCGCAAAATATTTCAAATAGCAACTTACAAACAGCGTCCCAATGAGGTTTTCAAATAACAAAAACATTGTTGTCATTCACAAAACAATTGTGTAAAATGTAAATACCTATCCCTTTGACTTTAACGAAGGTCCTGAATTATTGTATGGTGTAGAATTTCAATGACATTTTGAAAAATTTCAACACCACATGTAAGATTTCAATCGGTTCCATTAGTGCTAACATTGAAATTATTTGTACTATACAGCACTTTTTCTCACAGTGTAAGCAATGACGTATCCATTCTTAACCGGCAACAAGCTTATTTACATTAGACTTGTGCTGCCATCTGAGTGTGACTTCCTCTAGGTTCAAATATGTCGGTATGATTGTTATCCAGAAAGTGTTAAAAACCTTTTCAGTTACATAACTAAAGGCAGTCGCAATGAAAGCCGTTAATTGCGTAGTTGTTAATTTCCACTGACCTTCGAATAGCCGAACTATTTGAAAATGAAAATCAAAAGAAAATGCCGAAAATATCTCACTCTCCAGAACTGACCAAGGGTAAAAGAAGTATGAAGCCCATTGTATTCCTTTTGGGTAGCAATTGCGTCTTGCATTTTAGGTTGAAACCATTTCGAATCGCGTTCGTTCTTTCTTCTGGTGGAGTACGTACTAGTGAGAACATTACTTTTTCGTAGTGCAAAAAAAATATTTAAAACGCCATTTCGAAAATCTTTGGTGAATTTATTTGACTAAATTCGAAGTAAAGATAATCCGCGATTTAAACTAGTTTTGAGGGAAATACTCATTGTTTTATTTTTATATAGCTGAAACTAAATAGTTCATTCCAACTAAATTTGAAACAAAGTGACTTGAACTGGGAAGGACATATTAGTCAGGTAAGCTTTAGTGAGATTTCGGTGGAAATAAGTGCAGTAGAATAACACAACGTTGTTTAGGCCCAACAACGTGGGTGGTTTCTTCCGGTTTATCCCGGTCTATCCAGGTTCATCCGAGTTTCGAAACTGTGGTTGTCATCATCACTAACCACGTGACTCGTTTCGTCAAGTTGTGAGCTACAGAGCGACGCAACCTTACGCTCCAATTCCACCGAAGCCCGGGGACGCCTATACCCCGAAGAACGACGCTCACACACGAGTTGCCACATTCGGATCGCCTAACGCCTGAAAAAGCTTTTCGGAGAATCACCGACGCAAGAACATCGTCGAGAGACCACCGCCGCTGGACATCGCCTAGTCGCCAGGTTAGATGTATGTGTAGGGCGTGTGAATCAATTTAGGAAAAGATTTTATAATTTAAAATCAAGCTTCTCCAATCAGTCGTGACGTCACTTAGCCGCTAGGGTTGTCTAGGCTAATAAACATGAATCGAATTTGATAATCGAACACGAAATTGATCAAACTTTTTAAATTCAGCGAATTATTTCTCGAGACCGATTGAATAAAAGATTTGCCCTAAATTAATACTTCGAGTTTAGCATTACTTCCCAGATCTCGGTCGTCGATGGTTGGAAGAGTTAACGAAGTTGTTTAAACCTTTTTACCTGAGATTAATTGCTACCATTTGGTTTTGGAGAGTATTCAGTTTGATCGTAACTTTTCTCGGAATAATACTAGTTTTGGTTAAACGATTGGGTCAGAGTGGAAATCGGTTCTGTTTTAAAACTGTTGGCCTGCCCTAAGGAGGCAGTCTCATGCCGGGATATTTAGCAGAGGTAACGGTCCTTTCTCTAAAGGTGGCGCTTAAGCCGTTAGCTTAATCGAAACAAAACGGAACGTTACACCCCCCCACCCCCCAAAACAGAGTCAAAAAAAAATCTAAACAAAACAAACCATCACTCCCCCTCCAAGGGAAAGTCTCTACCCCGCCCCCCCCGCCCCAACTTTTTTTTCCCCCGCTGTGTTTTTTTTTTTTCCACTTCCCCGGTTTCTCGGATTCTATGATGTAGATTTCACGCAAACATCAACGGATCTCAGTTGTTTTTGTTTTTGTTGTTGCAGCGTTTACTCGCACATAGGGAAGATGTAACTATATTAATCTCATCACTTTGCAATTCATCCTACTTGAAATAAAACGATATACACGTGACAGGAATAGTTAGTAATGTTTGTTGTAGTTATTTAACGTGAGCAAACATTATTAGAAAACGAAACCGATCCTTCAACTGCTCAATTGTTTGATTCATCGTAGGATGAATATGGGAACAATGAGATTAATTTAGGGGCAGTTACCATATTTTGGTTTTAACCAGCCAAAATTTTGTGTATCAAAAATCCATTTTTGATAGTTGAAAGCTTGAAAATAAATTTTTGAAATGTTTATCGACCGCAAAATTATTGACGAATATTGCAAATAATAGATCGAGCCTGGATGCGATACATTTACGTTACATCATGGACTGGTGGCAGTCACTTTTTAAAATCACGAATAGTCCGCACTTCATAAGGTCGGTATCGTGTACGAAAGAAATTTCTTTTTCTATCTCAATCCCATGTTAAATTCAGTTCACTGAAACGGAAAAGTAAAGAATCGAAAAGAAATTTCTGCAGCAGTATCCACCTGAAAAGAACGAAAAATAAAATTGGAATTTGTAAGGTTCCCACGCAAACTAATGGGCGCTGTCAATTTTACTTTCGGAAAACTGAACGGATGACTGAAACCCTGGTATAGAAAACCTGTTTAAAATGTTCTGAACTACTAATGCAACAACAATATACACACACTTAGAAAGTTATCTTAAGAAATAAAGTTGATAGGTTACTCATCATGCATTTATAATCGTTAACTTATCAATTTAAGTCATGACATAATGCATTTAAACCGTTAATTTAGTTAAAGTAGAAATATTTCCTAAACATTGTGTTGTCTTTGAGAGCGCTTTCGCATCGTAAACCCTTGTGCTACCGTCTATCAGTTACAATGTTTCTTTTTGAAAGGTGTTTTCTAATTGCCACTGGCAGAAAAGATGGTTATTTACATTAAACAGCCGTACCATAGGAACAAGAATTATGAAATACCGCCGCAACTATAAGAACACCTATTCCTATTTATGGAGGAGCTTTTCAATCTCAAAAGTAAATTCAATTGCCAAATGAACATTTTCCTCGGAAAATTGAGAGCAAATGTTGATTGTTGATATTCTTAGAGTAAAGTTTATTTGATTTTAAATTTATAAAATAAGTCCGTTCCTACACACTTGGGCCATTTACCCTAGATAAAGTTAAACAAAAATAAATAACTAGCCTTTCATATCGAAGGCCTTGCCCAAGTCTTTTTAAAACATGGGTGAAATTGGTAGAATCTTTGAAACATTTACTTTAAGGGCTTACGCTGAAGCATTTTCGACGGCAACCATTACCTCAAAATTTAGAATTGATATAACTCAGAATCTGTACTAGATATTGGATATTTAATCACATCAGTTTGTATGCTTACTTGTTTTAAGAAATCTGATATAGATCTATTTGATGTTCATTCACTAACTATCGAGATTTATCAATTTGAAATAGCGAGGAAAATTTGCCAGAGAAGGAGATAAAAAAAAGGGAAAAAAAAACACGGAGCAGCAATTCACCTTAAAATTGTGTCCCCGGCAATGACAATTTACGCTAAACATTCGGATCATTTTTGAGAGCATGAGCATGAGCATGATTGACCGCCCACGGATGCAATTCCGTTATTGCCAGATCAGCAGTATTTGCACAAAGAACCAACAGATGATGTTTGGGACAAACATACATCTTCAATGTGTAAAAACTGGTGACCCATTATAAAGCAATACCGGCGCCGGCCGTGCCCGAATGCTGGTCAAGTAGGGAATAGGAAGGAACGTGTTGACGTGATACTCGCTTTGAAGGAAGCCGAGAAATCCTCTGCACTTCCACGAGAAATCACTGGGATGTTGGATAGTTTGGGAAAGGTTAGCAGCAGGGTTCGTTTTGGTTAACGATACGCTGAAAGTACATACCTACACTATCCGCCAAAAGCAATAGACCGTTCCAATGTGACTGAAAATAGACAAGTATAACGAAAAACAAAACAAAACAAAACAGACAAAATAAAACAGGATATTAGATATTGTCTTCAAAATATGGTAGAGATAAATTATTTGTTGCTTTGCAAACCAGCTCTCCTCGATGTCCTAGATGGCCAAGTCCTGCTGGACCCGCAGCTGCTGCCGTCGGCACTCGTCCACATCAACTCGACCGTCGCCGACGTGTCGGAAACCATCCGTTAGTAACATGATATCTATTTCTAATACACTCTTCTTGCACCGATTAATTTACAAACTAAGCCTGCACACCGAATCAAAATTCACTTTGGCACAGTTGTGGTATTTTCCTCCTAAAATCTAGTTCTAGATATTGGCACTTGGTCAAGGAAATACTCTCATATTTTAAGAAGTTTATATTGTTCACTTCTTTTCATGAACATCCCTAATTGATTGGATGGTGATGATTGGCGAAATCACGACAATGGCGCAGAAGGTGGGGAACCTGGCGCAAGTTGGATTAAATTATTTTTAAATGTGAAATGTTCATGAATTTAAAGAACTTTGTCGGTTGCTGTGCACCACCACAGGCCCTGAACCCTTTCTGTCGCTAGTTCCACTCGGCTCGCCGATCATTTCCATCTGTATTAAAAGCGAGAGCCGTAGGAGTATAGATCCCGTTACGCCTCTCAAATCTGGCTTGAGCATGAACGTGCCGAACTTCTCAAGCATCTTAGATTGAGTCGTACCGCTCGACTCCACGCTATGTACCCTGGTGTTTAACAGGTTCTACCCTTTGTTCCGAGTTAGTCGAAGGTTTCGAATGCCCTACAGAATCAGTTTTTTTTTTACGAATGTACGACATTTATGTTCATTCAAAAGTTTTCTTAATGTAAGTTAAAGATTTTTGGTTGAGTTTGGCACGATTTAAGCAACTTATTATTATTATACTTATTTCATACTAAAAAAATGATCTTAAAAATTATTGATGGTTTATTACTATCTTATCTTTCTGTGGACTGATAATCCACAGTAAACTTGTTGCCAAGAATAGACTGGATTGGTGACTGAGCTCTGAATGGTACAGCTCTGAGTTGCTGCTCAACAGTTTCACATTAAGAAATAATTAGCTCTTAGTGGGTCTGTACAGCTCCGTGTAGCTGTTTGATAGTGATATTAAGCACTTGAGTTAACAAGAAACTCTAAGTGATCTGAGAAAATTGGAGAACTTAACGCTGCGGCCTGATAACACACAGTGTTAGTTTCCCTAAGCAGTTAACATGACGCATTTATAATCTCTGGGTAGCTCTACATAGCTCTGAATTGGTGTTTGAGACTGAGCTTTGAGTGGCTTTGTACAAATTTGAGTTGCTATTCAACAGTTTTATACTAGTAGCGACAACGAACCCTGAAAGACTCTGTACAGCTCTGAGTGGCTGTTCAATAGTGGTATCATGGACTTGTGTTTACAAGAAACTCCGAGTGGTCACAGGAGCTTAACAAAAACTTTACTTTGTGGGCTGAAAACTCACAATGTCTAAGTTTCTTTGTGCGGTTTATAGTTAGCTTTACACAGCTCTTGTGTACAGATAATTGCTGCTCAACCGTTTTACATAACTAGAGCATGAGCTCTGAGTGGCTTTGTACAACTATGAGTTGCTGTTCAACAGTTTTACATTAAGAAATAATGAGCTCTGAGTGGCTGATCTATAATGATATCAAGCACTTGTGTTTTTAAGATACTTTGAGCAGTCTTGGAAGCTTCGAGAAGCTTGACGCTGTGGGCTGATAACTCACATTGTTTAGTTTCTCTGAGCAGTTCACATGAAGCATTTATAAGCTCTAGGTAGCTCTACACAGCTCTGAGTTGCTGTTCAATAATTTTACACTAGAAGCGACAATGAGCATTGTCGCTCTGAGTGGCTGTTTGATAGTGTTATCATGGACTTGTGTTTACAAAAGACTCTGCGTGGTCTCACGAGCTTAAAAAAACTTTACACTGTGAGCTGATAACTAACTATGTTTAAGTTTCTATGTGCGGTTTGTAGTTAGCTTTACACTCTGAGTTGCTGTTCAAAAGTTTTACATTACGAGATCATGAGCTCTGCGTGGCTTTATACAGCTCTGAGTTGCTGTTCAACAGTTTCACATTAAGAAATAATGAGCTCTGAGTAGCTATGTACAGCTCTGAGTGGCTGTTTGCTAGTGATATCAAGCACTTGCGTTTTGAAGAGACTTTGAGCAGTCTTGAGAGCTTCGAGAAACTCGACGCTGTGGGCTGATAACTCACATTGTTTAGCTTCTCTGAGTAGTTTACATGAAGCATTTCTAAGCTCTGGGTAACTCTACACAACTCTGAGTTGCTGTTTGTGACTAAGCTCTGAATGGATGTGTACAGTTCTGAGTTGCTTTTCAAGAATTTTATACTTAGCGATAATGCAGTCTGAGTAGCTCTGTACAGCTCTGAGTGGCTGTTCAATAATGATATCAAGTACTTGTGTCTACAGAGACTCTAAGCGGTCTTAGGAGGTAGGAGAAACTCGACTTTGGGCTGATAACTGACACTGTTTTGGTTTCTCTGAGCGGTTTACAGATCAAGAGATCTGGAAGGCTCTGTACAGCATTGATTTGCTCTTAGTAATGTAATTCTTTCTACATAATAGTGATATTAAGCTGTCAGCTGGTCAATCGCGTTCGTAGTGTGCCGTCAATCACGGTAATTAAATTCAACAGTTTGAATTTCACAGTTCTAAGTTGCTGTTCATGAGTTTTACATTAAGATATTGTGAGCTCAGGGTGGTTCCGAACAGCTCTGAGCTGAAATTGCGTTCACAAGAGACTCTGAGTGCTTTTAAGAGCTTGGAATAACCGAACACTGTGTGCTGATAACGAACAATGTTTAGTTTCACTGAGCGGTTCATAGTAAGTTGAAGCAAAAAAACCCTCCGATATCCCTCCCTAGCCGACAACTTCCCGAAGGGCCGTGGAAAATCCTTCAAATTGATTTTTTGTCCTTGGCTGATTGTGGATTTTACGATCTTAGTCGTAGTTGCTACATACTCTCGATTCCTGTCAATTAGAAAAATGGACGCTAAGAGTACAAATCAGGCTTTCATTTTTTTCCACGTGAAGGCTTCCCTTGATCTTTCAGAGCGATAACGGTTTCCAAGGAAGTGAGTTTACGGAATGTTGAGAAAGTAAAGGAGTCAAAATCCGGAAATCCATACCCTTAAGTCCTCAATCAACTGGTGCAGTCAAGCGCCAAAATCAAGGGATCATCACGGCTATAGCAAGTGGTAGAATAAACAGCGTTTCTTGGAAGCCAGCCCTCCAGCAATATGGTAATGTACACAACACAGTGGAGACACACTCCAGGCTGGGCGTTACCCCATTTGCATTACTTGTCGGGTGGAAGTACAGTGGCACTTTCCCGGCTTTCTGGAACTCCAAATGTGACTCACGGATAGCCAAAAAAAGACGTCAGGGGCGAGGATGCTTTCACCAAGCTCATAAGCAAACAATACGCAGATACGCGGAGTGGAGCAAAATATTCTTATATAAAAGTAGGAGATAAGGTACTACCTGCAATTCGAAACGAATCACAGAAAGCCAAGAAAATTTTAAAATGCGGGCGTCAAACGTAACCGGCGATAATTCGAGTAAAATTGAAAGTTCTAGGTTACAGGGTGCAGAGATGGAAGCAGCAAATGAGAAGGATCAAGACCGCCAATCGGATGGCCAAGGAAGGTGAACCCAAAGAACCATAAGAGAGCCGGAGATGTTCAAGGGCATGTTCGTTTATAGCGATTTAGAATGAAAATAACAATTCCATTTGTGGACCTGAAAGTTTAGACAATGTAGCTACGAGAAAAAAATTGATTTAAAATTATCTCATCAAATTTGGAATATCCATGGATGATCTGAAATTATATAGCAATAGAATGGTAAACCTAAAATTTCGATGTGCTGTTCCATTTCCTTGCAATAATTTATGTAGTGAGTCTCATCGGAAATAGCGATTTTAATGAAATGAATTTAAAAGTAATTATGCAATCATTTAATATCATGACATAAAATAATAAACTGACGTTAAAATATAAAATAATAATACCAGCAAGCCAGTAAACTATAGTAGAATACATATATCCGTAACTAATCTGATCATCCACTCATCGAAAGATTTCCACTGTTGCAGTTTCTATTGAAATAAGATCTACTAAGATTAAAAATTTGTTTTCACAATAATAGTCAGAGAACATAATAAGCGTAGGTACAAGATTTATATGACATCTACTGGTATGTTACTGAAAATAAAAATTACATGTGTATTAATATCATAATAATTTTGGAAAAACTGAAGACAGCTAATAATAAGGCGAAATAAATTTCAGATGAGTATGAATCTAAAAACTGAATCTTAATAAAACTAAAATAAAAAATTAGGAAATTGAATTTTTCTATAGCTCTTGTACACCCATAAATGATTCCTCATGTCTGTGAAATAGGAAATGAATGATTGTAAACTGTTAGGTTTTGAATTAATATATATTTCTGATGAAGAAGGAAAGTGCTGTTTTAAGTAAAATTTTTCGAATATGATCCTTTCTAAAAAAAAACATTAAAAACCTTCCTATCTTTTCAAATACATAACGTAGGTTAGATGGCTATAACTGACAAGGATGCATAAATGTGAAGCTGAAAATGACTTATAAAAAAGCATACAAAATGTAGTGAATGGATGTTATAATATAAAACGATAATAATTTCATTTGTATTTACGTGTCTGCAGATTGTGGTCCTGGATGATCTGAAATTGTATAGCATATAAAGAATAATGAACCTAAAATTTCGATGTGCTGCTCTGCTAATAAATGTGATATAACCACAATGGAACTGACTCTTAGCTTCAGGTCTTGATCCCTACTGAGCCCTTGCGGCACGTCAAGCCGGCCAGTTCAGCGCAAGGGCGTAACAAATTAAACGCTTATAACTTAATAAATGCTCGATAAATTTTAAGAAATGTTAACATCAATCGGTTGAACATTTTCCCGTATCAATTCAATTATCAAACATTATCCGTTAATAATTTTGCGTGGTTGAAAACTAATCAAAAATAGGAGTATATCACAGAGAGTAGGCATTGATCGTAAAAATCAGTCTTGTGAAAATTGTACTGATGAAAGCACGTAAAAAGATGAGCTCCGGATATTGGAAGGTTTCCAACATGGATTCGGCCGGTGACGATGATTGGCGAAATCACGACACTTATGTGTGTGTGATATTTGGTAGACATCTTTTGGCAAGGCGCAGAGAGGGTTTTAACTCAAATGCGGACCATTTCAAATCCGTCCTCTTCAGGACGACCAATTGAATTTTGAGAGTTTGTTTGATTTGAAGGTTTGGTTCTTACCGATTGGCTGACAGCGGTGGCTAAAACAATATTAGTTTTCTCTTTGTTGCATACCTTGAGCATTTTGTACAATTTACAAATGGCTGCCGTCACGAAAAATTTAAACACCGGGCGCTAAGATTTCGATTGTTTCTTGATTGATTTATTTTTGACACTGCTCTAATCAAGAAATTTATACGATTGCCATTCTATTTACTCAGGTATATAAAGTTTTACAAATAAAAGATTAATATATTTCGCATACATATTCATCAAACGGTGTATGAAAATTTTAAAGAATTTTGCGTTCTGGCATGTTTCAAGAAATTCCCTATCACGGACAATGTTTTGATTCTCGAACATGCACATTTCAATAAGTACTGCTATGAATAGTTATTCTGTTGTGTTAACGATTCGCGTTGGATAGCGTTTTACTTCTAGGAAGAAATAAGTTTTGAGAAACTGTGAAAGGGTGAATAAGTGCAATGCCTATTCGTTTTGATGCCAACCGTTTGCGCAAATTTCGGAAGCGCGTTAAGATCGAACATTCCAAAAATCCTCCGAAATGACTATGTACCTATGCCGAGTGATCTCGAGGTTATCGGGCGAAACTGGAAGCAACCAGAGGTAATGCGTTGCTAACTACTGGTCGGAAAGCTAGAGAAGGGCCTTAAACTCGAGGTGGGAAATAAAATCAAGTGGTAAACCAACTTGACAAAGTGCAAATACTTATCAAATGCTTTCTAAAGAATGTACAATAGATTATTGCTAACATACTTACTATCTAATGCTGGTCTAACGATCTTTGAAGACAAAAATCAACGCTATTTTGATCAGACTAGGCCTTACGGCAAGGGTAGAGGTCAAATCAACATTTAAAAATAACTGAAACAGTGTGAACTCTTAAAGCTTTATCATTTATCGATAGATTTTCGAGTTTAAGCGACATGGATAATGGTCTCCAGCTGATCGATCATATCAACACAGTCACTACAGGCAGCATAATTTTAGGGTTTTTTTTTTCATTAGGGCGAATCTGCAATTGAGAGTTTCTCTCCGGGCTCACTCTCTTTCATTCATTACAGCGCCATTTTAAAACTTTCGAGGGATTCTTTAGTACATATCGAAACAGAACAGTGCTGGCTAGCATACTCTACAAATATTAGAATGAAAAACGTAAAGGTAATTGGTTTATGAATGAAAGAGAGCGAGCCCGGAGAGAATCACTCAATTGTAAATTCGCCCTAATGAAAAAAAAAAACCCCTAGAATTGTAGCCCTTTCATCATACTAACGTTCAAACCAAACGTCCCTTTCCACGGCTGCCAAATAATTTCTAAGAAGTGAATCATAGCATGGTCTAATATACTTTCTCACTTATTTATGCTAACCCAACGTCCCATTAGAACAGTTCACTACGAAACTAATCAAACGGGTTAACGTAGTCTACGTCAACCGGTCGTGTGTTAAACACAACCCCACTGATTTTTCTTTTATAGCTTCCACTCAACTATAAACAAAAAAAAGTCCCCATTCAGTAGAATGAATCCGAAAATGGAATCTTCGTAACATATTTGTGATGGGCTGGAAGTGTTCTTAAAGAGGAAAATCATAAAACCATCAAAACTTATGGTAGTTTTATCATAGTTTTTAGTATGTCTCGTATGTCATTACAAGTATGTACCGATAAAACTGTCAAGTTTTATGCGAACCGTGGGATATAGTCTTGAGAACCTCCTGTAGTATGGGCTTTTTGATCTTTTGAAGGTTAAATGGCTGTTTTATCAATTTTATGTAGAATATCTAGTTTTAAAGGGTGTCCACGATGAAATTGCCACACACAAAATTGATTCGCAAAATTCGAGTTTTCATCCGATTGCCATCAAATTTTCAGGGATTGAGAAATAACTATTAAACTTCATTTTACCATTTTACTCGTATTTTATTTACAGTCCATACGCAAATGCCCGCACCTTGGCCTTAACCCCGGCCATAAGATTCTGCACAACCTGTGAATCAACCGTTTTTTGCATGTAAACCCATACTTTCTTCAGTTCCTCGACTGTCTTCACTACCTTAGGTCGTTTAAGAAGGTGCTGCTTCATAATCGCCCAGTACTTCTCGATGGGGCGGAGCTCCGGAGTGTTGGGAGGGTTGAACATTTTCGGCACGAAATTGACCTTATTGTCCGCATACCACTTCAGCACGTCCTTGGAGTAGTGGCATGAGGCCAAATCCGGCCAGAAGATTGTTGGGACGTTGTGGGCCTTCAGGAGAGGAAGCAGCCGCTTCTGGAGGCACTCTTTTATGTACACCTGTCCGTTCATCGTGTCCTGGGTCACGAAAGGTGCACTCCGCTTCCCGCACGTGCAGATGGCTTGCCAAACCAGGAATTTCTTCGCAAATTTGGACATCTTCTGAGTGCGGACATGCTCCGGAACGCTGAACTTATCCTTGGCCGTGAAAAACAGGTTGCCGGGGATCTGTTTGAAGTCGGCCTTCACATATGTTTCGTCGTCCATGATGCAGCATTCAACTTTCGTCAGCATGTTGAGGTACAACTTCCTGGCACGGGTTTTGGCGGACTTGTTCTGCTTCTCGTCGCGATTAGGGGCCTTTTGTACCTTGAACGTTCGAAGCCCAGCCTTAGTTTTGGCCTTCTGGACAAAACTTCGGCTAAGGTGCAGCTTCTTAGCCACATCCCGAACGGAGGCGTTCGGATTTCGGTTGAAGGCCCCAACTACGCGGTTGTGATTTTTGGTGTTGTACGGAATACTTTTCCTTCACTTCTGGGCTTCCGATCGGTGGTCAACCGTTCCTCGAACCGCTTAATCACTCGCGACACCGTGGAATTCGCGATTCCCAACGTTTTAGCGATGGAACGATGCGAGAGATCCTTGTTCTCGTGATGAATGCGCAAGATTTTATCACGCACGAGCTGTTCTTTCGACTCCATTTCCGCGAGTTTTGATCACAGGACTTTAAAACTTGCAGGATGTAAATAATGCACTATGAACTAAATCCACCCAAATTTTCATTAAATTCTACCCAACGGTTAAAAAGTTAGAGCAATTTCATAGTGTGGCAATTTCATCGTGGACACCCTTTATGCGTGGTTTTATCAAATGAGTCTTGAAAACTTCTTCAAGAGTACCTTAAAATTGAATTTGTTACTTGGGCTGTGTGTCGAAAACAGTTACTTAAATGACTACTGTGATAGCAACGACGGATGTGAAGATGGGTAACTAAGTTTAAGTTGTGCGCAACTAAAATAGCAACGCAAGTGACAACGATTGCTCTTAGATTTTAAACCTCTCTGATTCAGCCCAGGATCGTTAACCATTTTTCAAAAAAAAACACAAAAATAAATCAATCCCCGGCAGTTCAATGACTGGAGCAGTTATCAACAGTGCAAAAACCAATTGAACGCCATCCGGAGGGTTCTTCCAATGGATGACTGACGTTTTGGCACAAGGAAAATTCAATAACTTCCTAAATAGCAATATCATCGCCGTCCGACAACTCGACAAGATTGACTCGCTTGATTGCTTGGCTCCCCTCAATTTCAACTCAAGCGAAACTTATCCAACGACGGTGGTATCTGAGATTTGAGATTTGCATGAACGAACGACCGAGGTGTTAAAATCGTATAACCATATTGTAATGAATTGATTTCCTGCGGTAGAGGTTTTGAACGGCATGTACTTTTTTTTTTGCTTTGCTTTTTCAGGCCTTGAAAAAAGGAAAGCCAATTTAGGCAGAACAGGGAAAGAAATATGTTATTGAATTTAATACCTTCGATATGCAAATTACACTTCACTGCTGCTGCTGCTACTTCAGACACCGAATCAAGGACAAGCTGTTTCGTTCTGTTCCGACAGTCTTTGGCTTGGCGAGGGTCGTCGTTGGGGACGGTAAATAAAATTACCGAACAAATGAGCCAAATTGGAGGCCGTCTCGGAAGGTGCCATGCTAAGTCAAGCGTGGGGATGTCACATCATTGAAGGTTGAAGTGGTTGGTACTTATCGTAAAAACGTTTTAAGAGAAATTATTAATCGATTTCCTCGATCCACACCCTCCGGAAAACGGTGCAGTATAAAAGTCATTAGGTGTAACCGCAGATGGTAAATTTGTTTAGCGCCCGCATAATCAAGGCGATTTTCGATTGTCGTTGTTGAAGGTGTCTGATCATCGCTGAATAGTCCTCCCACCCATTCCTTAGAAAAAAAAAACAAATCAACAACCTTTTAGCTTTCTCTTCATCCAACACGTACCTTTTCGCAGCAAAATCATCTACACCATTATCGAGGTTAAATAATGGCAGACGGACGCACTTAAAAATTTTAAGTGACTTCTTGAAACAACCCACAGGGGGGCGGTCAGAGAGAACGAAAACGAAAGCCATTCCCCAGCACACCCCACCTCCGGAGGCGCTAACAGAAATGAAAATATTTTTTCAAAGTTACATCAATATTAAATTGAAACTGTAGAAAGTTTTGCCATCGTCCGAGAGTTACCTCTCGGTAAAATGGAGGCAACGAAAAAAAAAACGATAGAGAAAATGACCTCGCCTCTGGCCCGCCGGAGCTGGGAAAACACGAGCCAACATCAGCAGCAGCAGAAGTTACATTAACTTTCAAACACTCGAAATTAAGTTATGCTTTGAAATTGAAACTTTGCTCTTGCTTGGGCGATGATCCTTTCTCCGTTTTCCGGTGGCTCCCGGGGTAAGCCGACAGGAGTTCCGTTCCGGATGTCCTACGGACGGGTGCCGGTCAGGGCTGGATATGATGTATGATGTATGATATGTACTACCACCCATTGTAGCACGGAAACTAAGTCCGACAGCAATGGGCTCTCCTCTCTGTTAGACTTGATCAAGCTTTAATAACCACTGATTATCCTAATCATGCCACTGTATGAAGGGCCAAAAAGGGGTTGGTGGATCGATATGCAACATCACTTATACGTATCCACAGGGATATAAAGAATCTCCTTCCAACAACAAGATTGAACAATTGGTCAAAAGAGCAAGCTATTTAACAGGAGGATGCCCCAATGGGCGGGGAGAAGAGCCCGCCCTCTATTCACAAACTGTTAGCAATGGGGAGTTGGCATTCCCACTCTCCCCATCCAGAGTGCTTCAATCGGGTGCCCTGATGGTCCCTCCCATTCCCATGAAATATTTATATAATAGTGTACAAATATATGTAAGTAAATGAAAAATAATACAAGCATTCGTATCAATTATATATGATCTTCGTTCGGTTGATCCTGAAATGCAAGAAATGTTGTATAGTGTTAAAGTGTAGAATTCTGTGGTTCGCACTTAAGCACGTTTTCGTTCGTTTTCAGCGATAGCAGCAATTCACTAAAATCTCGGTTTGAGGTATCCTGAAAAAGTTTGTTATATCTATTGAAATTTAATCATTTTATTTTACTCTTATTTACTGGTCACTATTTGCTGCTTGATGCTGATTTTATAACCTCATCTATGAAATAAAATCAATAAAACCACAATTATCAATTATAATAATATTGTGAGTAATGATAGAGTAATGACAAGGACAAGGACAAGTAATGACACAAGCTAAATGAATACAGCGCTGTATGAATCATATCCGCTCGAATTTGGTCTAATGTTCATTTGCAAAACGGTAATGAAAAATACATTCAATAATAATTGCAAAAGCCTATCACCGACTCCGTTGCCACCTCCTGACATCCAATGGATTGTTACTGAAAAAATAAATAAAGATTAGATATGTATTAATATCCTCCTAGTCCGATGGGGGCGACCCCGGCGTAGTGGTTAACATCCATACCTCTAACGCCAAAGTCACGAGTTCGAATCTCACCCCCGGACAAGTTACGAAAATACCCAAAAGAGGTATTTGAGTGACTACGACGGGAGATGAACCAGCCCGAGGCTGAAAATCTCGATAATCCAGACAAAAAAAAAAAAAAAAAAATCCTCCTAGTCCTGGAAAAGCTGAAACAGTATAGATCATTCCAAAAATCAAAGATGAAATTTCAGTAAAAAATATTATTTTATAAGACATGTTGTAATATTTTTTCTAGTAACATTTCAAAGATAGCAATTGGAGTAATCGAAGAGTCCAGTTTGATGATATCTGAAATAAATGGCTTATTTAATAATAATACCACTAAACAAAATATTGAAATATAATCCTATACTGCTTAGAAACACATGCCAGTCTTTTATGAATTTTGTGAAAATAATTTTTTTTTCGAATTTTATAATTTCATGAAAAATAAATTGAGCCTTTTATGCTTGTCATGTTGCTCCAGGGTCTTACATGGTTCTGGAATGCAAAGATGATTCTAAAGCGTGCTGAAATTATTATTAAAATGAGAATGGAAAATATACAATATGATTTAAAGGTACACGATCTTCAGTCGCACCCCCTCACTTCGCTATTGTCAGATTGACAACATTGCCCAGGCTACGCCAACCAGCGTCTCCATGTTTCAGCTGGCAGTCTTTTGTGATCATATGACTCGTGGAGGCGTGAGGTAGGAACTTGTGAGGACCGGAGGTCGGTTGCACCCTCCTTCGAAGTTGTCAACTCACCATTTGAAGCCCGACTCAGTGCTGAGTGAAATGAATTGTTTGTGTAACAGAGAATCTACAGTAAAAATAATCCAAAATTGAGTTTTATTTTTTTGAAAAAATATTATTCGAGAATTTGATTTAGTGAACTTTCTTTAGCTAAATTCAATAAACGAAAACTAAAAATTCAAATCAAACAAAATGTATTTTATTTATTAGTACATTCTCGAGCACATTGAAACATTCCATTGGCAATTTGATTAAATCCACTAAAAGTTCATATCGAAACGAGTACTTTTCGTTTGTCGCGAAACGATTTACTAGGGACATGGGATGCCGTTGACTCCAAAGAATGATCGAGGAAAGCCCTGACAGAAACCTCTGGACCTTCTTTTCAGGAAGTGACTCAGTTCCGTGATCATCTCCATGAACTTTGCTAAACTACTGGGTTTTCACCAATATAGTTCTCACTCCATCCAAAGCCACTAGAATTGTGAAAAAAAACAATCGAATAAGTGAAATAATAACACTTACCGGTTAATTGTTTGTAATGGGGTTTCCAAGTCCAGAATTTTATTTAATTGATCCATATCCATATCCACAACAT
The DNA here is from genome assembly GCA_024533555.2 of Aedes koreicus. Classification (NCBI taxonomy): domain Eukaryota; kingdom Metazoa; phylum Arthropoda; class Insecta; order Diptera; family Culicidae; genus Aedes; species Aedes koreicus. Next base: position 1,343,378 of record JAHHFK020001972.1, on the reverse strand, counting down.
GTAAACTTTCAGCAACTAAAACACAAATTTGCTTCCGCCTAACAGCACCGTTTTTGGTTAAATGGCGATCAAAAAATTCTCAGCCAAAGTAAAGTGGCAGCCCAACACTCCGATTTGGATTGTTTCGTGGAAGGCACCTCGCACGTATACTGAAAACATACTTCTCTTAAAATACCTTGCTCTGCGTAAAATAGACTTTTTTAAATTTAACTTTAAGATTGAGTTAAAGCTAACTACCGGTGAGAACAAAATTATATCCAAAATAGAAGTCCTATCAGAGTACTTAGTTTTGAGTACTATCACACTTGAATTTGGGTAGTTTTGCTTTTCCTGTGCAGCAAATGGTCGTTCTGTACATTGCTCTAGTCTTCTTTTTTTCACTCCAGACTCTGCCAATAATGCAAATCCCCGCTATGAGGCGACTCTATATCGAGCTTCAAAACTGCTAATAATCATCGATACACTCGCGACAATACGAATTATTGTTTGATTTTTTTTTCGCAAAAACGACGCAGCAAAAACAAAACACGTCAGTTTCGAAGCACGACTTGCTGCGATTCTTATAAGTCATTTGGTGGCAGTGTCCGAAAATTTCAGTTTATGTTGATGGGTAACTTGGCCCAGTGTGAGAGTTTATTTGTGTTTGACCTTTTATACGGTTGGGAGCGCATGAGCGACGTTAACAACCCTGTTCATTATCCTTCTGTGAGTTCACGGGGTTAATTAATGTCGGGGTAAATAGAAGTCGATTCGAGCGAAATTGCACATTACAGAAGCCGACTGAATCTAATCGAGTCGGCAACTGAGCTTGACTGTCAACTGTAATGTTGAAAGATTTCAATTCAGGATCTCCATCGCCTTAGTTGTCATTTTTGAAATTCGAAATTCCAATTTTCACTCTTTTTGCTTTGTCAATTACATTAATGCTTATTTAATTCTGAAAACCTCATTGGAAATCTGTTTCAAAGTTGCAAGGGGAAAAAATTGTGGAGAAAGTTATTTATTGAAATCTGGATTAATCGATCTCTTTTCATTGATTTTATCTCGACGTTTTCTTACCTTCTGGTTAAATCTCCGGACTTTTTCCTGAGCTTCTGGACCCTAAGTAGGATTTTTTTCTTTATTGAGGATTATTGTTCTGAATTTATGGACGATTTGCCGGACTTTGGAAGAATTCTCGGAAACTTTTTTGAATTCTGAACTTCTAAAAACTTCTTTCCTTCTCTGAACTTCTAACAAAAAATGATTTTTTGACTTCTATGCTAAACTTCAGGAAATTATTTTTACCGACGCACCGACATTCCATAGAAGGTCATTGAATCAATCAATTCGATGAGCAACCAAATCTGTCAAACTTGGTGAGATGGAAACCGACGAATTGTAATTTTTTTTATGAGTTTGTGTCTCAGCTCATAGTACGGTGCGAACGGTTGAGGAGATGGTAGAGGTGTATACTAAATTTTAATATGGCGTCGTGGGAAATGAATATCATTACGGTCATATGAATGAAGTTTAGGCTGCTTCTACAGTTCTTCAATGATTATCTCTTGAATTTCAGGAAGTTTTCTCTTGATCTGCGAGACTCCCAGATGAACTTCTGGAAAGTTGAATCCTAAACTTTTGGCAAGTTTCGTCATAAGCTTCGGAGCAGTCACTCCTGAATTTCTTGAAAATTCAATCCTAAAGTTCGGGATAGTTTTTTCCACCCATTCTGAGAAGTCTGAGAAGGTTAATTTATTTTCTGAGAAGGGATAATTCCTATCATGAACATCGAGGAAAATATTTTAAAAACCTTGCGGGTACTAGCTTCTGTACTAAATTAACTAGGTTTCATTCTATACATCCAAGAGACTGATTCCTGAACATCTGGGGTGTATGACCTTGAACTTCATGGATGTTTGTTCTTGAATTTCTGATATATTCTTGCTTGAACTATTAAGAAAAGCCCCTAAAAATCTAAAAAATCTAAAAATCTAAAAATCTAAAAATCTAAAAATCTAAAAATCTAAAAATCTAAAAATCTAAAAATCTAAAAATCTAAAAATCTAAAAATCTAAAAATCTAAAAATCTAAAAATCTAAAAATCTAAAAATTCAAAAATCTAAAAATTCAAAAATCTAAAAATCTAAAAATCTAAAAATCTAAAAAATCTAAAAATCTAAAAAATCTAAAAATCTAAAAATCTAAAAATCTAAAAATCTAAAAATCTAAAAATCTCCAAAAATCTAAAAAAAATCTAAAAAATCTAAAAATCTAAAAATCTAAAAATCTAAAAATCTAAAAATCTAAAAATCTAAAAATCTAAAAATCTAAAAATCTAAAAATCTAAAAATCTAAAAATCTAAAAATCAAAATCTAAAAATCTAAAAATCTAAAAATCTAAAAATCTAAAAATCTAAAAATCTAAAAATCTAAAAATCTAAAAATCTAAAAATCTAAAAATCTAAAAATCTAAAAATCTAAAAATCTAAAAATCTAAAAATCTAAAAATCTTAAAATCTTAAAATCTAAAAATCTAAAAATCTAAAAATCTAAAAAAAATCTAAAAATCTAAAAAAATCTAAAAAAAATCTAAAAATCTAAAAATCTAAAAATCTAAAAATCTAAAAATCTAAAAATCTAAAAATCTAAAAATCTAAAAATCTAAAAATCTAAAAATCTTAAAATCTTAAAATCTAAAAATCTTAAAATCTAAAAATCTAAAAATCTAAAAATCTAAAAATCTAAAAATCTAAAAATCTAAAAATCTAAAAATCTAAAAATCTAAAAATCTAAAAATCTAAAAATCTAAAATCTAAAAATCTAAAAATCTAAAAATCTAAAAATCTAAAAAAAAATCTAAAAATCTAAAAATCTAAAAATCTAAAAATCTAAAAATCTAAAAATCTAAAAATCTAAAAATCTAAAAATCTAAAAATCTAAAAATCTAAAAATCTAAAAATCTAAAAATCTAAAAATCTAAAAATCTAAAAATCTAAAAATCTAAAAATCTAAAAATCTAAAAATCTAAAAATCTAAAAATCTAAAAATCTAAAAATCTAAAAATCTAAAAATCTAAAAATCTAAAAATCTAAAAATCTAAAAATCTAAAAATCTAAAAATCTAAAAATCTAAAAATCTAAAAATCTAAAAATCTAAAAATCTAAAAATCTAAAAATCTAAAAATCTAAAAATCTAAAAATCTAAAAATCTAAAAATCTAAAAATCTAAAAATCTAAAAATCTAAAAATCTAAAAATCTAAAAATCTAAAAATCTAAAAATCTAAAAATCTAAAAATCTAAAAATCTAAAAATCTAAAAATCTAAAAATCTAAAAATCTAAAAATCTAAAAATCTAAAAATCTAAAAATCTAAAAATCTAAAAATCTAAAAATCTAAAAATCTAAAAATCTAAAAATCTAAAAATCTAAAAATCTAAAAATCTAAAAATCTAAAAATCTAAAAATCTAAAAATCTAAAAATCTAAAAATCTAAAAATCTAAAAATCTAAAAATCTAAAAATCTAAAAATCTAAAAATCTAAAAATCTAAAAATCTAAAAATCTAAAAATCTAAAAATCTAAAAATCTAAAAATCTAAAAATCTAAAAATCTAAAAATCTAAAAATCTAAAAATCTAAAAATCTAAAAATCTAAAAATCTAAAAATCTAAAAATCTAAAAATCTAAAAATCTAAAAATCTAAAAATCTAAAAATCTAAAAATCTAAAAATCTAAAAATCTAAAAATCTAAAAATCTAAAAATCTAAAAATCTAAAAATCTAAAAATCTAAAAATCTAAAAATCTAAAAATCTAAAAATCTAAAAATCTAAAAATCTAAAAATCTAAAAATCTAAAAATCTAAAAATCTAAAAATCTAAAAATCTAAAAATCTAAAAATCTAAAAATCTAAAAATCTAAAAATCTAAAAAAAAATCTAAAAATCTAAAAATCTAAAAATCTAAAAATCTAAAAATCTAAAAATCTAAAAATCTAAAAATCTAAAAATCTAAAAATCTAAAAATCTAAAAATCTAAAAATCTAAAAATCTAAAAATCTAAAAATCTAAAAATCTAAAAATCTAAAAATCTAAAAATCTAAAAATCTAAAAATCTAAAAATCCAAAAATCTAAAAATCTAAAAATCTAAACATCTTAAAATCTAAATATCTAAAAATCTAAAAATCTAAAAATCTAAAAATTCAAAATCTAAAAATCTTAAAATCTAAAACCTTAAAATCTTAAAATCTTAAAATCTAAAAATCTAAGAATCTCAAAATCTCAAAATCTAAAAATCTTAAAATCCTAAAATATTAAAATCTTAAAATTTTAAAATCTTAAAATGTTAAAATCGAACAATCTAAAAATCTTAAAATCGCAAAATCAAAAAATCTAAAAATCTCATATCTCATAATTTTAAAATGAAATATCAAAGTTGTGTGGCTCAATTACTGCGCTCCATAATCCATTGACAGTTGGATCAGTTCGGGCTAGTGTTACTCAGTCGCAAGGTTACTGATCAGCAGAAGGTGCCACATATATTGTAGGGTTGTGACATTCTCACTGCCTCACGATGGCCAATTTGAGATCGCGCAGCTTCTACGCCGACTGCCGAAACATTTTATTGGTACCTACGGTAGTTCAATTTCTTCACCACAGACTCCGGCTATACGCTGATCTGAAATCCAGTACCCAGTAAAATCAAAGCAAACAATCTATACCATCTATAACAAAAACAAAACAAACTTTTTAACAGTTTTGTTTTGTTAGAATTATTTCGTTTTCTTACGCAGATTTAGCCTCCCAGGGCATTATACCAATTTGTTATAAGTATGTTAAACAATTATCCAAATGACAACGTCTTTAAAAAAAATCTATCATAATGAGTAAGTCGTAACAAGGATTGTTATGGTTTTGTTATTTTTATGTTATACCCTTCTGGTCGGGTCACCCGACCAGAAAGAAGCAACAAAAGAATTTCATGTTTTGTTATTCAGTTGCGCTGTTTTCATATCAAGGGTTGTTAGAAATAATGACAAAAAATCCTTTAGAGGTAACAAAAACAAACCGAATTATGATATGGTTATAACAAAAACATAATTAGCTTTGTAACAGTTTTGTTACCATGTAACAAAACCATAACAGCTATTGTTACAACTTTCCGCAGACTGAGCGTTGCAGGTCATTATATCTTATTTTGTTATAAATGTGTTATACTATTTGGAAGATTAAAACGTCTTTAACGAAGTTATATCATAATAGTCATCACAAAGCTTGTTATCATTTTGTTATATTCATTTTATTTACTCGGGCAGTTACGCTGTTTTTATAACAGGCTTTATTAGAATTTAGATCGAGGATGTAGTTAAAATAACCTAAATTGTAACAAATAATTCTCAAGAGGTAACACAATTATGGCAAACTATCATAAAGATATAACATACACAAAACAAACTTTGTGACAGTTTTGTAACGATGTAGCAAAGTCATCAGCTAGTGATGGAATAAATTATTTTTTTTTTACGCAGATTGTGCTTCGTGGGGCATAATATCTCAATTTGTTATAAGTATGTTATACAATTATCCAGATGAAAACGTCTTCAACAAATTTATATCATAATCAGTTTGTCGTAACAAGGTTTGTTATATTTTTTTTTATTTTTATGTTATACCCTTCTGGTCGGGTAGCTTGGTGAGAATGGCCGTTTTTGGACCGTACACAGAAAAAAAGGCGTCCCGAAAATGAAAACAGACCGTGAACTAGTTCATGATTACGTTATTCAGTTCACGGTGTATTTTGACTTGTTCTCGAATTCATGACTGCAGTTCACGGATCTGGGCACGGATTTTTTTCTGTGTAGATTGTTCATTGGTATCATTTGAAAAATTTGCTTGCTCGAAGATCGAAACACGCTGGAACATGACGCCAATGACTGGTTAACTAGCATTTTATTAGCAAATGAATTGATTCATTGCCTTGAGCCAAATCAATGATATTCAATACAAGGAGCAAAAATACGAGAACAATGTCAAACGACAGGACATTCAACTGTACATTCTTATGATCTCCCCATCCACATATGATTCCATTCTCCCATCAAGGAGTATTGTTCCCTGGAACTACCTCATGGCAAAAACGACAATCTAATGTTCAACATTGTTATCATTGTTCAAGATAGATAAGCCACAGATTTCAATTACTTCACTGCCAACCGAAACGCCCATTCACATCTTGAGACAATGTCACCTTATGTGAAGCTCATTCCAAAGTTATTTCATCAATAACTTGTTAAGTCTACACTGCATCAAGCTCCAACCGACAGCAAGTGTGCTAATTACTAATGTAAAGAGCCTTCTCCCTTCCGCCTTCCACCGTCACTCGAAAAAGCAATTGACAGAGCTCATTTGTATGCTGATCGGAAAACAAGAATGGACTGGATTTTCTCACTTTTCCCTCCAATGCTGCTCGACTTGTCCTTCTGTTAGTCGGACAAAAAGCCCTCTGTAAAGCCTCTTTCTCGTTCGTCTTGACTTTTCTTCATTATTCCATCAGAAAGGCAAGCCTAGTCAGCCACTGCTGAGTGGTAGATGAGGCATTGCAAATCCAGTGGAGGGCGACCTTTCCGGTGAGCGTACACCTGAGAAGCAGCAAGGCAAGGGCAATTGAGAAATAATATTAATTGTTCATTGATTGGAAAGTTCTAATTGGATAGCACTGGATCTGGGCCGGGTCTTATCGCAGGCCACTTGAGCCGGTTTAATTGCGCAGTCAAGTGGATGCTTGCAATTGGTGCTGTTTCTACTTTTGCTGGGAATGCAACTGCGTCTGCATCATCATCATCTCTTCAAACTGTACGAGTCGATGATGATGATGATGATGATGATGATGATGGTGGTTGGAATTGATAACATAACGGGTCGGCCGCTTCCGGAATCGGATCATCCGAACAATTGGAGACCAATAAATCCAGGTTGAAGTGTTTGGTTGGAATGATGAAACTAATTGCTTCCCTGATTGTGAGTGGAACTCGCAAGATTGCATGGATTGATAACAGTTTGAGATTCCAATGGTGGAGAATAAAATTAGTCTTGTCTCGGAAAGTAATCTAGGAGAGAGTCAAGCTTACTTTTGCGGTCTTGGAGCTAAGCCATCTGGATGGTGATACAAACTGAAACGGAAAACCTTACCCCAGAGTGCGCTAGCTGGGGTAGTAAAAAATCATACGTTATTGCACCATCGGTTGCTTTCGTCGCTCGTTGCTTTCGTGTCGACACAATTTCAAGTCAAGGAATTTTCCGCAACAAGAAAATGTAACCATGTGAGGACAGTTTTCATTCGACATTAACTAGCAACTGGGGACCGAGAACAGACACAGGATGGTGCTATGCAGTACATGCTGGCTTGGTTTTGTTTCACACGAAGCGGGACAATGTAATTTGCACTTACATTGTTAGAGTCACTTTTTCAGCGGCAAATAATCACAAATGGGAGAAAAATGTTCATCTTTCGTGAGAACCTACTAGGATTTAACGTCCCAAATCAATTATCCCAAATTTCCAAAATCATGATGCTACAATTTGGATTATCCCTGGTCGACCAATGTTGACTCCCAAGTTGAAACCATCCGAGCTCATTAGCGGCAAATCGTAAAATCTCGCTCGACAAATTTCACTCGTGAGTGTTTTCTGCGGTTGCGGCTGGACTCAGCGGTCCTTATAGATAGGTCCATGCTTCAACCGATGATTACGCGTGAATGTTCGCTGAAAAGTTCCGGGTTGTGGATGCGTTGGGATTAGAGTTTCATGGCAGCTCAACGAAATTGAATTTCCACTTGCATGGAGAAACCGGTTCCATTGAATTGCAGGCCCATCCATCGAAACATTTCCAATACAGAACCAGGCAGGTCCATCATCCTGCATGGGGAGAGGGAGAGAGAGAGCGAACTGAAATGAGAGCATTGAAGTTAGGGAAACTATGAGTTTCTATTAAATCCATTGGATATTTTCCTTCTGCCATTATTGGCAAACTTTTCCAATTTTCTAGCTGTCGCGAGGGTCCTATTGCACAGGAAATGACTTCTGTTTGAAGCGTTTGTTCTCGGTTCGTCGGGGGAAGAATTTAATACGTCGAATACTTTCGGGTACTGCTGGAAGATTTGTTGGATATTGGAAGTCATGTTTTGTTATTTCTTTGTTTGGTTACGAAGCTGGATGGTTGAGCACTATTGCGTTGGGCAGTAAAGATGATTCAAAGCAAAATAAATTGTATTTACAAATAAAAGAAGCCAGCGCCTGAAATTAGACAATGAGATCAGAGCAGGTGGTGCTCAGTAGCTGACGTGAAGTCTACCCAAGCGGACATCAAACATATACAGCAAGGGGTCAGCATTGATTTCTTGTCACTTCCCCAAAAATTACAAAGATTAGTGTGATTATTGATGATTGCTTATGATTACTCATAATTATTCGTGATTACTCATGATTTCTCATAATAACTTGATGATTACTTGCGTGATTTTTTGATTACTCAGTGATTAAAAATATTATTGTGATTACTGACGATTACATAAGTATTACTCATGATTATTTTCGATAACTCATGATTACTCATGATTACTTCATGATTACATGCGTGATTCTTGATTACTTCCCTTTCATTCGTTGTCAACTCCAACTGATCCTATAAATCCAATTTTTGATCGATTCCGATTATGTTGATTTCAAATGATAGGTACAAATATAAAGTTTTTTTTAATACGTACAGACCGGATTTGTTGATTATGGCCATCAGGAACTTGCTCGAACTGGAAAAAAGCTGGTTCATTTCCAACCTAACATAATCTTGAGCACGACAAACCACGAAGATTGAGCCGTCGAAAACATGGCTTTGGTGCAAATACTAAATAAAATCGGTGCCAATTGAATGATCAAATCCTGCTAAAATTACTTTTTATGATATTCTGGGTTGCTTGGAACCAGTAATGTTTGTATCAAAGATATTAATATGGAAAATTATTTTCGAAAAAAAATTACATACGCAATTGATTTACTGGTACTGAGAACGTCCCGATTATTTGACTCGGGTTACAGAGCAGAAAGGTTCCCAAAGTTAGCCTCAAGAGGGGACTTTTTCCATTTGGAGCAAGTGTCTCGATGCCCACGTTGATCAAATCCGGCTTTTCTGTAAATAGCTTTAAAGTGGATATTTAAATTTCACCATTTTGATGGGAGCACAATTCCAATCGATTTGAAAAATTGGCTTTTTGGGACTAGTTAAAATGAACAATGTGGGTGAGGAAGTAAACAAGGTAAAAAGAGTAGGGGGAATACGAATCCACAGGTCGTGGCAGGGCCCCATCGGTTTCGATGGACAGCTAATACATGAAGAAGCAGCCCCGTACGAGCAAAGGGAATTCGTTGGCGATGTGGGGGGACTGGTTAGCAGTTGGACTCGGTTAGTTTTATCCGGAAACCCGCCAACATCCTAGTGCGCCCCAGAAAAAAGGGAGCCACCTTGCTTTCTTAAAATATAAGCAAAAGTCCAAGCCTTCACCCATTTGATCGTCTGTTCTCCATGTTAGGGGCGGCTCAAAACAGCGTCTGTTCTCCATGTTAGGAGTGGCTGAGTCACCGTCTTGTTAGTGCGCCCAGGACTCTAAATGAAAAAGCCGAAAGTCCTGGTGGTGCTTGGGACTGTTAAACAGCAGCATCACAATGGTCCTCCTGCGATATAGTGGGGTTGGTTGCGGGCTTTGCAAGCCGACACCATTAAAAAGGAATTGCAAAGAATAACCCAACAAACACCAAGGGCGACTAGGTCGAGCTTGTTCAAACAAATTTGGAGCTATTCTAGAAGAAACAGCTGAATAGCTTCTAAAATTTGCTTGAACAAGCTCTAATTCAACACCGATGTTTGTTGGGAATACACAAGGAAGAAATGCGAACTGAACACCGGCATGGACCTAGCCTTACGCATGTAATAATAAGTAATCTTGAAGTAATCATGAGTAATCATATAATCATCTGTAATTACAATAACCTTTGTAATCACTGTGTAATCAAATAATCTCGCAAGGACTCATATATTATCATCAACAAGTAATCATGAGTTATCATAAGTAATCATCAATAATCATAATAATCTTTGTATCTTTGAGGAAGTGACAAGTAATCAATGCTGTTGGAATCCCTTTAGTTGAAACAAAAACCCTTAATTTATGAATTTGTAATATATATGTGCAAATTAAAATGGTTTCTTTCCATTATGTTTTGCTTAATAAATTACTGTTATCGTTTCAGTGAATGTCCGAAATAAGTCGCTAGCGATGATTGATTTCACCATCGGTCCTTAAGTCATACTATAAAGTGTCTGAAGAGGTGTACTGTATAGCGCGTCGGATGCGCTATGTAGCGTATTACTCATCTTATTTTTAAACCATGTACAAGTATAATATTAATTAATTTATTTTATTTATTTATTACTTAATTATAGTATACAACGGAATTTAGGGTAGGCGGGTGCGATAGTTTCTGCGTTGGTCTGGAGACACAATTTTGGATAATCTTTATAGAGTATTACCCACAGGTAACACTATTTCCCCCTGTGGCTGGGTACTTTCGCGGGGGGATATATGGTGGTTTTACGATTACTTATGATGAGTTACGATAACTTAGTTTCCCGTTTCTTTCTTTCGATTCTTATTCTTTCCTTTTACTGATTTGATTCCTTGATTATTTATGTTCTTCGCTTCCCCTTCCCCGCGTTTGTGGTCCTTGGGTTATCTGTTTCCTCCTTGGTCATCTTACTTTGGGTTCCTTATTTTTTGTCTCCTGTCTCTATACTAATTTTGGCTTCCCCTGTATTGTACTTTTTCTTGCGTTTTTTCTTCGTTCTTTGTGTTGATTACTTATGACTACTACCGATTATCAGAGATTACTTATGATTATTTATGATTAGTAATGATTACTTATGATTACTCCTGATTATTGTGTTTACCTACGATTATATGATTACTTTGCGGAATTAAAAGTAATCTCTGATTACTTGTCACTTCAAAACTTGTTGGAAACCCCTTGATTTAAGGGAAGTAATCAAGAATCACGCTTGTAATCATAAGTAATCATCTGTAATTACAATAATCTTTGTAAGCACTGAGTAATTAGTAATCAGAGTAACTTTGGGGGAAGTGACAAGTAATCAATGCTATTGGAAACCCCTTGCCTTAAATTGGACATTGCTACCCAAAACCCTAAGTAATTAGACATAGTGGGTGCTTAACAAGCAAAATAGCCCCCTCCCCGAAGTAATACCGAAAGGTGGTTCCGGGGAGGGTCCAGGGCTTAAGGCACGGGTGGGTTTTTGGTGGGAGGAGTTGGCACGCTCATCCACACACCCTGAGTTCTTCAAGTGTCTGGTTGCAGATTTTCCATCCCGTCAAAAAAAAAAAAAAAAACAAAAAAAGGGCATACGCCGAGTTTGGCAGGAGAAAATTTGTGTGTATTGGCACCAAACTGTACAACGAACTTCCACTGAGATGTAAAAATGTTGTTGGTCCATACATGTTCAAGAATATTCTGAGAAAACATCTGAAGGATCGAATCTCTTTAAAAGATGTCAGGCCATACCAAGGGTTCTGGACTTTGGTCTGGTGAACTCCAGCCTTCTGTCAGCTTTATAACCTTTACAATACTCCGTCATCGCTTTATGGTCTCCGAAACAACGAGCTGTTCATCAGCTCCTTGTCAAGCATGCCAAGGATTCTGGACTTTGGTCATAGCCAGTCTTCTGTTAGGTAAGATAGAGCTGATTATGTTTGGCCGAAGCCACCAATGATACTGCATTCTGAAGTTCTACAATCCTTCCAGCTTTGCCACCTTTACCACACTCCGTCATCACTACGTAGATTCCAGAACGAGGAGTGCTTCATCAGATCCCCGTCAGCCGTACCAGAGATACTGGACTTCGGTCTGGTGAAAACCAACTCTCTGTCATCTCTACAACACTCACAATACTCCTGCCATCGCAATGTGGTTTCCGAAACGACAACCTGTTAATGAGCTTCTTGTTAGTCACGCCAAAGATTCTGAACTTCGGTCTGGCCAAAGCCAGCCTTCTGTTAGGTAAGTTAGAGCTGTATATGTCTGGCCGAAGCCAGCAATGGTACTGCGCCCTGAAGTTCTACAAACCTTCCAGCTTTGCAATAATCACTACACTCCGTCATCACTATGTGGATACTAGAACGACGAGCTGCCCATCAGATGTCTGTCAGCCATATCAAGGAAGCCGGACATCGGTCTGGCGAACATCAGCCTCCTGTCAGGGTATTCATTATCGCGTTGTGAACTCCGAAACGACTTTTCATCAGATTTCTGTCACCCATGCACAACCCATGGTCATTTATAGCCTTATGCATTATAGAATCAACCATGTTTCCTGTTAGTTCTTAAGCTTTAGATTGAAGCTACATTTCGCACTTCCTTAAAAGAGTTAAAACTCACTGGAAGTGCACTGTAATGTATCTAATATTTTAAAACATATGAAGGTTTTGTGCCTACACCGTGTCCAATATATTCTCATGCAAAATAAAACTCTATTTATTTCAAATCGATAATCCAGATTTTATTGATAACATTACCCATTATATTGCAATATAATACTGATCAACTACAGCATATGTTTTGGAATAACACCGCCTTTAACCTTCTTGACCAGCTCCAAACGTTTTTTCGAAACCATCACAGGCGGCACGCACGACTTCCATCGGCATTTCGTCCCAAATTCCTTTGATTACGGTTTTGAATTGGTTCATATTAGACGCCCTGTGGTCATTTATTTTTGCCAGCATGTATGACCATACGAAATAATGCAAGGGATTCAGATCTGGTGAACTGGGAGGCCATTCATTATTGTCCAAAAAGTCCGTCAAATTTTCTCGGTACCAGCCCTGAACGAGATTTGCAGTATGCGATGGCACTCCATCCCGCTGAAACACATAGTGATCATCTCCAAACACCTCTTGACGGCTTGACAACTTTCTCCAAAACTTCCGTTTTATTATATTCGGCATTCACTTTAACGCCTTTTTCGATGAAAACCAGTGGTAATTTGCCTCGCTTGCAAATTCCTCCCCAAACCATCAGTGACGCAGCACTTTGGAACCGTGGAATATTCCTCAGAACTACCTGGAATAGTTCTCGAAGAGAGAGCCCACAATCTGTCGTTCTTGACATTGTGGGATTGTTGCAAGACGAATAACTTTTCGTCGGAAAAGATAAATTCTTCCCCACCGTGTCGCGACAAAACTCCTATACTCAGTAAACCTTACGTTTCTTGAAACCTTGGAATCCGAGGTCAAATTGTGAATTGAAGATCTCAAAACATATGCTCAGCGGCCATTTTACGTACAGAGCGCTGTGATTTTCGTCTAATCCATTCCCTGACCACTTTAACGACTCGTGCAGTCCGCACCGTAAGGTCGACGGGACTCTTCCCGGCAACCCACCGCCAAGGGGCAACGGTCCTTCGGGTTGGTCGGAACCCAAAATCCCCGGTTTTAAAAATTTCTGAAAATAGCGCCCGGTCGCACACCTTTCAAACATTTTTTTATCACCACAGCACGAAACTCCTTCATCGCTGGTAAAAGATAAACACCGAATGAAAACAATCGGACATAACCTAAAAGCGTTGGTTTAAACCAACCCCCCCACAACATGACAGATTAACTTAGTTTCGTGTTAACCACTTATAAATCGTAGATGTCGCCCCGCAACGTAAACATTGGGGTCGTCCCTGGTAGATGCACCTCTGTTTCTATTCGGAGGAGTATGTTTTTGTTGCGTCATGAGTGGTTGCAAAACAACAAGCAAGCGTAGCATATCAAAAGAGTCTATTTTTATATTCATGATATAATTTCAGTTATAAGTAATTTAAATATTGAAATAAATATTTCACGCGGCTTTCCTCCGAGCAAAAGTACAACCGCAGCGTTTCGAAAGTGTTACACCGCGTTGTAGTTTGTGAACATTGCGTCGCGCGGTGTATTGTATCCAGTAAATCTGAGAATAATTGAAAGCTATTGATTGGCCATAGAAACCGTTTAAACAATGTTTTTTTTTTTTTGCTTACTGAGGTACCTCCTGAAAAAGATTTACATTTGCGTTGGGAGGAAACGTGATGTCAAAATACATACATGTATTTACTATCTTTTTACGTGAGGGAGAGCGGGAATTGAAATGGCATAGAATTGATACAGAGTTTCAATAAAATGTTTGTGATTCTGTGATTCTTTTCCGAGTGTGAATATGATTTACCTCAACAGTAACGTTGTTAACCGAAGAGAAATATATAATAAGATAAATTAAAATGCAATAATGTAAAATCTATTAAAAAGAATGAAATTGTTACCTGTGTTTAAAAAAAATACATGAAGGAACTCGAATCTGTCGATATGATAACGGGCATCGGAGATATTACGATGAATGGCGCATCACTTTGTGAATTCAGTGAAATGCCTCCTACTTAAGGCATCTCATAAAGTTCTCGAGACAAATCGGTTTTTCGGAAGTAGATTTTCCAGATTTTGACTGGTACGAGTATATCTTGTTTATAAATACCTAGTTCGAAAAAGGACGAATGGTGACAATTTAATGAAAAACCGTTGACATGACTTAAAAAAAAACTGAATTTTTTGGAGACAATTATTACTTCTCTCTGTTAAACAAACTTACCGTTAAAAAGTTCTTAAGTTTTTATTGATTTGGTTCAAGTGATATTTTTTTATATGATGCAATAATTTTAAAAACAGCCTTTACAAACACATTCAGGATGAAAGAATACCTGAGACTTAGATTGCACGTAGAAATTTCAAGCGGTTACTGTCAAATGTGTTTAAATTGTAGTCCTATTTAAACAGATATGCATTCATGTTTCCAGTATTATTATCCTGTATTTACTAAATTCAAAAAAAGCAACGATCGAATCATCTGTTCAACAACTGATATTGTCTCATAAAAGCAAAGTTAAAATGATGTTTTCCATAAAATATTTAATTAAGCTGGAACTCAAATTTAAAATGAGATGTGTAGGTTGGATCAATCGTTGCGAAATAATTCTGTTCATCACCGAAAATCAACACACAAACAGTTTGTTTGAAGTCTCAATTCCATTCCAGCAATCGAAATTGACTAACCATCAGGAAACGTCCAGTCACACAACCCCCAACAACAACAACCATCGTCGAAACGGATTTAGTTTAATTTATAGCCTCCAAATCAGAACCATCACACACGCTCAGACACCGATTCACCACCCTACTGCTGCCGTTCATCGCTATCCTGCTGTTGTCATTCCTAGAGCTGCACTCGTGGCATCCGCCGCAGTGTTATCGCAATGACCATCTCACCTCCGTTGTTGTTCTCAGAAAATGACCTAAAATTGCACCTAGAGAGTGCCATGGGAGAAACACCATCGAAACCGTGGTCGTCGCATTTCGAAATCCAATATCTCTACCGCTCGTTGCGCTTGATGACCGCAAATGATTCCAACATCCAGTGAGCTTCACGAACAGTTCCGTTAGCTGCCATTGCGTGTCCCAACTCCGGGTGCAATTCTGTGCGTTAGTCCGAGCATCATTCGCTTGCCATTGTTCTATTTGTACATCACAAACCCTTTGGCATATCATCGGCCTGCTGCGACGCGAACGACATGGTCTCGGGATAATTTTACGCTTGTTCGCTGTAAAGAGGGATAAATAATAGTTTGAAAAATTCCTCCTCCTTCCCTCTTTCGGATCCACACTCCTCGTAGACCGAAGTCAATTCCCTCATCGTCGGGAATAATTTGCGATCATGATGATAATCTGCTTTTATCTTCTCGGTGCTATCTTAATGGGATTCTGCCTGCTGTCCATCGACCCCAATCAGCCGGTCGGACCGGAACAGGCAAATATTGTATAATTTTCAATCCTTGCGCCATTGGCCATATTTGGATGGTTTATGAATCGATCGGATTTGGCAGAAACACGTCGGGCGCGATGGTCAGTCGCTAAACGAGTTGAAGATATCCAGCCAATCTCATGATTGGAGGCTGAATCGGCTTTAACGGTGGCTACATAACCTATCGAGCGTGGAGCCAAACTGAGCTGCCGCCCTTCGAGAGCAATTAGTTCAAGAGGATTAGTGGAGATGAGAGCCGTTCTTCGTCGGATCAGTTGCTGTCGAGTGTTAGCGTTGCTGAGGGCTGCTTTTGGCACCTTGCCGGGAAGGCTGCGATTTGTGGGGCAACAATCGTGTGCTTCTTCATTTGCATACCGCAAATGAGTTTTTGAGATTGTGTTCGCCGCGAATCTGATAATTATCACGTTTATTTATTTTGAAATCACAGCAACCGGATATACAAGGTACCGAGAACACCTCTGCACTCCCACGAGAAATCACTGGGATGTTGGATAAAATGGTTGGGTTTGCAGCGGTATCCGTTTCGGTAAACGGTGTGCTGAATTCAACTGACGTCAGCAGTGAATAAGATATTTAATTATGTTCCAGATTTATTCTTTGTAAAAATATGCACATTGAAGTTATTCAAATTTTGACACCGATTTAAACCAACAGTATGGATGCTGTTGGGGCCACTCACATGTGCTGGTTATTTATTTCTATGGAATACAAGAATATGTTGAGATATCCAATTTGACGACCGATTTAAACGAACAGTAAGGATGCTGTTGGGGCCACTCACAAATTTAGATTGTTTATTTCGCCAGAATACAAATGTTTTATTTCAATGGAATACAAGAATACGTTAAAAAAATCTAGTTTGAGGACGATGTGTAAACTAATAGTAAGGATGCTGTTGAGGCCTCTCACAAGTGAGGGTGGTTTATTTCAATGGAATACAAGAATACGTTTAAAACATCGAGTTTGAGTACCGATTTAAACTAACAGTAGGGATGCTGTTGATACCCTTCACAAGTGTGGATGGTTTATTTCACCAGAATACAAAAATATGCTAAATCATCGAGTTTAAGGACCGGTTCAAACCAACAGTAAAGATGCTGTTGGGGCCACTCACAAGTGTGGATTGTTTATTTCACCAGAATTACAAATGTTTTATTTCAATGGAATACAAGAATATGTTGAGATATCCAATTTGACGACCGATTTAAACCAACAGTAAGGATGCTATTGCGGCCACTCACAAGTGTGGATTGTTTATTTCACCAGAATACAAATGTTTTGTTTCAATGGAATACAAGAATACGTTAAAAAATCTAGTTTGAGGACGATTTAAACCATCAGTAAGGATGCTGTTGGGGCCACTCACACGTGTGGGTGGTTTATTTTAATGGGATACAAGAATATGTTGAATATCCAATTTGACGACCGATTTAAAGCAACAACAAGGATGCTGTTGGGACGACTTCCGAGTGTGGGTGATTAATAGAAAAAGATCTAATGTTACACAGCAATAACACATCTGCACTACCTAGAATCACCCTCCCTAAAACCCTGAAGCAGATAAAAAGAAAAAATTAAAATATCATAGAAGACAAAAATGCTATTAATACAAATTCCCAACTTTGAATGATGTACATGGCATTTTAAGAAACAATTAATTTAGTTGACCATGTAAAAAGTGGCTACAGTATGTCAATACGAGAACATAATACGCGTATGTACGAAATATATCTGACATCCACTGGTTTGTTACTGAAGAAATATAATTAGATAAAATGTACTAATATATCCTAAAAGTCTTGGAAAAGCTTAAAACAGAAAATATCATTCCGAATATCAAAAATAAAATTTCAATGAAAGATATTTTCTATAAGACGTGTTGTTCAAACATGTCTTTATACTGTTCTAGTTACATTTCTATGATAGCAATTGGAGTGATCGAAGAGCCCAGTGTGATGGTTTCTGAAAAAAATGGCTTATTTAATTATTATACTACTAAACACAATAATAAAATATAATCCTATGCTGCCTACTAGCCATTCTTTTAAGAATATAGTAGTTAATGTTCAGAAAAGCAAATTCAAAGTAAATGTTATGCTGAAATGCTGAAAAACAAATTCAGCCTTTTATCCATGTCATGTTGTTCCAGGCTCCTGAGATAAATGGTTTTGGAATGCAAAGATGATTCCAAAGCCTGCTGAAATCATTAATTGATATGAGAATAGAAAATTATATCATATGATTTATAGGTCGCACCCCCCTCACTTCGCTATGGTCAAAATGACAACATTGCCCAGGCTACGCCAACCAGCGATTCCATGTTTCAGCTGGCAGTCTTTTGTGATCAGTATGACTCGTGAAGGCGTGAGGTAGGAACCTGTGTCAGGACCAGAGGTCGGTTGCACCCTCCTTCGAAGTTGTCAATTCAACCTTTGAAACCCCATTGCTAACACCATCCTGCTTTATTAAGATTAATTAAGATTTTATGAAAGCTACAAAAAATCAATTTGGTTTTATTATGGCTTCAAGAGGTGCCAATAGGTTTCATATTTTAGCCAGGTTTATGAGAACCTTCACAGCTTGTTTTTAACAATCTTAAAACCTCGTTTCTCAAATTCAATTAACTCCTATCAAAGGTTTTATTTCGACTTTATGAACTCGTAAAATGCTGTATTGAAATGCCGTTTAGGACTCATTAATTTTATCCTATTATGGTCAGCTGAAAAAGCATTTTAAAACAATTTTGCCTCCAGTAAATACATTGAACGGCAAATTAGTATCGCAAGAAGTCACCAAAAAAAAAATAGTTTAATTATAGTCATTGCGAAAAATAATTGGCTTGCTATGGCAAAGCAGTGATTTTTTTTCCAATCGCCATATTGAAATGTAAGAAATAATTGAAATGTGGAACAAAAATGCATAAAATTTTTAATGGTATGCAAATAAACTGTAGATCGAAGACTTATTTCGGCATTCTTTTAGATAGTCTCATCCAATTACTAGCAATTTTCAGGAAATTCATGATTAATTTAACGAATATATTTGTTTTAATTTGATTTATGTTGTTGTAAATTCGCATAATTTCCGAGGCTCATTAATTTTCTGCTCTTATCGTGCCAATATTCACCTTAAATATAATTGCGAACATAATTTGGAGCATAATACGCTGTAGAAAACACCATTTGTTTTGGATATTTTGCTATCAAACAGAATTTCCCGCAACACTAGACGTTTTTTTTACTTCTGAATGAATCAGAAGAGCAGAGAATCGAATAAAGCATAACAACAAAAACCAACCTTGATTTCACAGTGAAGTTTGACAGCTATGGCCATTTGGCCGCATTCTAGTTTTAATGGCAGCCAATAGGTTTTATGAAGTTTCTCAAGTGGTCATAACATCTTTCGCTAGAACATTTTCAAAATCTTTATGTTCTTATAAAGGTTTTATTGACTTGTTTTCACAACCGGCTATAGAGAGGGCCATTTTGTACAAATTTCGGCTTAAAAAAGCATAGAGGAGGTGTTGGTAGACAAAACAGTTTTGAATGTAGTTTTATCAACAAAGCCGGGAGGAGTGCTATACGGCTGGAATAAAACTAAAATTGTTACTTGGGTTTGATTGAATTTATTTTCTCATCTCTTTCAACTCATTCTTCTGTGCTAAAGGACGCTTGCATGTGGCGGTCTCAGGGGACAGAAATTTACATGACATTTTGGTAGCGTGTAGGATCAATAGGTCCGTGACTTTTTCAATGAAATATAGGTGTTGGGGTTTAAAAATAACAAACAAGTAGGGTGTGTGTCCCGTAACTCAGCCTAATATGCAACGATCGATTACATTTTTGATCATAACTCATGAAGTATGGTAGCTGTGTGCGATATTGAACTAGATTTACACTTGCTTAGATTGCTTGTTTAATAAGTCGTTTAATAGTATGTATCACAAAAAGTTACACAACTCATTTTTTTTAAGTCAGAAACTTACGAGGGATATGGATGTAATGTTGGTCCATAGTCACCAAATTGGGTCTATTCGTCCCATTCCACAGTGGTCCAGTAAGCTACTTTAGGCGGACATGAGGTTTTCGATGGAAATTTGTGGTTTTAGAGCTTTGGTTACTTTTAAGAACTTGTTGCAATTTTGTTGTACTACAATTTGTATGAAAATATTGATTTCTTGCATTAAATGCAAGAGTGGCGTATACCATTGACACAACAAGCTTTGCTGAAATCTCCACGTTTACACCTCTGATATTCGCTTTCGTTGGCTTCATTTTTTTAATATTTTCCTCCATTTTGCTAACCTCCTTTTTGTCAGCTGCGTATTTTTTTTACAGAATATCAGTTTGATTGGACGACAAAGTGATACTGAAGATGGTAGCTCATTATTCCAAATCACTTCTTCGTTTTCGTCTCCAATCCGCCGTCGAATGGCTCGGATCGGAACCAAGGAAATTGCAAAAATATGTGAATAACTATATTCTTGCAGCTCACCATCGCTATCTCGTCGATAAAAACCTGTTTATATCTTTGGTAATCAAATGGTTGTATTGAAATGCAATTTTATGATCTAGTTTTGTATAATACCTTGAATGGTTAACTTGAATCAAATCACCGTGATTAAAATCTATATCAAGGAACATTACGAGGCGTTGAACTGTGTGATTTATTAGTGATTGCATCGAGACTTGGGCGCATGATGATTTTATCGAGATTCCTTTTGTCGTCAAAAAAGAAGAAGTGTAATTAAGAAATTTCAGTGTATTATTCTAACGTTAAACTTAATAAATTGCCGTCAGGAAAAGCATCTTGTTTAGCCAACAAAACTTTGTTATAACATGGATATAAACAGATGCCTTTATTAAGGGTTGTCATCCGCATATCCTGATATTTCATTTTTGAAAAATTGTTCCTGCAAATAAATCCTAGTGCTTCTTCCGCAGAATATTCTCTGTAGTATGTCACGGACAGACTCTGACACTGATCCTGGACTTCGTGCGAGATTTTCCATTTGTTTTCCGCTTGAGCGATATCCACTGCGATTGATATTCAGAGCAGTTGCCATACCGAGTTACTTATTCGTATTTTCCGTTAACTCCTCCAAGCGACGCTGTTTGCTTCCTCGGCACAATTCGAAAAATGGTTTCAGCTTTCGTTTCTTCTCGGTCTTCTTGGTTTTGAGCACAATCTTCCCATTTAACCAGACTGAATTCGTCGTTAAAAAACGGTCCTTCGAGCGACAATTTTTCAACCATAATTTTCTGAACGTCAGAGCGAAACACTTTAACCGTTTTTGTGATCTAACACAATCAGTATCAATAATGGGAAACCGTTGACGAAAAAAAATGTTAAAATAGGGTAACGGGATGTAATGTCAGCCTAGCTCCTTCATTCGGCCTATGTACCAAAAATGTCATTAATTCGCCGATAACCAACAAAATTATATTCCTATCAGGATGACCGATTTATTTCAAAGCAATTGAGAAATTATTCATTAATTAATAGTTGTTCACTTCCGCGTAATTTTCGATTTCCTCAACTTTTTAGACAATATGACTTCACTGGTTAATCTGAACAAATTATCTACACGATCTTCGAATGATCTTAATTTGCAGAAATTGAACCTATAAACCGAATAATACAGCCAAGATGTACAGAAAATAGTCACACGTTATAAACTAACAGGTCACATAGGTAAAATAACAATGATTTAACAAGAAAACCATAGACCCAATGTTAGGAACATATTTTTTTACACGTTTTCAACTATGGCCTGTTATATGGAAAGCGTAGTAAAAATGTTGTTATTGGTAAAATTAACAATAAAAATGTCTGAGTTTAGGTTGAAAATTTTCCATATGGGTCATTTTAACACAAACTAAAGGAACAAAATCTGTGTGGAGTGAATTATAATGTTTTGATTATCAAATGGTCGCTAAGTCATATGTGAAAATCACTCAAGTGTTTCTAAGCAGTTTTAGTATAGTTTGATTTATAAAATTGTTTGTTGGGTAGAGCGAATACAGTTGGAAACGCATTGAATCAGAAAATCAGAAAGAAAAAAATCGTACGAAGACAACATTTAATAACAAATCTGTCGAATGGGACGAACTTGCATCCATGAATAGACACAATTTGGCGCTTATAGACCGACATTACATCCATATCCCTCGAAAGTTTCTGACTTTATAAAATGAGTTGTGTAACTTTTCGTCTAAGCAAGTGTATCACTAGTTAAATATTGCTTCCAGCTCAAATACTTTATGAGTTATAGTAAAAAATATAATCGATTGTTGCATATTAGGCTGAGTCAAGGGACACATACCCTATTCAATTTTTTTCTTTTCTATGAGAAGGTTTGCCAAATCTCGGCGTGATACTTCCATGTTGAAAACTCACTATAAAATGATTTTTTCCCCCATGACTTCTTTGGTTTCAAAGATCAGATAATTGAAAAAAATAGTCTACTGAGCCTTTTTCTATGAAAACACGTGGTAGTTGTCATACACTGAACAGAGATAGCCATGATTTATGTGTGTTTTGATTCTATTTGAACTCCTTACGCATGTTTTTATTGACAACTGTATGTTACAGAAAGTAGCTTTGAAAAAGATAGAAAAGTATCATCTCTCCCAAATTCTCCTTAAACGTACTCTAAGGTGTGTTGAATCAAGTTATGGTATGCCATATTTTTTTCAGGTGCTCCATTTCAAGTTGTAAGGCCTATAGTATGGCGTAAATTTAACTGAAAATTTACTATAATAAGAAAACAAGAAGAAATTCAACTATGGTGTATCCAGCAACATTGTAGCAGATGTCAACACAAACAAC
The DNA here is from genome assembly GCA_024533555.2 of Aedes koreicus. NCBI lineage: Eukaryota > Metazoa > Arthropoda > Insecta > Diptera > Culicidae > Aedes > Aedes koreicus. The sequence continues at coordinate 1,320,617 of JAHHFK020001972.1, read as the reverse complement.
TTTTTAGAACATAGCTAGCTGGTAAGATTAAAAAATGAAGGACTTTTAGTTGAAAAACGATTTTTTACTAAGTTCGGAATTATCGCAGTAGGCTTTGAAGCTAGAAAAAAACATGTTCTACAAAGTTTTTATAATAATAATTCCTACAACTTTGCCGAACATACCATCTCACGATATTTGCTAATAAAAAAATTAGCGTACACGCCACTCTTGCGTTTAATGCAAGAAACAATTACTTTCATACAAATTGTAGTACAATAAATTTGCAACAAGTTCTTAGAAGTAACCAAAGCTCTAAAACCACAAATTTCCATTGACAACCTCAAGTAGCTTACTGGACCACTGTGCATTCGAGAGATTAAATGCTGTTTTCCTTCCATTTTTTCCTGATTTTCTGATTAAAGTCTTTGCCAGCTGAATTAACTCTACCCAACACATAATTTCACACATAAACGAAACTTAAATTTTTTTAAACATTTCAGTGATTTTCACATATGATTTACCGGTCGTTCGGCAGTGAAAACATTACTTTTTCATTTATGGCAAACTGCAGACATTGTTTGAACGCTTCGCAACTGGCATGCACCGTTGCTTGAGGCAAGAGTTTCTTGAAAGATTCAAGATTGTGACTTTGTGTGCACACTACCAAAATGTCCGCTGAGATCGACAGCGTCCTTTAGCACATAAAAATGAGTTTCGTCGAATTGCGTATGTGTCGGTTTCAGGAGACATAATTTTACACGAAATCTTTCTCTACGTTCTCCGACTATTTAAAAACACGAATTACGTCTCGTGTAAATTTCATAACTTCTAAGTGTGTGCTTCCAATTAAATTGAGCGTGTATCCCCAGGTAGGCCAGTCTTGTGATGATATGAAACAGGACAAATTTTGGCGGCACCACTCCTGTGTTGCTTTCGCTTGATGAGAAAGGGCAGAATCCTGTTTAAAACCTTCTGGAACCAATGTCGGAGCACGGAGTTACAAGGGATTCTTTAAAACCTGTTCGATTGAATAATTTAGTGTTGATTTTAACTCCTGACTCGATAAAAAGTAGTGAAAGCTTGACGTTTTGTGAAATTCCATCCCATACTATAACTTTCGACACATTTTGGAACCGCTGCACAGTCAACCAACCATTGGAAATATCTGCAAGTTCTGTTGGTTGTGAGTATTTTGCAACAGAAACATTTTTTCATTGGAAAAAAGAATATCACCGGTGCGGTATGTTGCAACAACTCCTTTACTTCGAATCAGTGCACTGTGGTACGAATAGTGAAATTTCGCGACAAAAATCGATTACTCGAAAACCATTAACTTTAGACATATGATGTCTTTGGAAGATTTTATTTTAAACAAAAGATCTATCTTTTAATGTTCATAATAAAAATTCTAACTTTATATTCTTATGATTTAGAGGAAATGATGCTCCTACAAAGTCGTAGATAACTTATTTTGATGAAACTTTGTTGAAAAAAATTAACCTTTATCTAATCTACGTATCGTTCTATAATAGTTTTTCTAACTTTCTTTAGGGTGGAAATTTAAAAAACAGTTTTTTTGCTCTAATTATTTTTTTTGTTATTTTTTTTGAATAACTTGTAAATTTTAGGGGCATAAAAGGACGCACATTTTGTAGATACAAGATGGTTGCAAGTTATTGTATGTGTATGTATGTATGGTAGCCACCATCCCTTCATGCCCTTGGCTTGGATGCAGCTCCACTTAATAGCAAGATCAAATTGAGCCACCGATCTGAATTCACAATATCGCTGTATGAAGGACCGAAAACGGAGGGGTGGACCCGTAAGCAGAGACACTCACGCGAAATCCACGGGAAATTAAGAATCTCCTTCCAACGTTACGATCCAACAATTCGAATAACCCAATTCACAATACTTATTAAGCTTGCATACAAGATGGTTGCTGGTTGCTAGTTATTGTATAAAAAAAAGTTGTAGAAGTTGAAGTGTAAAAAAAATTACGCCTTAAACAGTCAATTCAAATGTTTCTTAGTTGGTAGTACCGCCACAGATGGCGCACATAGTTGATTCCCTTACGTTTGACGTTAGCACACTACCCCCATCTGTTCAGTTTTATCGCCCATCATAGTGTGCTCAACAGATTGGGCTTCAAATGGTGAGTTGACAACTTCGAAGGAGGGTGCGACTGACCTCTCGTCCTCACAAGTTTCTACCTCACGCCTCCACGAGTCATATGATCACAAAAGACCGCCAGCTGAAACATGGAGACGCTGGTTGGCGTAGCCTGGGCAATGTTGTCAATTTGACAATAGCGAAGTCAGGGGTTGCGACTGAAGATCATGTACCTGTAAATCATATCCTACTATTTTCCATTCCCATTTAGTTCATAATTTCTGCACGTTTTGGAATCATCTTTGCATTTCACAAAGATTCTCAGGCATCTCAAGATCCTGGAGCAACATGACAAGCATCAGAGGCTCAATTTGTTTTTCAGCATTCCAGTTTTACTTGGACATTTACTTTAAAAATGCACTTCTGAACTTCAACTACTGTGTTCATAAAAGACGGACATGCGCTTATAAGCAGTATCATTTTAGCTTTGATGATTGGAGTGATCTGCTCTGTTTTCAGTTTTTCAGGGACTGTTGAAATGTTGATACGTACCTATGTTATGATTTCAGTGATCAACCAGTGGATGTCGGATATATTTTGTAAAGACATATGTTGTGTTCTCTGACTATTATTGTGAATACAAATACTAATCTTACTGCAACGGCTTAAGTATTTAAATGCGAGGTTGATCAGCTCAGTTAGCTAAGTCACCTATTTCAATTTTAGCTAAGTTCAACTATTTAGCTCTCGTTCTCACATTATTCTTATTAAACAGTTATTCAGGTAATTCATTCATAATAAAATTAAAATTAGTGTAGAGCCTTTGAGATCCATGTTGCAATTGCAGCGAAATACAGAGACTGAATTCCGATTTCTTAAACGTGTATTTGTATTTGGATCAACGATGACGACGTTAAAAAATCCATTTAGTGTCTCGTTCCTATATGATCTTCGTTTAGCTCAAAGATCGTTGTTGGAGTGGCTGTATTTAATGTTTTATCTTCGTTAAAGTTTGGTTTGCATGCCCAATTTAGTTTCTAAGACAGCAGCTACGATGTGTCCGTACTAATTTCAATTGTTTTATCGCCTACTTATCCACTTTTCACTGTGATATACTAATTTACTAACACTAATAACTTTTCGCAACTACGATATTTCCAATTAACTAAGTTCAAGTAGCAAATAAAGGGTGTATTCGATAAAAATGGCACACACATATATACTCATCAAAATTAAACTGATTATCGGATTTTCTTGAAATTTTCAGGGAATGAAGAACTACTAATGAGTTTTGATTTACAACATTTGTTTTATTCAATTTCGTCTCCCATCCCGAATGCCCGCACCTTCCTTTTCACTCCACCCATCAAATTTTGTACAACCGATTTTCCCAGTGTTTTTGTTGTTTTTACCCAAATTTTCTTCAATTCTAGCTCTGTTTTTATAGTTTTGGGATGTTTGCGAAGTTCCGTTTTCATAATTGCCCAGAATTTTTCAATTGGACGAAGTTCCGGTGAATTTGGTGGGTTCATATCCTTAGGCACAAAATTGACTCCGTTGGCTCGGTACCACTCCAATACGTTTCGAGCGTAGTAGCAGGATGCTAGATCAGGCCAAAACAGAGTTGATCCTTTGTGCTTCTTAATGAATGGCAAGAGACGCTTCTTAAGGCACTCTTCCGTGTAAATCGCACCGTTTATTGTTCCGGAAGTGATGAAGGGAGCACTTATTCCACCACATCCGCAAATCGCCTGCCAGATTAGAAAGTTCTTTGCAAATTTCGATAGTTTCTTCTTTCGAACATCCTCCGGAACATCGAACTTCGACTTGGCAACGAAATATTCTTGCCCAGGAAGTTGACGGAAGTCGGCCTTGACGTATGTTTCGTCATCCATCACGATGCAACCGGATTTGGTGAGCAGCTTCGTGTAAAGTTTTGTTTTTCATTCCGGTTTGGGGCTTTTTGCACTTTGTAAACATGTAACCCAGCACGCTTCATGGTTTTCTGCACAAACCCGACTGACAGCTTAGACTTTTTAGCGACATCTCGAATTGACATGTTTGGACGGTTCTTGAATTGTTGTACGACTTTCCTGGCCATTTTACTGTCCATTGGACCACTTTTACGACCACTCCCTTCCTTCCTTTGGACACTCAGACGCTCCTTGAAGGTTCTTATTACACGAGACACAGTTGTATTTGCAATTCCAAGCCTTTTAGCAATCCACCGGTGGGACGCCCCTGGATTTTGATTGTGAGTGCACAAAATTTTCTCACGGACAATTTCTTGTTTCGACGACATGACTGGAACTACTGAATGTATAACTATGAAACTTGGCAGATGTAAATAATACACTATGGATAAGATCTACTCAAATTTCTAGGTTTTTTACTCATACGATTCACAAGTTACAGAAGATTTTCTGTGTGCCATTTTTATCGAATACACCCTTTACTAGGCATAATAATCAATTTTAGTGGAATTGTTCGACAACACGTTGCATGTCTTTTAGTCTTTCAATGTTTTTTTCATCTCCTCTTTTCCTTATCATTCCTACCTGTCAGCTGACAGCTAACAGCTGACACTGACACTGACACCTCGGCGTAAAACAATGAGAGTTGATGTAAGGTGTGGATAACTACAGGCTCGTTTGGAAATGGTGATTGGATTCGTGGTGCAGCGCAACGAATGTTGCGACAATCCACTTCGAATGACTAAAACGGTTAGGAAACGGAAGAGCACCTCGAAATTTTAAACATAAAATTTGTTGTATGACATATTCTTTCAGATTGTCTTTGAGATTCCCAGGTTTTCTTAAATAATGTATTCGAGGTTATGCTACATTGTATAAGCTTTAAGTTTAATAATGGAAACGCAAGTCTTTCTACGATTACAACAGGAAAACAATATACATACATGTGTAATAGTTATTATGGTTTCTTATTTTAATGTCCTTTCACTATATTGTACATACTATTCGATATGAAATTGCATACTGATTTTACATTTTCATCATTATCATTGCCTGTTTTTTCATTACTCGGATTTTTATCATTTATTTAAATATTATTTTATTATTATTACCTCGGAGCGTATGGTACGGTATGTCCACGCATCCTTCCTCCACTGTAAATTCACAAAATGCGTTGTGGTTCAAATCTATTCATTTGAATCCAACTCATTTTACAGAATCATCTCTTGCGGTTAATGCAACGCAGTAGGCCTGGCCACTTTGACGCTTGTATCATGTCTTTGATATGCTGCTATCATCAATATTGACAAAATAAAAATTGGGCGTCATCTAACCCAATTATTTCCAGGATGCTTTCTCGTACTGGCTGCGTTTGTATTAGATTAGATTAGATTAGATTAGACATAGTGTGCTCAACAGATGGCACAGGTGTGTTAGTGACGATGATTTGAAGTGCGAAATTTTCAATGTGTTATGTCTGTTTGTTTGTGATATAAATGGTAATAAATAAATTGAGGGTTAACTTGAAAATATAAACAATTTCATAAAAAAATCTAACGTTGTTAGGCACTTTGATGGTACTTGTTGATGCTGCTGATCGAAAGTTAGGGCATCTTCAACGGCGATCCAAATCGTGGATTGGTTTTATTTTTTTAGACCAAACTCAAAAACATCGCTGCACCGGTGTTGTAAATTTGGTTTTATACTGGATCTATTTTGCATCATTTTAAAACCGGTATATGTTTTGATCTATTCTTGCAGCAATTTGGAACAAGAAAAATACCGTTCCAAAATACTACACGCTACTTGCTAATACCAATTATTGAGTAAAATTTCAGCTTTTACTAAACAATAACTCAATTTTATTGAGTATATTCTGAGGTATATTGGTGAGCCGAAAAGTAACCTTGTTTGCTGCGTGTGATGCTTTATTAATTACCTCAAGTTGTCCCCGCTGCTAGTGAATTGCCTTTTCGTTTCATTCCCAAATAACGAATGCTTGTCTAAGTTTTTTTTACAGCTTCTGCATTTTCCGGAAAACGCTGACTAGATCGAAATGCGGAGGTTCCGAGATTCTGAATAGTATTTCAATTGCTTGGAAATGAAAAGTTATTAAGTCTTCAGAGTAAACAATCTGTTTATTGGTAGATTGGTCATGATAAACACTTGCAAATAGCTCATACAGATAAATTTTGGAGAAGCCTCTCGTTGACTCTAGTTGTCGCATAATGTCCAGGAACACCTCCCTTGGCTTGAGGAAACGCAGAAAGTGCTTCTCGGTGTAGGTTTGCGTGTCGCTAAAGTAGTCCTGGAACAGCTTCTGATGACCGGAACGGATATCACGGTCGACGTTGGGGCGTCATCCAGGATGTGACCCTCTCCGTTTCGACTCTTGTTTATCCGCTGCCAAACTACAAATCAGCATTATCTAATATCGTTTAATGAAATGTATGCTTTCACACACTCACCTTCAGCCGAACGAAAGATCAAATATTCCTTGTCGTCAGCTAACGACGCACTACTGACATTAAAAATTATTTGGTCAAAGCAATCAATGTAAAAATGTTTGTGAAAAATCTGCGATCTCTGAAAAAAAAACTTCTGATCTCTGATGTTGAATGTCGACAGGATGACAGGTGTTGGCGGGTTTAACAACAAGAAATACAACACCGATGCGGGAAAGGCAATGTTGGTCTATTTTAACTTGTTCTATTCAAGTTTCGCTGATACAAATCAGGTATAAAGTTGATCTAAAAATAGACCGCCGCTGAAAATGCCCTTATGCAGAAAAAATGCAAAACTACCAATTTGAAAAAGAATTTTACTCCACAAGGGGACAAAAATGGAAAAACAATTTTGCAAAGGTCTTGTAGACGGATGTTTTAACTTTCAATTTACGTGTATTGTGTTTGCAAATATTTGCAAATAAGTGAGTAAGATATCTTGAAAAAACGTATTTATTTTACACTTCAACTTCTACATCTTTTTTTGTACAATAACTAGTAACCATCTTTTATCTTCAAAATGTGCGTTCTTCTATGCCCTAAAAGTCGCCTTTGCAAATTATTCAAATTCAAAAAAAAAAAAAAAAAAACAACACAAAAAAAACTGTTTTTAAACCCCCCCCAAAAAAAAGTAAAAAAAATTTATACAACGATACGTAGATGAGATAAAAGTTAAACTTGTTCCACAAAGTTTCATCAAATTAAATTAAAGGGTGATACGGTCAAAATTTGGTCAAGGGAAAACGCGTGTAAATCGGTGAAATCGTTTATTTAAAAAATCAAATTAAATTTCTTTTTCAAGTTCAATTAGCATAAAATCCAGGAAAAATATTCAGTTAGGCTTCCGCTTTTCCAAATCCGAATTGCCGGGCCTTACGCTTGACCCTTGCCATCAGATTTTGTACAGCCACCTTGTCCACCTTCTTCGCCGCAGAAAGCCAGTTTGCCTTGAACTGCTGCTCGTCCTTAGCAGTTTTTTGGTCTTCTTTAGATTCCGCTTGACAATAGCCCAGTATTTCTCAATTGGGTGGAGCTCTGGCGTGTTGGGAGGGTTCTTGTCCTTGTTGGCGGCGTACCACTCCATGGCCTTTTTACCGTAATGGCAAGATGCCAAATCTGGCCAAAACAGTACGGAACAACCGTGTTTCTTCAGGAAAGGCAGCAGACGTTTATTCAAACACTCTTTCACGTAAATTTCTTGGTTGACAGTCCCGGAAGCTATGAAAATGCTGCTTTTCAAGCCACAGGTACAGATGGCTTGCCAAACCAGATATTTCTTTGCGAACTTTGACAGTTTCGTGTGCTTGAAAATATCTGCTACCTTTCCCCTTCCTTTTGCCGTATAAAACTCCTGTCCCGGAAGCTGCTTATAGTCGGCTTTGACGTAGGTTTCGTCGTCCATTACCACGCAGTCAAACTTCGTCAGCATCGTCGTGTACAGCCTCCGGGATCGCGCTTTGGCCGTCGTATTTTGTTTATCATCGCGATTTGGAGTCACTACCTTCTTGTAAGTCGATAGTCCGGCTCGTTGTTTGGCTCGATGCACGGTTGTAGACGATACACCCAGCTTATTTGCGGCATCTCGGAGAGATAGGTTAGGGTTTCGCTTGAAACTACCGGCAACTCTCTTTGTCGTCTCAGCGGCTTCCGGTTTTCGATTTCCCCCCGATCCAGACTTCCTGGCTGTCGACAAACGTTCCCCAAACACTTTAATTACATTTGTAACGGTTGATTTGGCAACTTTTAGCGATTTTGCCAACTTTGCGTGCGAGTAGCTTGGATTTTCGCGATGCGCGAGCAAAATTTTGATACGCTGCTCTTCTTGCTTGGACGGCATTTTGACAACTGAAGAGTGAATTCCAAAATCAAAATAGGAGCAACATTCTACACACACACACCTTCAAAATGAGGGGTGTTCAGGTTTTTTAAATGCAAAATTGAAAGAAATACGTCAAGTTGATATTGACCAAATTTTGACCGTATCGCCCTTTATCTACAATTTTGTAGGAGCATAATTTCTTCTGAATCATAAGAATAAAAAGTTAGAATTTTTATTATGAACATAAAAGGACACCCTAGTCAATAGTCAAGCGAAAAGATAGATCTTATTTTTAAGATAAAATCTTCCAAAGGCATTATATGTCTAAAGTTAATGGTTTTCGAGTTATCGATTTTTGTCGTGAAATTTGGCTATCCGTACCATAGGGCAGTGCTGTAAATAGTCATTCCGTTCATGTGGATAAATTTACCGATCACTTTTTTCACATACTGGTTTTATGAACATGGTGTTTGATAAAATTGTGGCTCTTGACTAATTCTACAACTTTGTCTAACAGTGCATTGCTGGGGGAGTTTGCTCATTTACACTTACGGCCCGCTTCCTAGCATCTTGCTATGAAGTACCTGGTGGTCAGTCACCCACCGAATACCTGTCGATCTGCCAAATTTTGGTAAATCGACTGCTTAGAATTATCTCAAATTGTAATATTCCACCCACTATATCACAAAATATTGCGAGTAGTTGAACGGATTGGAGATAAGAAAAGAACCAAGTCTCCACCAGTTGGTACCAAATTATGAGCGTACGAGTCAATAATATCAATATCAGTTACTAATGCTATGATGGGCCACCAGTCGGAGGGGAGGCCCAACTTGTCGTATCTCTATTTGCAGGATATCCACGAAAAAGAGGGCATGCCGCTGCCCAAGCAGAACACAAAAGCATATGAATACCTAATTTTGATCCTGATAACTGGCCTTGGTATTAAAGAGCTCAGATTAAGTTGTAAAATACCTGAACAAAATACCTAAAAATTGCAAACAAAATACTTCTCGAATAACAAAACTTGTTATTGTAACATGCTCAATATCGTCCAGCGACGATTGGTTTGCTACCTCGAGACTACCATACAACACCCCCAAAGAAAACTAAGGACTAACGTTCCGCACCTGATTTTAATAAACGATCGGCTTATGCGCCACCTCTAAAGAGGACCGATCATCACGGTTTGTTGGCCCGGCATGAGACCTTACTGCTAGTAGGCTCCGTTTGTTCCTTGGAAAAGGTCAAAAAACGTGTCGGCGGTCCCCAAATTCACCCTCTCCAGACTCACAGATGCTTACACTCTGACGAACAACACCTCCAACTCTACCCTAAACATATACGAGCAAACTTTCAACCCCAGCTTTAGATCATCATCACGGGAAGCTTTCCACCGATCACGCTAGAGAGCGACACCATCGTACAGAGGGAGCCTTACCTTCAAACTAATGCCCAATAACTGCATCGATTCTTATTGGAACCGCGCGCGAGCTAGGAAATCTTTCAGGAAGCTAATCGCCATGCATTCAAAACAGTGGATGGGGAATCTAATAAGGATTGTATTCAACGGCAATTAAACAATGTTCAAGTTTTACATGTGTCTATTTCATCATTTCTGTTCTTGCTTTTTGGTTTTGTCCCTATCTACTGTGCGTGTCTTTCTATCATCTTCGGTCCGGACCATTGTCTCGCAAACAAAACGTTTTATTTCGCAGAAATCATTTTTGGACGACAATTGACGATCGTCAGCCTCATGTGCACATGGACAATAAGAAAGAGCTCTTGGTGCTTACAGGCCTGTTGTTTAGCTGCGACGGATTGACGTGGTGATCTTCGGTGATCGGAAAGCTCGGTGATGCGGTGGTGAGGTGGTGAAGTGGTTGTCTCTGCTACTCACAACTGCACACGTTGCCGCTACCGGTGTTGGATGAAGCCACCTGGCAGGACGAAAATTAGCCCGGGAGAATTCGGGTTGATTTGCTGATAGTGACGTGATGGTGCGGTCACTACTGGCTGGTCTGATGGTTTGCCAGTAAATTTGCCAATGGAGATCCCGAAGGATAAATGTGGCAGCGGTTTTCCAAAGCTTTTTGCTACGAAATATTAGCCGTCGAACGGCTTTCTGGTTCACTTCCCTAACACACTAGCGTCAAAAAACTTATAAAGGGCGAACACGAAATTATTGCGACACCGAAAATGTCATGCCAATTTTCTTATAATGTTTAGAATTAAACCAAAATTTTAGGGTAGTTTTATACATATATTTACTTCAAAAATCAAAAGAAAAGTTAATCGATGGAGCCTTGAGTGTAAAATTGAACGCATTTTCGCTTGATGCCCTCCATCAAAGTCTTTACAGTGTCATTCGGTACCAGTTTCTCAGTTTTTTTTTTTCATTTTCTTAACATGTCCTTCTCGTCTTTGACTGTCTTCTTGCTCTTCCGAAGTTCCCGCTTCATCATTGCCCAGTACTGCTCCACCGGGCGCAGCTCCGGACAGTTTGGCGGATTCATGTCCCTTGGAACAAAATGGACAGAATTGGACTCATACCACTCTAGGACACTTTTAGAATAGTGGCATGATGCCAAATCTGGCCAAAATAGCGGAGCTTCGTCGTGCTGCTGCAAGAACGGCAAAAGGCGCTTCTCGAGGCACTCAGATTTGTAGATCTCGCCATTTACTGTGCCCTTTGTCACGAAAGGCTCACTCCTTAGTCCACAGGAGCAGATGGCCTGCCAAATGAGATATTTGGAGGCGAACTTTGACATTTTCTTCTTATTAAATTTGTCGTCCACATAGAACTTGCTCTTGCCGGTGAAAAACTCCAACCCCGGAATTTGCTTAAAATCGGCTTTTATATACGTTTCGTCGTCCATCACGATCTTTGTAGCCAAATCACGGCTTGAGACGTTGGGACGTTGGGGGGCTTTAATCATCCACTTCACCTTTCCCTCCGCCTTTTTGTTCTGGAGACGGTTGAATGGTGAATGTTCAACATTTTTTCCAACTGCCGGTGCGACAGGTCAGGAATTTCCAGGTGTTTGGAAAAAATTTGTTCTCTCGACTCGCGTTGGTTCACCTCCATTTTCGTTGAATCGAACAGCATGTAAACAATACACATCAATGAAAAAGTGTGCAAAATTTGGTTGATTTTTACCCAATGGTAAAAAAGTTATGCCCTGTTGAATGTGTCGCAATAATTTCGTGTTCGCCCTTTGGCACTAGTTTGCTGCTTGGATCATTCGAGTACCGCGAAAACAGGCAAAGCCACACTTCCTACACTATATCGAGTCCCCAGGCAAACGGACGAGAAAGGCTCGAGTCCTCAGATAAATAACCTTGGGATGCTGGGGAAATGCGTCACCCGAATGGTAGGAATCAAATCTTCGAAGTTGATTCGTACGAGTGTCATGCATCTCGCTCTTACAGGTTGCATTAGATCCAACCTTCCCACTTTCTCACGATTCCCATGGAAACGCCTGTAACCGATCCTCCTCCTTAACCCGAAATCATTGCGTGAGAGCATTTCTCTTCCCAGCGTCGCGGATCATAGTGCGTAACGTCGTGTCCTGTGATGTTGCCTACTCAATGGCGCGAATGCTTTTAAGATGTTCGTCCTCCTATTTGACTTGAATACCGAGCTTGACGGATTATGTATACATTATGCGTTATTTCAGGTTATTACAAAGAAAACAAGTACCAATACATTTACTATCTACATCTTATTATGAACTAACTATTTACAATGCGTTAATGCAGCGTACGCTTGGCGTACCCGTTACATTATTTCGGATACCTGAGAATACCTGAGGAATACTATTTTGGTATTATCTTATCTCAATTTGGTATTCGCATAACATTGTGAGAACAATTTTATGGTATTATCCTCAGGTATTTTACCTTTTTATCTGAGCTCTTAAATACCAAGGGCAGTTAACAAACTATTCGATCCTGCTCGGGTATCCAACATCCCGGTGGCAAGGCCAGTTATTAAGACGAAAATTAAGTATTCATATGTTGTGGTCTCCTGCTCGAGGGGGGGGGGGGGGGGGGTGTCAATGTACAAAAGCATGCTGGTTCTTATGTTGTGTTTAAATTTCATGGAAAGTATCTATTGTTAAGTAAGGGCATTTGAATTTTGGAAAAACATGTTTTACTTGATATTCCGCAAATTTCAAGACAATTGGTTAAGGTCGGATTTTCGGCAAATCGCTTTGTGTGTTTAAATTTAAACGTTGACATCCTTTATTCGGATAGAATTGCTCTCTCAGAAATAATGAAACAATACACATAGGGCATCTTTGTGGTAAGGTGCTAAGAAAATGAGATATTATTCCTCTAATGCTTCGCTTTTTCGATCAACTGCTTCGTGGATTTGGTCACAAATTTGTTGGAATGGATCCTAAGTTTTAGGTTGGCCGAGAAATTGTGATGTGGTGTAGTTGAGGCAAAATATGATGCCGAAGGTTCTACTGTTTATAAGTGCCTTGCAAATATTGATGCTGTACGTCAATGGTGAGTCAGCGAATTACAAACGGCATCTCATTACATGACACAAAAATGTCACTCATAGATTAGATTTAATAGTGATCTGTTGAACAAAGTCCTGCAAAGCGGATTCGACCGTCACCGCCGTCGAAAATATTATAGCAAAGTAGCATATTGTATCTGAATTAGTTCACACTATGGAAGATCTGGTGCTTTGTTTGTCGAGGAGTTTTACAAATTGATTTGATAAAGCAAGTTATAACGTCTTAACTAACAGTTAACGATAGTTTAAGACTTCTGTTCCGAAAAATATGAGTTTGTATGTTTGAAGACCGCGTGACTTCATCAGCTAAAAAGTGTACAAGTGGCAGATTCATAATTGAAGGTTTCATGCAAATCATGTGCATATTTAGACCAGCACAGGAAACTGACTCGCTAACAGATTTAGGAAGCTCTGATTGCCTGCCAGTTGGAAACCAGAAACTATCGACCAACGCCAAGGAACACCTTCCGGAAACAATGGTACGCGATATGTTACGATGGGTCCGGCCCATTCAAGATTACCTTACCACCCTATTTTTCCCAAGCAATAGCAAACCATGGGGCAGACATGAGACGAACTTTCAATATAAATATTCATGATTTTGACGGCGTGCAACCAGAAAACATGCTGTTTTACACATCCACACAGAGCCGTACGTCTCAACGTTTCCTATCCCTTTTTGACAGAGTGAATGAGTGAGGAATTTTCAAGTGGTTTTGTAGAACAAAAATTGCTTTCTCCGAAATGGGATTCCAAGGGGCGGAAGAGGCCTTGTGTTTATCTTTCAATGAGGTGACGTGCATGCGTTACATCATGAGCTTCGAATGAACGGCATGAAGCATAAGATCGACAATCTGAATAATACATTTCAATTATGCTACCATGGCATGTGGTTATAAATTTCAAATTAAATTTCTTCCCGTCTGGAAGGAACAATATTCATTCTACGAAACGCACCGAGCGGAAGCCATTGTTTTGGATGGGAAATTTTCGGTAAAAGTTCTTTCCGAACGTGCTGTAAAGACGTCCATTGAAATTCCATTCACGTCGTCCTCCGTCGGGAACCGGAAGCTTAAAAAATCGAAAATTAATTTGAATCCAATTGGGAGACTGTGCTGTTCCATCCGAAACCACACACACAGGTCCCGGGGTAAGGGTCCGGGCATAGTTTACAAAAGTTGCCCTCGTCGGCAGCTGGGCCAAAGTTGAGATGTTTTTCCACCGGTTCTTGCCCTCGGTTTTTTTCCTCCTGCGGTGGCGAGGTGATAAACTGGTGTTGATAATGATACAAACTCCTCTCCCGTTCCCCCCTGTCCCGTCTCGTAGGTACTAGCGAACTAACTGAGCGCGCAAAACCGAAACCGAGGGAAAGTTTCAAATTAAAACACGTTGGCAAAAGTTTCCGCTCGAGGCTCTCCGGGTCCGGGTTCGCTTCCTCTCGATTGAGTTGCGTTGGAAATATAGTGGTTGGATGTCCGTCTGTTATTCTTCTATGCTGCTGACGGGGGATGAGGGTTGGTCGGTTGGTTTGGTATAACTATTTGAAATACTTCGGATGCATCCTTGGTGGGTGCTTTTTCCGTGCAACTCTTGTTGTTGCGGTTTTTGTTGGACCAAACTTTATGTGCCACCCGCGAAGGGACCGGATTATATTAAGTTGGAGCAGCATATCTTTGTTTTCTTTTCTTTTTTATTTGTAGCAAGCGCTAAGTTTGGTGTGGTCAGCCGTATAAAGTTTCAATGTGTGAGTTTATTGTGGCATGCACCTGAGGATGATTTAATTTCTGCAAGAAAATTTAACCACCATCGTGAGGGAACGAATTTGTGGACTCTGTTGAGATATGTTTAAGATTTCTACCCAAATAATGTTGGTTGTGAGTTTACACCTATGCCCGAGTAAACTATTGAAGAGTTAGATCGAAGGAGCAGTTGATTCGGTTGCTACCATAAATACCAAAGAGTTGTTTACTTGCTATAAACTCTTACATTATTAAACAAGACTTCATCTTGAACACACGTCTTTCTCTAGAGGTTAAGTTACGTCCACCCTCTGAAGTCGAAACGAAATTGGTAAGGAAAGTCGGGATTGTCCAGTTTGCAGGCGAAGGATACGACGTATGGAAGTTCCGTGTAGAAACGCAGTTGTCGGCTCATGGCGTGAAGCAGATGCTCACGATGGATGTACCTGCTGAGGAAGTGCAGAGAAAGGTTTTTCAAGAAAAGGATGAAAAGGTGAAGGCTCTTCTGGTGGCGTACATTGCTGATTGGCATCTGGAATACGTGCGTGAAAAGGAAACTGCAAAGAAAATGTGGAACTCCCTGGCGAATTGCGTTTGCGAAGAAGGGTTCTGCAATGCAAACCTACATTCGAAGATCCCTCGTAATGCTTATGATGGAAGAAGGAACACTGTTAATGGACCATTACCGTCGATTTGACGAGTTAGTTCGCCCGTTGAAGGGAGCTGGGGCTACTTTCAAGGATTTGGATGCCGTAAGTCAGCTTTTCATTTCGTTGCCATCGTCGTATGATGTTGTCTCAACGGCTATGGAGAACCTCAAATATGACCAGTTGAAGTTGGACACGGTGAAATCGCGTTTGCTGGCTGAAGAGCAGAAACGATCGGGAAGAGAGGATAGTTCCAAAGTGAATGGTGTTTCGGATGGATCTGGATCAGCGTTTGCAGCGAAGCCGGTGAGAGGAATTTTAGAAAAGTAAGTTGCAAGGGAAATGCTTTGAGTGTGGTGAACAAGGACACAAGAAGTTAACTTGTCCGAAGATTAAACACCGACGTGATAAAGCACAATTAGCGACCGTACCGGTGGATAGAGAAGTTGCGTTGGTGCTGAATCAGGAAGGAAGGAAAGATCTGAAGAAGGAATCGGATATGGAGTGGATTCTTGACTCAGGAGCAAGTCGTCATATGGCGTACAGTGAAGAGTTTTTACACGATCTCTCGGAGTTCGACGATCCGCTAGTGATTGAGAGAGCGAAGGAAGGTGAAAAGCTTGTTGCTACTCAAGAAGGCACTGTGAAAGGAAAGGTCCTCCCGGATGCAAATGGTGTGACGCTGTCGTACGGAAATGTGCTGTGTGTGAAAAACCTCAAGTTCAATCTGCTGTCTTTGTCGCGTTTGCTGAAAGCCGGAGTAAAAGTTGAGTTCAAGCCTGATCGAGAAGTGTTGTCTAAGGATGGCGAAACTATAGCTGTGGCGATATTACGTGGAAACCTGTTTTACTTGAACATGAAACTGGTGAAACCCGGCTTTGCTATGCTTGCGAAAGGTAATGAAGGTGACTTGGAGTTATGGCACAAACGGTTTGGACACTTGAGCAACAAGAATATACGACGGCTGAAACAGTGCAAAATGGTTGAAGGACTTGGTGAAGTTTATCGATGTCTATACTCATTTTACTGTGGTCTACCTAATGAAGTGCAAAGATCAAGTGTTCGAGTACTTCAAGGTTTATGAAGCCATGGCAACAGCGAAATTTGGGACAAAAGTTGCGAACCTGCGGTGTGATCTTGGAAAAGAATATTTGTCGAACGAGCAACATGCGTACTACACGGAGCAAGAGATCCAAGTTGAATCGACCGTTGGCTATATGCCACAACATAAAGGAGTGGCAGAGAGATTCAATCGAACTGTTGTGGAGAAAATGAGGACATTGCTTGCAGAATTTGGAGCGCCGAAGTCATTGTGCGGAGAAGCAGTATTGATTGCGGTGTACCTAACGAGTTCGAGCCCAACCAAAGTACTCAAAGGAAACCGCACCCTTGCTGAATGCTGGCACGGTGAAAAACCGAATGTTGGAAAGCTGAGGGTGTTTGGATGTCTGGCCTTTGTATGGATTCCGAAACAAAAGAGGAGCAAGTTGGATACTACTGGTCTTCGTAGTGTAATGCTGGGCTACTCACCGACTGGATATCGTTTGTGGAATCTGAAAACAAAGAAAATGTTCGTGGCACGTGATGTAAAATTCATAGAGAAAAGCTTTCCATTCAAGGCTCAAGAGATCTCATCGGAGGAAGAAGTTGCTTCGAAGATTTTGATTCCAGAAGTTACTCCAGTTTTTGAACCTATCAATACGGAAGGCGAGCAGCAACGAAATGAACCTGAAGACGAACCTGAACCTGAAAATGAAGGCAATAATCCAGTACCGCCAGATGATGAATTTGAAGTTGATGATGATGACGATGACGTTGACACTACTGTTGAAGACGACTCATCAGCGCTCCCATCACAATCGAAGAATGGGAACAACTGTGAGGAGTTGGTTCTGAGATCGGGAGTGCAAGGCCCCAGGTTGGTTTGCTGATTTTATTGCCCCCTATAGAGCCCTTTCTGCTGTTGATGAATCCCAACAGGTTCCAACATGCTATGATGAGGTTAGACGGAATGGAGACAAGCAATAGCTGACGAGCTAGCATCCTTGAAGAAAAACCACACGTGGACGGTGCTAAGGTGCCCTGATGCGATGAAGCCTGTGCCGAGTAAATGGGTGTTCACCTTGAAGACTGATGCTGATAGGAATCCTGTGCGCTAGAAGGCCCGCCTGGTTGCTAAAGGATACATGCAAAAGAAGCACGTAGATTATGAAGAAACATTTGCAAAACTTTCAACTATACGGACGATTCTAGCAGTTGCTACGAACCGAGATCTGAAGATTCACCAGATGGTCGTGACCACGGCGTTTCTCAATGGAGTTCTTCAAGAAAAGGTGTGCATGCGTGTTCCAGAGGGGGTAACCAGTCAGCCGAATGAAGTTTGCTTGTTAAAGAAGTCCCTATACGGTCTCAAACAGTCACCTCGTAGCTGGAACGGTTACTTTAATGAAGTTCTAATAAGCATGGGATTTGTTCGTTCCCGTCACGACTACTGCCTAAACTTGATATTCCGAATACCTGGGTAAGTATCTGGCCACCTTAGAGGTATTATTTTGGTATTGTCTTACCTCAATTCGGTATTCGCATGACATTGTGGGAACAATTTGATGGTATTATCCTCAGGTATTGTACCTCTTAATCTGAGCTCATAAATACCAAGGCCAGTTATCAAGTTATTCGCTTCTGCTCGGGGTAAAATACCTGAGGATAATACCATCAAATTGTTCCCACAATGTCATGCGAATACCGAATTGAGGTAAGCCAATACCAAAATAATACCTCTAAGGTGAATAGATACTTACCCAGGTATCCGGAATATAGAGTTTAGTTATTCTAGAGACATTTCGCTTGCAATTCTTAGGTATTTTGCTTAGGTATTTTACCTCTTAATCTGAGCTCTTTAATACCAAGGCCAGTTATCAAGATCAAAATTTGGTATTCATATGCTTTTGTGTTCTGCTCGGGTATCCATATCGCGACCTGGTTGGCTGTCTAATGTTCTTGATGCTGGGCTCAAGGCCAGACCTGTGCTACGTTGTGGGCTATCTGGCAAGATTCCAAGATGCTGCAGGAGATGAACATTGGAAGCATGCAAAGCGAATTCTGCGCTATCTTCAAGCAACTAAGAATCTCAAGCTGACCTTCAAGAGGAACCCGCATGAACAACCAGTCACAGTATTCATTGATGCTGGCTATGCAAGCGACGAGGTAGATCGTAAATGCGTTTCAGGATACCTGGTTAAGGTGTTTGGCTGTACTGTCTCGTGGTCATCCAAAAAGCAGCGTACGGTAGCAATGTCATCCACGGAAGCTGAGTACATCGCGATGAGCTCTTCTGTAAGCGAGACGATCTGGCTTGACGATCACTTTTCACTTCATCCGAGAAGCTGTTGCAAACGGAAAAGTTAAGCTTGTCTACGTACTCACCCATAAGCAAGAAGCGGACATTCTAACCAAATTTCTTCCAGCCCCGGCTTTAACGATGTTACGAACAAAGATTGGATTGGAGACCTTCAACTGAGAGGGGGTGAAGAGTTGGTTCAAAGGAGCAGTTGATTCGGTTGCTACCGTAGATACCAAAGAGTTGTTTACTTGCTATAAACTACTGTAAAACTCTATCATTATTAAACGAGACTTCATCTTGAACACACGACTTTCTCTAGAATTATGTATTTGCTTTTATACATCAGATGTTTTACAAAATGTTTTTCAGAAAACTGAGTAGAAGTTTCGTTCGTTATGCCATCAATAAGAGGAAATTGTATTAGTTTAAATTTTGTTGGACCTCGAGTCTACAAATTGATAAGGACTGCATCCACCACAAACTCGAAATAACTCTCTTAGTAACTACAAAAAAAAAAAAATAATGAGAGCAATTTTCTGATTCTGGATTTGACTTCACTCATGAAGCTTTGGACAATAGTTTTGTCGCATTTTCTGGAAGTCGCAAACCCATTAATTTTTAACTCTTCCATGGTCTTGCACTCCTTATCACTTACAATTGGCGAAAGCTGCGGACAATTGGAAGGATTGATGTCTTTCTCAACGAAATCAACACCATTTTTTGCATCAATTGTACTGTGGTTTTGGGGTAATGTGCTGACGCCGAATCTGTCCAAAACAAAAGAGGGGCCTTGTGCTGCTTGTATAACGGAGGCATCCTATTCTGCAACCACTCAGTACGGTAAACTTCGGCATTAATCGTATCTTTAGTGTGGCAAATAGATGACTTGGAGCCGCAGCAATAAATTACGTGCCATACGAGAACCTTCTGGCCAAATTTTTCCACCTCGAACGACTTTTCGGAGATGCTCACATCTTTGCAGATTACTTTGGTGAAAAATTGCCGCGCTGGAGTCCTCTTTCACAAATGTTTAGTCATCGATAAAAATGCAGGCAGACGATCGTTTCAACAGTCGGTTGTTAAACTTTATGGCTCTGGTTTTCGCCCTGGATTTTCGCACAGCACTTTGTGTTGCTATTTTATGCTTCTTATAAGTCGATAGGTTTTTGCTTGATTCTTTGCATCATTCTGACGGAGGTCTTTTCCGAGGGATGAGGTTGATTACCTTCTCATCTAAATTCAGCTAGTCTTGGTTTTCTTCCTCTTCTTGGCAGCTCTTCGAACGAGTAGTGTTCCCCGAACTTGTTGATGATAGATTTCACGCTGTCGTGACAAATTCCGAAACGTTTCGCTATTTTGTTCAATGAGAAATCCTTTTCACGAAGCTACGTGTCCACCACTTGAATTTTAACACTCTTTTCGATTCGCGGCATCTCGAAAACAATGGACGATTAATGCACGATGAAAGGACATGCGTCAAGTTTAAGTCGACCAAATTGTGATCGAAACACCCTTTACGACTGGGCTTAAGCCAGTTTATACCAAATATAGGAAATTTCAGCGGTCATCAGTCGACAAACGACAACGGACTTAATGAATTCCCCGCCTTCAAGAATAGGGTCATTCGGAGCTTTTACCAACAGCACAGACTCCAGTATAAGTACACCTGGAGATCACCGCAGCAAATCGACTACGTTTTGATTGATGGAAGGCACTTCTCCGACATTATCGACGTCAGAACCAATCTTGGCGCTAAAATTGACTCAGTCCACTATACCAGGTGAAACTGCGAACAAATCTATCTGTAGTTAACAATGCAGCTCACGGTACAATCCCGAAACGTGTTGCAGAGTATCGAAGTAGCGTTGCCGGATGTGTGTCTACTTGAAGAAACCCCTCTTGAGGATCGCTGGAATAATATCAAATCAGTCAACGATGCAGCTGAGAACGGCGTCGAGTATGTGGACAAGAGCCCATGGAATGATTGGATCGACGAGGAGTGTAGGAAGGTTTTGGATGAGAAGGACGCAGCGTAATGCTGCAGCACGAGACCCGGCAGAACGAGCACTGTTATAAACAAAAGCTGCAACTTCGGACCCCCCTATTCTGGGAGAAAAAACGCAGCCTGAGAGACGTGAAGTGTGAGGAAATGGAGCAGCTAACATATCTAACATAAGTCCTGGGAAAAATGCAAAAGCATGGTACTTGAAATCAAACAATCCGATTTTAAAATGCTCTTCAGGGTATTTTATTCTATTAATAAATTGTTGAAAAATATATTTACAGTACGCTCATTATCTTCGATTTTACGCAATGTACGGCGAACATGTTGAATCAGGTTCTGGACGGTGTCTATGTCTATTTCTTTCATCTTCCGCTTGATTCGATTAACCAATTGTTGCTCATTGTTAGCTTCCCAGCCATTGTCGTACACCATACGTTTGAGAACACTCCACAAATTTTCAATTGGACGAGCCTGAGGCACGTTAGGTGGATTGTCCTTTTTCGGTACAAATGGTATGTTTTGCTCAGTTAGCCAATCTAATATTTTTTTCGCGTAATGACAGCTTGCAAGATCCGGCCAAAACATTATTTCGTCGTCAGCGGGATATATGTTGATGAATTGCTTCAATTTCGGCAAGCATTGGCTGATATACACGTCAGAATTGACAGCTTTGGCCTTGTTTGGGCGTATCAAAGGCGCCGAGATACCCTTCGATGACATGGCTGCCCACACTAACACCTTTGGCTCATATTTCGATTTGCTGGCATATTTAACATCGTCTGGTATTGTTTTAATGTTAGCAGTACAGAAACCATCGTTGCCACTCAATTCATGGTGCGAAAACGTGAAGTAAGATTCATCATCCAAAATTATGCACTTTCCATTTGAAAAATGCTCGCGACGAAGTGCACGGCAGCATTTTGGTATTTTTTCTAGTTGTTGCTGTGTATATTTTGGTGCACGCGGACGTTTCCGATAGATTACGTTATGTTTTCTCAAAATCCGATGGACTGTCATGTTTGAAACCTGAAATTTTCGTGCTAATTTGCATGTTGATTGGCCAACCTTGTTTTCAGCGCTTGACAGCAGTTTTTTCGTTGTTCTGGCACTCAGTTTTGTTGGGCGACCACTTTTCTTTTTATTTTCCGGTTCTTTACCATCACGACAATCTTTCAAAACACGGTATATTGTTGATTTTGATATTGGCT
Source organism: Aedes koreicus (assembly GCA_024533555.2). NCBI lineage: Eukaryota > Metazoa > Arthropoda > Insecta > Diptera > Culicidae > Aedes > Aedes koreicus. The sequence continues at coordinate 1,298,751 of JAHHFK020001972.1, read as the reverse complement.
CGTCTTTGAACACGCTCAAAATTTCACTTGTACTAAGCCGTCCAAAAAGGTTGGCGACGTGTGCTCGTAAATCGAGCTTGTACGACATGCATAAGACCATCATTTGCGGTCTGCAGGAGAACGGTGTAGGGCGGCGAACCGAGCATCCATAAAATGTCGAAAGCTGGAAGTATACGTTGGGCAGGGTATGTTGCAAGAATGCCGGACAACAACCCTACAAAGATGGTTTTTGTCTTCAATCTGGCCGGTACAAGAAGACGTGAAACACAGCGAGCAAGGTGTGTGGTTCTGGTGCACCAAGATCTGGCATGTGTGGGTGTTCAACGAGGTTAGAGAGAAGCAGACATGAGCCGAGTACATTTAAATGAAAGGTTCAGCTAAATTGTTAAAGTGAATTATATCTATCCTCGGAATCATTCATTTTTAATCTAGAATACTTCACAATGATAAGTTTTATCATTTGATGGAAAGGCACTATTTAAACAAGTCCTCTGCAGAATTGTTTATGAAGGTAAAAGCTTTATTTTGGAATCGTTGGTTTTGATCAAATTTACTTTATTATATTAGTTTTGATCTTATTATAGAAGCAAATATTAGAGCAAATTTACCTTTGAGGTTATGCAAACAGATTGGACCGATTATTTTACAATTTTACAATCATACTTGTTAAGCTGTGACAGCCTTTTAAAAAAGAAACGGTTTTCAATTAAATCATCATCTGGCGAAGGCATACGATACCACCTGGAGACACGGTATTCTGGGCACGTTGAGGCCGTGGCAGATTCGTGGACGCATAATAAACATATTGCGGAGCTTTCTCTCGGAACGGGCGATCCAGGTGTCTGTCACGAGCTGGAAAATGGAGTACCACAGGGTTCGGTCCTGTCCGTGACGCTGTTCCTAATCGCGATGTAGCCCATCTTTCGAGTGGTACCAAGCGGAGGAAAGGCTCACATGACGATTTTCAAGCACAGTTTTCTTAATAATTGTCTAGTTTTGCATGTCTTCGGCCACTTCACCACCACTTTTACCATTACCATTCTTTATACCATCCGTTTGCTCTGGTTTTCGAAAGAGCAGCTCCCCAAAGGCTTTCTGCAACATTTTCAACGATTCAACACCATTGGCGTAACTACTAGGGGTGCCTAGGGGGCCAGGCCCCCTCTAGAATTCTGTAGCCCCAGTATTTTTCCCATATATAATTTCTAGTTTGAAATGAAACACTATTCATAATCTCTATGGAATTATAAGGATTTTTTCCCAGTGTATGTTGTTTTTATACTTTGCTCCCTTCAGAAATAGTTTGGATGAATTATTTTTTCTGAAGGAGTGAATTGCATATACACACGGAGGAATCAAAGTACTCAGAAAAGGATGATTTCTTACCCACCTCGGAAATAAGTGAACTGACCCACAAGGCGGGTAAAAGTGTTTTACCCATAAGTGGGAACAACGTCTGTACGTCAAAATGGATGTTTACTTTTCACCCATCATCTCGAAGCCAGAATTATTTTTGGATGGGTAAAAAGGACCCATCTAATCAAAGTCAATTATACTATTTTCAAAAATTGATCAGGAAAATCTTAAGAAATTGAGATAGAAATAAGCACATTGTATTTAATGATATTCTAAATAAAGAATAATACATCAAGAAAAATTTAACATTAATGTTCTGCGCGTTCATAACAATGTGTTTCTAATTTGTAAAATCACTATCCTTCTAGCTTTCGGAATAATTCTGGTTCCAGTTTATTCCTTAGCACATCCATGATTGAAATAGTTATCCCGAATTCAGAGCTGAAAATAAATTTAAACACCAAAGCAAGGTGCAGCGGAATAAGAATTGTATATTTGTTCTTCTGACAAACTCTGAAGGATTTCAAATTTTTACGAAGTAAATTTTCACCCATATAAGAGTGAAAAACAGTTATTTTTCACAAAAAAATATTGGCACCCCTGACCACGGGTTATTGGGGACACCATACCCCAGGTATTTTCAGACTTTTCTGCAAGGCGTAACTTTAAGCTTGAAAATATCACTTATTTTCAGAATCGAAGTAGAAGTAGAAGAGAATCGAGTAGGGTGACTACAGTCACCTTGTGTGAGTCCATTCTCCATGTGATCCACAAGGAATAATACGCGGTATATATACACCACACTCGATTCTCTTAAGGCATCTCGACTTACCGAGGTGCAGAATAGACATAACTATCCGATTAAACCTGTTTTGATTCATCAATAAAAATAACCTGTCCCCAACTCCTCGCTCTTTTCAATATTCCTATAAACGAACAATTTCCTATAAACGGGCAGGACCCCCCCCCCCTAGACTAATTGTCTAGGTCCGCCAATGTTCCACACGAGTAATTTCGTTGGGAACACAAAACTTCAAACAAACTTTTTGCCCAACAAAATTATTCATGATGAAATGTTACAAAACTCAAGACCTCGCCCGAGGTAAACAGCTGCCAAATAAATAGTAATTCTTCGATCACGCTCAAATTTTGAACAGATGTACCAATTCATGAAAAAGGAATATCCAGATCGGTCGTTCACATAAATCACAAATTCCTGGTACTATTTAAAAATAGTTTATTCCATTTTATGTTCACCTGAACACGAAAAAGAAGTCAAAATGCTTAGAATTACGCAACATCTGAGCCCTATTGATAAAATCATTACCTTGGTAGGAATATGTTTTGCCCTAACCAATTCTTCCTGAGCTTGATTCATACCCCGCATTGTTTCGCGAATACACCAGAAAGCAAAAAAAATGAACTTGAAACAAATCATCGCTACTACCTAACACTAGCCAAACAGTACAACAAATATATAGATCCGTAATTGTTGTCATCCAGTCGATCCTGAAAATATCACTCGAGCAAATATCAACAATCAATTTTCGGCACCAACGACCAATGAAACGCAAGGCCTACATCGCTCAACAAAAGTGTGCCTATTCATCGTCATTCACCGGCTTCCAACCAGGCGTGATCAAATAAAATCAATGCCGAAAGATTTTGCGGACGACTCAATTTGAAGTGAAGCACACATTGTTTCAATGTCTGTCAAACCGCACACAACGAAAAAAGAAAAAGAAGAAAAAAACGCACGTTTCATTGCATCGGATAGCTAACGCAATAAAGCGAGAGGGAAAAAATGTGAGCTACATTTCGCGAACAATCAACGGGGGAATGTTTTGTGCGGTTTCCCGATTCCATTGCACCCCAAATGAAAGGGATAATTCATTCGAAAATTTATGGATAATTAAGCTCCCCGCTCGGTTCGGTGTTTGGTGGAATGTGCGTCTGCTCGCAGCTCGTGGAGATGGGTAGGCGAAGGTGCAACCGGCTGTGATTTATCAGAAATCGTTTCATTACATTCTGTTTTCCAGCAACGCATGTTTTCACTTATTAGTTTTTCTTCTACATCCGAGGGGTTGAACGAAGCTGGAAAAATAACTAACGATTGGTCGAAAGGGCCCAATGTCGAAGAAATTAATTCAGGAATAAATGGGAGGAATGAATAATATTTTGTATAAATCAAAATGTGATTTGACTAGCTAACTGTACTGTTTGGTTGGCGATGCTTGAAAATGAAATATTATCGTTTGCTTTTTAATAAGATGGACTGGTTTTAGTGATTTTCCATGCGACTACCCTGCCACCTAGTGATAAATCCACCTATGCATTACGAATCTTACCAACCTTTTGTTTGTTCGTACTTCCAGCTCTGACCAGAGAAAAGAAGTTGGTCAACAAAAGGCTTTCGGCTGTATAAATTAGCCGATCCAGTGTTTATAACATTCTCTACCTTCTGGAGAAAGGCAAGAGAGTACAACGGAAACCTGGTTCCGGACGCCAGACAGTGCTGCGCGATCCAAAAGTGCAGCAAAAGCTCAAGAGGAAAACCGAGAGCAAGGCTGCCTCATTGTTCTCCGCGTTCTTGGCCGATAGATTGGTGGAACCGGCCAAACAGTGAAAAGGTACCTGTGCGAGATGGACATAAATATGCGGTAGCGTTAAGCCGGAACACATAGCTACATTATAGTGCTGATAACGTAATAAACAGTTGCTCACACTTAGTTTTTTTTTTTTTGTCTTAGCGGAATCTATTCACTGAATAGATATATAAATGGACGCCAGAAAGAACTTATTGAAACTGGCTTTTGCCCAGTCGGCCAAGGTATTCCGTGTACAAAGACGAAAACGATCAACGATTTTACGTGAAAATTATCGACGAAAGTGGTTTCATTCGATTCAGTAGTGGCGTGGAAGACCAGGGGCCGCATTGCAGATCTCGAAACGAAGAACTTTTTCTCACAAGCGTTCGTACAAACAGTCGTTCGTTTTGAGCTACATAATTCCACCCAGTACTGGTTCCAATATGCTGACGGAGAAACAACGCGGATATCGACTCAAACAACATCTGTTTAAGGAATTCGTGTGGAATAATGATCTTTAAAATATGTTCTTGCAAGAAGTCAGTTTCGAAAAAAAATTCTTTCATTCCAACCCACACTGCAATAGTGAACATCATTCATGATGGAAAAGGCACTACAGTATGGTTACGTAATAACACCAGTTTCTCAAATCTTATAATGAACACTAATGGTCAGAATACGTCACTTGTAGTAGATGGAGAGAATTGTTTATGCGCACGCAGGTTCCAAGTACAGTAAAAAATAAACATCTTTTGTTTACTGAGGAGATTCTGATTCACATAGAAGAGTTTATGGAGAACGTAATTCTCGGAGATTTCAATAGATTTCAATGTCTGAAACAGGTTGAAGATTGAACTTCCTGACATCGAAATATCTAAAAACAAAAGTAGATATTTTGCTTTCTAGAGAGGAGATTATATTTGGAAAATCAATTCAAACCTCATTCAGGATGAATTAATCCAGAAAAAAAATTATACCTACTACTTGCAGTTGAAAAATAGAAATTCGTTCCAAAATATCTGCTTACGGTGGAACAATGACGTGAAAACCGGCAGGAAACGATTTTTCAAAGGGTAATTGAATTATCACAATCACAAAAGATGAGGCACTTCTAACGTTAATAGCTCCATTCTTTTTCTAAAGATTTTGATGCTTCTTAAATCCATGAGATGGAATTTTTGCGACTATCAATTATCCCTGTGCATTGGGGTCGTTTCGACCAATCAACATCTCAGAAAAGCTCTTACGTCAAAACGGAATAAACTACGGATGTGAAATTTTCTGACTTTTCCTTACTTTTGAAAACAAACATATTTTGGACAGTCACAGCTTTCAGCGACCTCTAGGAGTGACTCTACAAAAGTAGTTACACATAGTGCATTCATGGTCAAAAATGACCCAAGACTTTGACACGCTCCCAAAACATTATTTTAAAACCGATTGTTGATATCCTTACCTCAAATAAAAGGTATGGATGGTTAAAACGCATGCTGGCCTGTTTTTATTTAAATGGCCATTCTGGGCACATAGGCACACAGAACCGGTGTCGGTATGTATCCGAAGAGGACAATTTTGGAACCTCATATTTTGTACCGTTCGGCGGGTCAAAATTCACGATTTCGAATACTGATCGAATACTGGGGGGTTCGATCGTTGCCCTCTTTGAACTGATTTCAGAGAATCCGGAAGTGCCAAATTCAGTGGTGGGTCTATGACATGATGTTTTTGATGATTAAAGGACGAACACGAAATTATTGCGACACATTCAACAGGGCATAACTTTTTTACCATTGGGTAAAAATTTTGCACACTTTCTCATTGATGTGTATTGTTTACATGCTGTCAAACTTGCAGTCGTATTTTTCGATTCAACGAAAATGGAGGTGAACCAACGCGAGTCGAGAGAACAAATTCTTTCCAAACACCTGGAATTTCCTGACCTGTCGCACCGGCAGTTGGGAAAAATGTTGAACATTCACCATTCAACCGTCTCCAGAGTGTTGAAGCGGTTTCAAGAGCGGTTGACGTTGGACCACGGCAAAGGAACTGGAAGAAAACCGGGACCGGAGAACAAAAAGACGGAGGGAAAGGTGAAGCGAATGATTAAAGCAAATCCCAACGTCTCAAGCCGTGATTTGGCTAAAAAGATCGGCATGTCGCAGAGCTACGTCCAGAATGCAAAGAAGAGAGCTGGACTACATACATACAAGGTACAGAACTTCCCAAACCGCGATGAGCGGCAACAATCGACGGCTAAAACTCGGACACGGAAGCTCTACGAGAAGATGCTGACAAAATATGGCTGCTGTGTGATGGACGACGAAACGTATATAAAATCCGATTTTAAGCAAATTCCGGGGTTGGAGTTTTTCACCGGCAAGAGCAAGTTCTATGTGGACGACAAATTTAAGAAGAAGAAAATGTCGAAGTTCGCCTCCAAATATCTCATTTGGCAGGCCATCTGCTCTTGCGGACTGAGGAGTGAGCCTTTCGTGACAAAGGGCACAATAAATGGCGAGATCTACAAATCTGAGTGCCTCGAGAAGCGCCTTTTGCCGTTCTTGCAGCAGCACGACGAAGCTCCGCTATTTTGGCCAGATTTGGCATCATGCCACTATTCTAAAAGTGTCCTGGAGTGGTATGAGGCCAATTCTGTCCATTTTGTTCCAAAGGACATGAATCCGCCAAACTGTCCGGAGCTGCGCCCGGTGGAGCAGTACTGGGCAATGATGAAGCGGGAACTTCGGAAGAGCAAGAAGACAGTCAAAGACGAGAAGGACATGTTAAGAAAATGAAAAAAAAAAAAACTGAGAAACTGGTACCGGATGACACTGTAAAGACTTTGATGGAGGGCATCAAGCGAAAATGCGCAAGGCTCCATCGATTAACTTTTCTTTTGATTTTTGAAATAAATATATGTATAAAACTACCCTAAAATTTTGGTTTGATTCTAAACATTATAAGAAAATTGGCATGACATTTTCGGTGTCGCAATAATTTCGTGTTCGCCCTTTAGTTCATCGTTGACGAAATTGTTTACTAATATACTGTACATTCAAACAGAGCCGAACAATGTCCTCTTATTCAAGTAGCTGACTTCTGTTAGAATTCAAAATTTAATTTAAAAAAAAAATTGAAATCGACCGATGATGGGTATTTTGTTTTCCATTTCTTTTTTTCACAACTTTGAACATTTCGACCACACACAGTTCGACCTTTTGCGCTACAACCTTTTCAGAAAACACTCGCATGCACCTTCCGACTTCCAACAACCAGCGAGGAGAAAATGAACTTTTATGAAATTTCATAAAGTTTAATATCTTTCACATCCGCTCACGCGTTCTGCATGCTAAAGGTAAAGTAAAGGGCACGTACCTTCATTGAGCAACGGCAGCTTACATGTTATTAAAACCAAGAAATTCGTGCGCATCCTGAAGCAGAGTTCGGTCGGTTGGTGGGTTGTCTGGAATAGTGCATCGTTGCAGCAACTGCAGCTGCCGGTTAAGCTTGACTTTTCCCGATAATTTCCGGATAGATGGGATGTGTAACTTAGCCTTGGTTTGCTCCATCTGGAGGCAACTTTCATGCCAGACTGACGATGAATTATCCGCTTCCTTACAGTGGGGTACCGGGGATTCACCCAAAAGTTGCAATTGCATTATAGTGTTCAATCAGTCAGAAAGATGATCCGGTGCAGTGTGAAATATAGTCGAAGATTAAGTTTCGTTCCTGATTGGATCATATTCTTCTTAGAAACTAACGTGGGACGAAGCGGCTAGAATAATTCCAAAACCTAAATAGCTTTTTCGATGGTTCTTCCAAACCAAATCCATCGTGCCACGATTTTAGCACTTTATTCGGTGGGATCCTTTCATTGGAAAACTATTCAAAGAAGCAGAACAGTACAAAGAAAATTAAAATCGAGACTTCCAGGCCGAGGATATTGTGAACCCAGCAGCAGAGGTAGCAGCAGCGGGTTAAATCCAACGAAGTGAATAATGAATCTCGTAATTTGATTTTGCTCATCCCCGTGCACTTCCATCCATCGTCATCGTCATCGTTGATGCAAATTCCACCACTGCTGCGGCTGCTGCTGCTGCTGCCTTCTATCGTGGCGCTCAAGCTGTCCTTGCCTAGCCGAACGGAATTAAACTTGCCATTTAATTAGTGAGAGAGTGCCAGCAAGAACTGGGGTCCCAGGTCAGACTCGGAAGCAATCTTAAATTAATTCCCACCGGCCAGATTTTCAATTGTCTCACCCGAGTTGTAGGAGAGAAGGGTTCCATGACAACGGATGCGCCATCGGAATGTTTTGCTTTAATTTTGATAGATGAAGGGTTTTCAAATGGAGCGATTCCCAAGTTGCGAAACACATTGAATTTAGTGACGATTGCTTTTTTGTTTGAATGTATTTCAATTGAAAGCAATTCAACGAGCCACTCAATTTATTATGTTCAGGTGTTTTATATCACTATCAATAGGGTAGGTGCGATGAATGAAAACGTCTCACTCATGTAATCAACAGTTCGTGTACCAAATAAAACCCGGTGAATTAATTGCATTTAAAAAGACTTACATTGCTACTGAAATGCTCTTTGTTGAATTCAGTTCAACTTTAAAGGGTTTTTCCAGAATTATTGTTCTCACAGGAAAATGAAACTCACGATCCGATTTGTTTTGGCAACTTGGAGAAAATAATTTTCCTGTCGAATGACAACGAATTCAATTTTAATAATAATAATAATAATAAGTTGTAGATGTACATTTGCTCGGGAAAAATATAGTTTTTATTCAAACAAATGGATGATACTTTGTTGTACGGGATTTAACTTGAGCATTGTGAAGACCGGATGAAACTAATATTATTCTTTCACGAATTTGCGAATGTTTGATCTAACACTTTTCATTAAGCACTGGACAAGTGTTTCATCACATTTTTTGGACGCCTTAGCTGCTTCTCAGCTGCTCTACCAGTATTTTTGGAGACCTTCTTCTCAATCGCTCAATAGCGTTCGATGGGTCGAAGCTGAGGGCTATTTGGTGGATTGAAGTCTTTCTCAACGAAATCAATACCCTTTTCCGTGAAACAATCGAGAGTTTTTTATTTTGGCGTAATGCGCCGACGTTAAATCCACCCAATACAGTAACCCTTCTAATAGAAATGCAGCAACCTCTTCTGCAGACCCTCAGATCGATAGATTTCCACATTGATTGTTTCGATAGTGTAAAAAATTGTAGACTTCATGCCGCAGGAACATATTGCTTGCCATACCAGTACTTTTCGACCAAACTTCTCCACTTGAATCGACCTGTCGGCATCGCTCTCCCCCCCCACCACGACATTAATATTCTCGACCGGGTTTTTTCTTCTTCTTCAAAAAACCTTATCATCAAAAAAAATACCTTCCCCCCGCCCCACACCCCCCCACGACTACTCCCTCCCCTTCTTTGTGCGGTTCTTTTTTTATTCCTCCCCCCCTATTATTTCCCCTCTTTATGTTTCTCCGTTTGTTCCTTTCCCCCCCGCTTTGTTTCCCCCTCCCCTCGTTTCCCCCTTTTTTTCCCCACCCCCCCCCCCAAAATTATTTTTTTCCCCCAATTAGAGCTCCCCCTTTTTGATCCACACACTACCAAAATGTCATGTAAATTTCTGTCCCCAGAGACCGACACATGCAAGCGTCCTTTAGTACGTAAGAATGAGTTGAAAGAGATGAGAAAATAAATTCAATCAAACACATCTTTCGTCGAATTGCGTATGTGTCAGTTTCATGAGACATAATTTTACACGAAATCTTTGTTTACGTTCCCCGACTTTTTACAAACATGAATTCCGTCTCGTGTAAAATTCATAATTTCTAAGTGTGCAGTTTAGGGTTGGTAGATCCGGGTTTTCCGCCTCTTCCTCGCAGTTTATCCAAAGAACAGTGTTCCCCAAACTTGGGAGGAGAGTGAGTGACGGAGAAGAAAAATGGCGCTTGTTTGCGGACGTTCCGATCAATCGCGGAAATAAACGTATCAACTGGGGCTGAACCATTTCAGCAGCGGCGGTAAAGTGAAGTGCTATAACCGGGGGGGGGGGGGAGAGGAAAATTGAGTGAAAAAGGCCCCGGACCGGGACGAAAAAGAAAAACTAACTATTTCGGGGAGCTCACTTCTCTTGGAAGGTTTCTTTGCTGTCGTTTTCCTGTTGATGTTGCCTTTTTTGCGCGACCAACAATTAGCGGCTAGTCGGCACCAATACTATTGCCGTGGGGTCGATTTGTGATGGCACCAACACACTGGCCGGGTGTTTTGTTGTGAATACGGATGACCTCTCCCACATTGATAAACATGTAATTAGGGGGAAAAAAGTGCAGAGGTCTTATCGCTAAGTGTGTGTGTGTGTGTTTTTTTTTTCTTCGATCGTATGAAGTGAAAAGTAAAAGGACAGTGTGGTGACGTCACGAGCTGGATTCAGAAATCGAGTGGCTCGATCAAACTGCTGCTGTGGGGAAGTTTTTCCCTTCGAATTTTTGACAACAGCTGTGTGGCGGGAAAAACCGCGTCGCCGGCGTCCCGCCGTAGTTTTCGCGTGCGTCGTGTCGTGAAGAGTGCGTTCGGGTGAGAAACCGAATTTCAGTGTGTGTGTGTGTGTGTGTGTGTGTGTGTGTGTGTGTGTGTGTGTGTGTGTGTGTGTGTGTGTGTGTGTGTGTGTAAGTGTGTGTAAGTGCGACGACGGCGGTGGGAAAATTGTTTTTCTTTTTCGGATTGTCACTTTTGCCCGACTAAAAAGTGCTGACAGTTGTATAGTGGCTGGATGATCCCGAGTAGAAATAAGTGAAATAGATTGTTTGGCGATAATTATTGGGTGTTGACGAAAATGTGATCGTTGATAGTGAGAGAAATAATCATCCTGTTGAAACTCCGTCGGAGAAAAATGAAGGAAAAATGTTGCAACATATTATTTATTTCTACCAAATTTCGAAGACAATATCTAATACTCGGTAGTGAGATAGTAAGTGCTCTCAAGGACGAGGAGCAGGACAGGTAATTGTTACCCATTATGTATCTATATTAATAAAATTTACTTTTAATAGGTTTGCGTCGACCATAGGTTGAATCGGTTGTGTCGATACTTTGTTATCGGGCGTAGCGTTTTGCCTATTGTTTCGGTTGCCTATTTTTCGTTGCGCGAATGATCGAGTGAGCATTGGAAGTCGTGGTTCGCCGGGTAAGATCGGTCGGTGGTGAGGTACATTATTAATTGTGATCCAAATTATTCGTTCGTCATGCTCGTCGGGCCACCCTATCTTGGAGCAAATAAATCACTATCCCATTTTGTAAGGGACTCCAGCGGCATCCGTACTGTTGGTGTAGATCGGTCCAAGTTGGCTCTCCAGCGTTGAGATGAAATCCTAATGAAATACGACTATCACACTCTGTGAGTGGCCTCAATAGCATCCTTACTGTTGGTTTAAACCGGTCAAAATCGGCTTTTCAGCATTATCAAAAATCACTTTGTTTTCCCAATGAAAAACCACAATCACACTTTGTGAGTGGCCCCAATAGTATCCTTACTGTTGGTTTAAATCGGTTCAAATCGGAAATCGGTACTAATTACACCTAACAGCTTGTCGTTAACCAAAACGAACCCTGCTGCCACCCAATCCTGTTATCCAAAATCCCAGTGATTTCTCGTGGAAGTGCAGTGAAAGAAACAGGTCATGCGCGAACAGCACATTCAGGTTGATGAGCATGAGGGTAGTGAGGGCCTACCAGGCAATATAGTTTGAAACGGTCTGCGTCATAGCCGGAATGATCCCCATTGTACTATTGTTGGAGGAGGATCAGGAGTGCTACCTAACCTTCCCTGGGTGCTATCATTTTGTGACGAATAAGGTGTTTCGGGTCATACTGACCCGGATTTCAAGTTCACATTATGGAAAATTTATATAACCAAATTCAAAGTCTTTGTAGTCGAACTGCTTAGTAGGGTCCCAATTTTCAGTTTCCGGTGAGTACTGCCATTTTGACCCGATTGATCACAGGGAATCTGTGCCGGAAGAGGATATGTTTTGCCACGATCCGTGAAGCGACGACAGATACAAATTTTCATCGGAACATGCTTTTCGACAGCTCAAAACCTCATAATCTTTCATCAATAGTTTTCTTCTAGCCTTGAAATGGACCAATGACCGTATTGCCCATTCCGGGACAATCCGGATTCCCCGGGGGAACCGTTTAGGAGGGGAGAAACACAGATTTTCGCCAAAATATGTCTTTGGACGGCTCGAACATCATGATTTTTGTTGAGAAGTCTACTTCGAGCTTTGAAATGGAGCAATGATCATATTGGAAATTCTGAGACAACCTGGATACCCCGGAAGAACCCTTAGGAGGGGACAAAAGCGGATTTTCACCAAAACATGCCTTTCGACGGCTCAAACTTCATGATTTTTTATGACTAGTCTACTTCTAGCCTTGAAATAGACCAATAACCATATTGGCCATCCCGGGACAATCTAGATGCCCTAATGGAGGAGACTAATGACAGTTGCCTTTATTTACATACGAACTAGGATTGCGTGATCTTGGATTGATCTTTACAAGATTGATTCTTTTCAAGTAAAAATAGTAAACAAAGAGAGCTGTGTCAAAGCTATGTGATCCGTTTTGCTCATTCTGGAAGCTCATGAACTCTATTATCGAACTGGTTATCGAAAATGCCGTAATCTGGCAAATTCGTTAAATAGCACCACAATAGAATTCATGAGTTTTCAAAATCAAAGAAAAACTGATCACTTTGCTCGCTCCATGGATATATTTAACTGAATTTGTTTAACTTTGTAACCAATTAAGCAAATAATGACCACAGCACATGTTGGACATTAACAAGATAGTAAATGTGAAATTGACATGGTTTCATTTGTCAATGACTCTTGGATTTAATGAGTGACCATAGCTGCTCTGTCAATATGTGCACGGTCGAAATTTAGTAACATCGACATGTTTCGGGTGAAAAACTGTATTTTTCTCCTCCTGAAGGATTCCCTCGGTTGTCCCGGAATGGTCAATAAAGGCATTTGTCCATATAATGACAAGAAGTAGATTGTTTACAAAAAGTTATGAAGTTTGAGCCGTCGAAAGGCATGATTCGCCGAAATTTTGTATTTGTCCCCTCTTAAACGGTTCCCCGGTGCATCCGGATTGTCCCGGAATGGCTAACAGAGTCATTCGTCCATTTCAAGGCTAGCAGTAGACTGTTCATGAAAAATCATGAGGTTTGAGTCGTCGAAAAGCATGTTCCGATGAAAATTTGTATCTGTCTCCGCCTCACGGATTGTTCCAAAACATGCCATCTTCCGGCACAGATTCCCTGTGGCCAATCGGGTCAAAACGGGCAGTACTCATCGGAAACTGAAAATTGGGGCTCTTATGAGCATCTTGACTGCAAAGACTTTAAAATATGCTCATATATTGTTTCCACAATGTGCGTTTGAAATCGGGGTCAATTTGACCCGAAACTCCTTATTCGTAACTTTTTTTTTAACAGCCCTTCAGAAATGTCAAACAAATTTGGGTACAATGCTGAAACATACTCCTCTTTGATTTGGGAAAAGTCAAGAAAATTCAAACGTCTAGATGCTTATTTTGGAAAGTTATAGCATTTTTAAAAACCATTCCGGGTCATACTGACCCCGATACCTAAAGAAGATTAAACAGAGACACCAGAGGCGTCCGACGAAGATCACGGACTTACACCATGAGTAAGTGGCAAGAAAAATGGGATAATGGGGTGAATTGAAGGTGGACTCACCGGTTGATCCCGAATGTTTCCACGTGGCTGAATAGAAAGCACGGTCAACCTAACGCATTTCCTGTCCGGTCATGGCTGCTACAGGGTATTTGTACAGATTCGTACACGCGGCTTGCCATTTCTTTCGAGGTACACTCGAGTCGACTGTGTGGCACAAACAAAGCGGATGGGAGCTAAATGGCTCGGCATATGAGAAGGAGCTTAATGGCTTGTGAAGAAACCGTCAGCAGCAAGTCATCTCTAAATAGCGCTGCTGTCAAAAGGCAAAATCAAATTCCTGAAGAAGGAATACCGTAAGGTAGTCCCGGGGGAATCTAGCGGACAACATGGACTTAGGTTTTAGTGCGATCAGAAGTTTCTACATTTATAATGTCCAAGATCCTGACCACGAAGGCATGCTTCAGATGCCTAGAGAGCGGGCACATGTCCTGGCACATGCAAAGGCCCAAATCGAAGTGGCATGTGCAGAAGGTATGGCAGTACAAGCCACAAGGCGCGGGACTGCAAAAGGATCCCCCAAATTCTTAACGTGCGCTGGGAAACCAGATGATAAACACATCATGGGGGGTCCAAAGGCCCAGCCGCTAAGGGTATACCTAAAAGCCAAGCGTAGTACAGGTAACATTACTCAACCTGAGCCATTCTGATTCATTCATTCAGTTCGCGAGTTGGCATCAGACATCGCCATTATATCCTACTCATACCGCATCCCAGCCGGCTATGGCAATTGGGTTGCGGACAGGTTCAATATGGCGGCATTATGGACGACGGAGAAGAACTCGGTTCAGGAGGTTTTTTCTACCTCAAATGTTGGCTTCGCGGTTGTAAAAGTAAATGGAGTGTTCTTCTGCAGCCACCAAGATGGTCGATCGAACAGTTTTCCAACATGCCCGATCGTATGACAACTGGACTAACTGGCCTAAGCCCGCTAGTAATAGCGGAGGACTTCAACGCTTAGGCGCTCAAGTGGGAGAGCCGCCTTACCAACCCCAGGGGGCAGATTCTTCTCGAGGCCTTGGCTAGGCTCAATGTGGACCTAGCCAACGTAGGTACCAAGAGTACCTACCCTAGAAACGGAGCAGATCAATAATCGATATAACATTCAGCAGTCCTAGGCTGCTTAACAATTAGAGGGTGGATGATGGCTACATCCATAGTGACCACTTGGCGGTTCATTATTGTATCATCCACAAAACAAGGCAGCGTGCGAAAGGAGGAGCATCCATTCACCCGCAGATGGAGAACGTCCTATTTTGATGTAGAGGCGCTTGAGAGGGAACGAATCTTATGCAAAACCCAGGAACCTTGCGGTGAACGACTCGTTATGGCACTTACACGAGCGTGAAATGCGACCATGCCGAGGGAAGGAATGGGAGATCGCCGGTGTATTGGTGAACGAAGTCGATCGCCGACCTCCGAAGAACATGCCTCTGAGCAAGACGGAGGATGCAAAGAGCGCGGTCCGACGCCGAAAGAATCGAGTGTAGAGGGGCTCTAGTCGCCGCGAAGGTCGCGCTCAAGAAAGAGATAAAGGCCATCAAGCAAGCCTGCTTTGGGGGCCTAATGGCCAAAACCAGAGGGACGGTGGTTCCAACCGAGCAATAACCAGAGCTGCTGCAGGTGATTGTTGGGGGACTCTTTCCGTACCACTACCCGAGTCCCTGGTCCCCCCTGGACCATGGAGGGATGGACGGCCCAGCTGAAGATCCGTAACCACGTGGGCATTGATAATGGCACAACGGGGGCTGGAGACGAGGCGACGGTGACGAATGACGAACTCATTGCGATAGCAAAGTCGCTGAAGGTGAACAACGCGTCAGGACCGGGCGGTATTCCAAATCTTGCTATCAAGCCGGCTATCTTGCTGGCTCCGGAAATGTTCAGGGTGGTGATGCAAAGGTGTCTGGACGAGGGAGTCTTCCCGGACGCCTGGAAAATTCAGACCCTAGTGTTGCTACCAAAGACAGGGAAGCCACCAGGGTATCCATCGGCATAAAGACCTAAATGTCTGTTGGATACAGCGGGTAAGGTGCTCGAGGGGATAATCCTCAACAGACTGACAAAATACACGGAGGGTATAGGTAGTGATGATACCCCGTTTAGCATAAAGACGTTTGGCACACGGATGTTTGGCCGAATGGACGTTTCGCATATAAACGTTTGGCCGAATGGACGTTTGGCCGAATGGCCGTTTGGCCGAATACAGATTTGGAGAGAGGATGTTTTATATGTTTTCGTGCTGGAGGCCTGAAAGTTAATGCACTCCTTTGTTTTCCGGTTTTCAGGGTTGAAACACAGGCGTTTCGTACGTGTATTCAGGTTCTTCTTGCATGAGAGCTTGTCTATCGGTTGGGACATGAGCACTAACTCTTGTCCTAGCCTATTATGGCTTATGGATATAGCGCCATAACTCGCTTTCTGGAAACACACACACACACACACACACACACACACACACACACACACACAAAGATACGCGTTTTCACGTTCCACGAGCCACAACCGAGGCAATGTCCTCTCACGATCATGATCATATTCGGAAAGACGTAAACCGGAGAAGTGCGCATGTGTTTGGTGGCGCAAGGAACATCGGTTTCCGATCCGGAGACTTTTTCTTGTACTGACTTACACACTTAGATTTTTTTACAGAAATCTGTAAAAGTTTACCGAATTCTCAACAGCTGAACGTTCGGTAATCCGATTTAACGGATTTCGGTGAAAATTTACTGATATCTGTAAAATAATTACCGGATTTCGGTAAAATTTTACCGAAATCCGTTAATTTGGTTTACCGAACGATCAGCTGTTGAGAATTCGGTAAACTTTTACAGATTTCTGTAAAAAAATCTAAGTGTGTAGAAAGTTTTCCGCAAAAAACAGAACTAACTTTTATTTTGCATGATATGCGAAAGCACATGATTTCTTCGAACGCAGCAATTGAACTTTTCGGGAAACACGTACAGATCCACCCGAGCTCGGCTTTCACACGTTATCACTCGCGATCAACACAAAGCACACCGGCGTTCCTGCGAAATAAGAAGGATTGGTCGGCGCCGGCGGAAGAAGAAGCTAGTGTTTGCTGTACACGTAACTTTCACTGAGAGGTTTCCGTGATGATCCACGATACGGATTCTTGTATGGATCTGATCTTTTCACCATTGCACATATGTTTACAAAACCAAAAACTATAAAATCTAGAAATTGTAAGATGGAATACTTTCACCTTCAAGTTGAGCAAATGAAATCTAACTGTAATTGATTCACAGGGCTGCTTCTGTCAAGTTTTCTAAATATTTATTATGTTTGGGCAGATCACGTCACTATTTATTCCCTTTTCCGCTATTCCTTTTCACATTGAAAACGATTATACGGCATAATTGACAAAATTATTGTCAAAATTCTGGTTGAAAATGTTCCTCCACTAAGAGCTAGACTATAAGTGGTCCGAACATTCCGATTGTGGTTGATCGTCACTGAAACTGCCCAGATTCACTTTATCTGTATAGTTAATTAAACTTTTCCGAGCACTTTTCACCATATTTAAAAGATTTGAAAATATAATTTTACGCTGCAGAAAAAATCCAACCGTCAGGTTTTCAGCGCAGCCTACTCCACTTCTCGTTATATGGTTAACAATAAAAATGTGAAAAAATAACAGTCGAACTCAAATCATATTCTCATTTTACATCAGATCCCAAGTAAGCAGCAATCGCCTTTACAAAATCGTTCAGTTTATAGCGTTCGAAATTTATAATAATTTCGAATACTTATTTATCTTAAATAATTTCAGCGGTTTTTCGATTTTTGTCGGAATAAGCAGCTAATATTGAAGTCACCAACCCATTGGTGTACTTATATTCCTGCTTTATTGCAGTCGGAAAACACCGACGTGTGATGCACCCACCAGCTTTGCCCAGCGGCTATACCAACGCTCGACCTGATTGCTTGTGCGTGGTATACCGTTCAGAACGTTTCTGTAAACGGACCACAGCTCTGGTCCAAAAAGTGGGTTTAGACGTACAACTTTATTGCATGTTCTTGATCGCTTTTGACGCCCATATAAGTATGTGTCTTCAAAATATTCCACGAATTCCTTCATTTCAGTTGGCGACTGAAGTTTTATAGTTTCGTAAGCTTCAGGAATTTTCTCAGTTGGGACAAATGCCAAAGCTTGAACTTCTTTAAATGCTTTGCAAACTTGCAAATTCTGGCCAAAATCTTTAAGTAGGCCATGCTGCTGAATGAACTTGAAGAGATTGCTGGTGAAATGAAAAAAAAAAAAAAAACATCCAGTATGTTTTTTCTCACCGAATTCAGCCTGCAGAGCGTTGATGAGCACTTTTTCATAATCTGTTATCACGTGTTGTGGTTCCAAGTTCACTTCGATCCCGCCAACCACATCTTGAATCCTTCCGAAAACATTTCTGCACAGTGACTCACTTTTAGATGACATCAGTTTGGAGCAAAGCTACCATGGATTGTCACCAGTTGCCGAAAAAGTACAGGAACCGTGAAGAAAGTACCGTCAATAACCCAATACTTCGACATGGTCAATCTGGAAAGGTCATTTGTACCGAATACGATGACTCTTTGTTCGTCATCATCAACATCGCATAACAGAAAACGGTCACCAGTATCAGCCGCACGATAGACATCCGGTACAGAAAATTCAACTTAACTGTCCGGTTCGCTCTCTGTATTTCCATTAGACCGTGCTCGTTCCACGACCTTGCGCCGTGCTCCTTCAGTCATCTTCGTTTGAACTTCGACCGGATATTCGTTTAAAACGACCTGCAAATTTTATAAAAATATAGAAGGCCAAAGAACTAAGCGGATATTCAGTTCACATATGTACCTGAATTGTTTTCGCAACACTGCTGCATCCCGACTCTGATTTTATTTTAAGCTGCGCAAGGAAATCCATGTTTTTTTGAAAAACTGGATCTGGCTCATGATTGTGCTCCGAATTGCTTGATGGTTTTCGCTCTCGAAGCACAACCGGAGCTACTTTTCTGATGGCTTCGTGATTAGCACTCCCAGTAGAATATTGCATGCTATGAATTGGAAAAATAGTAATCGATTCAGGTTATTGTTATGCGAAATAACCAACTGGACATTTACAACAGTATAATTTACCTCACTCTGATTCAGATAATACAAATATCCTCCAACCGCTAGCATATATTTTCCTTTAGAAGATTGCAAAATCTGAACCTGATCTGGTTCACAGGAACTTGAACCTTTTTCAACATTTGCCATTTCGAGAGAGAATGCAAGAACACAACCGAACAATGATATGATTAAATTACAGTGACAGAATCATGTTATGAAAAAGAATGGCACTCTTAGCACGAACATTTTCGATCATTCTAAAGTCTACTTCATTCCAAACAGCAACATGTTTCCATGACAACTATGAACTGTTGACGTTGTGTTGGAGCTCAAAATTTGGAATTTTCTTGAAATGAATAATTCACTAGAGCAACTCTCAAAAATAAATCGGGAAAATCAATATTCGACAGAAAGTCTCTTCACAGTTCAAGATGTTTGCAGTCCAGCCTACAAGTGGCCGAAATATATCAAGAATATTATCGTATCCCGGACCTTTTGTTATGCGGAGAGAATCAAGCTAACAACTTTTTTTTTGGGTCAACGGATACTGGGATTGTGACGGTTGGCTCGAGTTTTTAGTGTGCATCAAAGGATCTTCTTTCAGACGTTATGAAGTTTAGTGCAGTTATGAGTTTAGTGCAGTTTCAGTGCAGAAAAAATATGTCTCGTTTTGTCTAATGCATGGAAGGTATGTGTTTTTAGATGGGTCTGATGGTGATATTGAAATTAAATAGGTCAATGTATATTTATGTGTATTTTTCATTCAAATTGTCCCATTTGTTTTGCTTTAGTTTGATCATATTATCTCTCACCATGTTTTGATAATCGTCAGTCAATAAGAGGCTAGATTTTTCGGAGAAAGTTTATTGTAACTATTGTTCAAAAGGACGAATAACTCATTTGAGAAAAGTCAAAATTTAAAATCAGATTCTACAGTGAAACGCCATGCCAAGTAATTTTAGGGTTCGAAGCCATTTAGCCAAATATCTTTTAATCGTTTGATTCCAAACAACTTCTCAAAAGTAAAATAAGAAAAATGCAATTTTATCAAAGCTCAAAATTATCAAATATTAGCATCTCAAATAATTCACCAGTCAGCTCAAAATTTCTTAAATTGAAATTTTCATGCATGAGCATTACATTTGTTTCATCAGTGAAACTCCAAAGAACTGCTCATGTTTGAAAGAAGGAAAAATTCACATAAGAGTTTTATACCGGGGAAGCGCTTGAATCATAAGTTCGCTTTTGGATACAGGAATATGCTTCGTCATGAGCCCATGGGAAAACCATCAACAAAGTTTCAACCACCGGTTCCGAAAAGAGTTGAAATTGAAGAAGGTTGTCGATTTTCACAAAATCCCTTATTTGTATTCTTCAGCAAAAAAAAAGACACCCATTTTTTTATTTTTTTATTAGGATGACCATGTTCGATATAGGGGTTACCAGAAGAACTCGACATTTTTTAAAAAAATTTTTTAAAAATCAAACTTCTGAACCACTGGGTCGATTTGAAATGTCTTTCTATGAATAGAAGTTCATTACTTCTTAGTTTTTATTAAAAATATTGATTAAAATAATTAATCTACTTAAATTTGCTAAAATGGTCAGAGTATTTGTTTTTATGATTTTCAGAAATGTGAATCACAACGACTATTTATTTTGGTATTTTTTTATCAAAATTCAAACATTTTTACATATTATATCAAAAAATCTTAAATCTTAAATTGAGTCAAATTTTTTTGAAAATTTCAAGTTTTTTGCCCATACACACATAGAATGAGCATCATTTTCCAAATTTGGCAACAAGCGCTACCTGAGAGAATCTTGGGAGGTCGGAATTGGCCACAGGGTCGGGATTGGACCAGGCTCCGCTATATTAAGGAATTGGAGCTCAAATCTCAAAGCTTTAGACTACAAGCAAGGGTTCCAACCTCAATTAAAACCGTTTTTTGATTATTTCTCAGTACCTTCAATAAACTCAGCATTTAATTTGATTATTTAAGGCAAAAGGGTAAATGCACCCTTCTTTTTGGGAACTACTCCTTAAACTTTGGAAAAATGCTCCTTAGATGCGTTTTTCCCGGTATAATGCAATCGGAGGTATTAAGCTTCTGGTTGGGCGCTTGCTGGTTGTTTTGACGGGTCTTCAGTTTCTTCAAGATTGTATAGTTTTGACTGGTTTTAAGTTTCCAAATTTAAGAGTTGCACAAAAGCAAAATTAAGACTTTTCCAAATGAAATTAAGACTCGTCAAAATGAAATATAAACCCGTCAAAACTACCTCGAAGATTGCAGAGCAAAGCTCCGCTATACAATCTTGAAGAAACTTAAGACCCGTCAAAACAACCGGCAAGCGCTAACCAGAAGGTAAATACCTCCGATTGCATTATACCGGGCAAACGCATCTAAGGCGCATTTTTAAAAGGGGGTAAGGTGCATTTCCTTAAAAAGAAGGGTGCATTTACCCTGCTGCCATTATTTAATGATTTTGATTTTGCATAATTCATCAAAAAAAAAAAAAAAAAAATATTACATACCAAAATTCTTACAATTTAACGCGCTTTTCTTCATCTGAAAACGAAAACCGTTTCACGATAATGTAATTTTCACTTTGTGGCTTAAAGTAATGAAACGATTGTGTCCCAGAGATTTGTTTTACACGAGTATAACGGTTCTTTATTTTCTTTTCCATTGCATTGTAATCTTTTTCCGAGAAAAACTCGTAATATATTTTGGAATCTACTTTAGAAACAGCCCAAGAGTAAAGTTCGTATGCAGTTGTAATATGATGGCCTTGTAAACTTGCTTTTGAAACGTTTCGCTTTAGAACACCTCCTAAAGCGCCGCAAGGCCCTTTTCCATGGCAAGTGGCAAAAAAGTTCCACTCTGCATTAAGACCGAAGTCCTTGTACATGTGGCACAAATTGAAAGCAGTCATCTTATTTTTGTATTGACTGCCTGATCCATCAGAAAAAATGGATATTTTTCAGGTGAGGTAGCTTTTTTTTAATGAAATTCACACAATTTGTTATAAACAACCGAACGGCAACATGGTTATGTTTAGTAAACTCTGCGATTGCTATAAAGCTTGTAAACTTTAAATTTTGTGCTTCATCCTTATAATATATGGCAAAAGGATGGATTGTGCATTGAGCGTTTACCCAATAAAAACCTTGTATAGCGTCCTGAATAACAAAAGAGCAATTTTCAGAGAAGTCAGCAATTATAATGCAGTCAGTTGGTTCCAAATTAATTTTTAGTTGTTTTAAGTAGTTACCTTGTTGCTCTGCAATAAAATTATGCGGAGATAATTCGCTTAGTTTTTCTAAAATCGCATTGAATTTAGATGACAACGATCTGTTTGCTTCCATTGCTTGAATACAAAGGAATCGATATTTTCAAGAAAATTCATCAGGTCGTTCTCCAGTGTCTGCGTACCCAGGCAATGATCACAGGCTTTCAACCAACATTTCTCTGTAGGATTTTCACATAGTATTTTAAAAAATCAAGTCATGATACGTTTTTAAATGGTTAGGAATAAGTTTCTTATCCGTAAGGGTTTTAAACATTAATTTAACATTCTGATGATAAATGCATACGCAGACAGTATGCGTTCCGCCGAACCAGCCAGAATACAATTTTTTGGGCGGCTGCTGGAGAAACATTGAAAATCCAATTTTAAAAGTAGGATATTGCTCTTTGAAAATCAAATAAATTTCCCCACGAAGGTTACATAAAAAAGTAACCTGCGCTGAACATGCACTTTTTCTTCTGCCATATTTTCAATAACGAAATCCCTTTTCCCAGGACATGCTCTGCTTATCTCGTCACTATTATAAAAAGTCCCTAACTACAGTTAGAGCATCATCGCTCAGAACAACATAGTTACTCTGGTCTCCGGTGTGCTCATAAAACCTTTTTCAATCTGTAATTCCTTTGCACGTTGAGCAGTTCGTTGCGAAACACCAAATTCTTGCATAATTTTGTATGCAGTCCAGGATTTGGGGAGAGAGATAGAATCCTATATCGATCGTTTCTGTCAGATGTTTCATCAAACTTTGCCTTCATCTGTTGAAGAATTTCCTGTCCGTCTCCGGGTTTCTGGGCAGCAGCGCTACCGATTGATTCAGCACTCGCTGATTCCAAAGAAAACAAAGATTCTGAAAACAAGATGGAAAAAAATATCACAATTAGTTAGGAACATTTTTATTTGTGTAATGTAATACAGATTGTATTCGATTATTTGAAGTATGATAGGCAACTGCTCTACAAATTGAGCTACCAGGTCGGATTAGGTAAGATTATACGGAACTGATATTTTTTCAATTTTTCTGAATAATCGAGTACAACTTGTATAACGTAGCGAATCATGACGTCTGAATGAACAAAAAGAAGAGATTATTTTACTTACCAACACTAGGAACAGCGTCAATTTCCGATGATCTAGCGGCATTGGGATCGATTATTTCGAAACCACCATTATTGATGTTTGCTGGTGCGGCGAAATTGTTCACTCTAGATGGTCCGGCCACGGCGAAATTACTGGTGGTTGATGGTCCGGCAACGGGAAGATTATCAAGTTTCGATGGTTCAGAAACGGTGAGTTCTTGATTTCCACATTCTAGATTAACTGCACTTGGAGTTGCTGGCTCGTTTTCTTTCTTGATAAAGCGATAAAGTCTGCAATAGCGGGTATTACAAATGTAGGAACAGCTTTTATCCAATTTATTCTCCTTTCCGCTGCATAACCATATAGTTTAGGAGTAACTTTCTTGTAACTATTACTCCAAACATGGCAATTCGAGCATTGGTGCTTCATTGTATTAAACGTTTAAAATTAACACTTCATTTGATCACTTTTTAAAAATAAAAAATAAAACATTGAAACACTTTTCTCAAATTTTTGCTAGTTTTGGGATTTTGTTTGTGGATTGCTATGCTTTCCGCTACATTTAGTTTCGTTGAATATATGTTCAGCTACTTTTTGATTTAAAATAAAATAGGGTAACGGGTGTCCACTAAATAATGGGAACGAAAATAATGGGTCAGGAAAAAAATACCAGTGAAGTTTTATTCAAACTGATTTATTTTATTTTTAAAAGGGTCAACTTAAATCTTCAAACTAAGTTTAGTGAATATTGTCGTATGGTCCGTGGTCCGCCGTACGGCGCAGCTTAGTCGTTATGCTGGAACATGACCGTTGGACGGCAACCACATCGATTTTTCGGATGCAGCTTTTGATCCTGTTGGTAAGTTGCTTGGTGTTCTTGGCCTTCCAATTATCCTTGTATACCATGGAGCTCAAAAGACCGAAGAAATCCTCGATAGGACGGCACTGTGGCAAATTTGTCGGATTCCGGTCTTTTGGGACATATGGTATATTTTGGCTCTCCAAAAACGTTAGCGTTTTGTTTGCGTAGTGCGATGATGCCTTGTCCGGCCAAAACACGTATTTGATAGGGTCCCCCACCCCCCCCCCCTCCCTCTCTCCCTCTCTTCCTCCCCTCCCCCCCCCCCCCTCCTTCCCTTCCCCTCCCCCCCCCCTTCCTCCCTCCTCTTTCCCCCTCTCCCCCCTCTCCTCCCTTCCCAAAATCCCCCCTCTCCCTCCCCCTCCCCTTTCTTTTTGGTCCTTCTTCTTCAGTCTTCTTTTGTTTCTCCTTTTATGCGTCCCTTGACTCAGCCTAATATGCAACAATCGATTACATTTTTTACTATAACTCGTAAAGTATTTGAGCTGGAAGCGATATTTAACTAGTCATACACTTGCTTAGATATATTCAATATGCCATTTGGTAGTATGTATCACGAAAAGTTACACAACTCATTTTATAAAGTCAAAAACTTTCGAGGGATATGGATGTAATGTCGGTCTATAAGCGCCAAATTGGGTCTATTCATGGAATCAAGTTCGTCCCATTCGACAGATTTGTTATTAAATGTTGTCTTCGTACGATTTTTTTTTCTGATTTTCTGATTCAATGCGTTTCCAGCTGTATTCGCTCTACCCAACAAACAATTTCGTAAATCAAACTATACTAAAACTGCTAAGAAACACTTAAGTGATTTTCACATATGATTTAGCGACCATTTGATAATCAAAACATTATAATTCACTCTACACAGATTTTGTTCCTTTAGTTTATGTTAAGATGACCCATATGGAAAACTTTCAATCGAAACTCAGACATTTTTATTGTAAATTTTACCAATAACAATATTTTTACTACGCTTTCCATATAACAGGCCATAGTTGGGAACGTGGAAAAAAATATGTTCCTAACATTGGGTCTATGGTTTTCTTGTTAAATCATTGTTATTATACCTATATGACCTGTTAGTTTATAACGTGTGACTATTTTCTGTACATCTTGGCTGTATTATTCGGTTTATAGGTTCAACTTCTGCAAATTAAGATCATTCGAAGATCGTGTAGATAATCTGTTCAGCTTAACCAGTAAAGTCATATTGTCTAAAAAGTTGAAGAGATCGAAAAATACGCGGAAGTGAGCAACTATTAATTGATTAATAATGTCTCAACTGCTTTGAAATAAATCGGTCATCCTGATAGGAATATAATTTTGGTGATTATCGGCGAATTAATGACATTTTTGGTACATAGGCCGAATGAAGGAGCTAGGCTGACATTACATCCCGTTACCCTAACCCAAAAAAAAAAAAAAAAAAAAAAAAAAAAAAAAAAAAAAAACAAAAAAGAAATAAAAAAAAGAAAAAAGAAAAAAGAAACCAAAACAAAGACAACGGCATCCCACACATGACTAAGTCAACCCTGGCCACGTCCTTGCAACTGTAGGGGAGTGGGGGAGGGAAGGTTAGTCCAACACATACTGGTGAGAGGGATGCAGAAAACTCTACGACCCCTCATATGTGTCACATGTACTGTGGAGTGTTAATAGGGAAAGGGTTATCCCTGAGATACGCCTTCGAGACAAGCGTTACGGTGATCAAAAGAATAGCGTTGATGTTTGTCCTCAAAGATCGTTAGAGCAGCATTAGATAGTAAGTATGTTAGCAATAATCTATTGTACATTCTTTAGAAAGCATTTGAAAAGTATTTGCACTTTGTCAAGTTGGTTGAACCACTTGATTTTATTTCCCACCTCGAGTTTAAGGCCCTTCTCTAGCTTTCCGACCAGTAGTTAGCAACGCATTACCTCTGGTTAAGCTTCCAGTTTTTGCCTGATAACCTCGAGTTCGCTCGGCATCGGTACATGGTCAATCTGGAGGATTTTTTCGAATGTTCGATCTCAACGCGCTTCCGAAATTTGCGTTAAACGGTTGGCATCAAAACGAATAGGCATTGCACTTATTCACCCTTTCACAGTTTCTCAAAACTTATTTCTTCTTAGAAGTAAAACGCTATCCAACGCGAATCGTTAACACAACAGAATAACTATCTATAGCAGTACCCATCATTGAAATGTGCATGTTCGAGAATCAAAACATTGTTCGTGATAGGGAATTTCTTGAAACATGCCAGAACGCAACATTCTTTTAAATTTTTCATACACCGTTTGATGAATATGTATGGGAAATATATTATTCCTTTATTTGTAAAACTTTATATACCTGAGTAAATAGAATGGTAATCGTATAAATTTCTTGATTAGAGCAGAAATCTCATAAATAAATCAATCAAGAAACAATCGAATTCTTAGTGTCCGGTGTTTAAATTTTTTCGTGACGCTAGAACATTTGTAAATTGTACAAAATGCTCAAGAAGTAATTAATAAAGAGGAAACTAATATTGTTTCAGCCACCGCTGTCAAACACTCGGTAAGAACCAAACATTCTAATCCAATCAAACTCTCTCAAAATTCAAATGGTCGTCCTGATTTGAAATGGTCCGCATTTGAATTAAAACCCCCTCTCTGCGCCTTTCCAATAGATGTCTACCAAATATCACACACACACACAAGCACCTTATGTCACTCCTAGCGGTAGCATCCACCGGCTGGCTACAAAGAGTTTGGCGGCACGTGATACTACGATAAAAATAGTCATTTATACCGCCTTCAACTCTAGATTGTGCAGTCTGAAGATTGAACATACACCCAAAGTTGAAAAGATGGCAAAAAATGCAATTGCAGTTTTGGCAATCATATCTTGAGAAATCCGCATCATTCAAAATGGCAATTTTGCCCATTTTGATCCACAAAGCGTTTTATGGTACAAAAATGAAGCCATGCTAGTGTGTGCATGCAACTGGCAAGCAAAAATAGCTCGAAACAAATTTATCGCTGTAGGATCCTTATTCAATCATCACCAACATATCAATATACAATATGGATGAGTCGATATCACAAAATGCCGCAACGCTATTGGCCACTGTTATATTGCCGTCGTCAAGTGTTCTATTTTTGTTCTCGCTGATCATCGACAAAGCGTTTTATGAAATAAAACAATGCCATGCAAGTATGTGATAGCGACAGGTTGCACATAGCTTGGTGGAAAATATGTCCATTTGCTTCATTGCTGTACCCTGAATTGCTCGCCAAGTGAACTAACTGTAGGGCCTCTATTCCGTCTCTCGAAGCTTGACAAAGTGGCTGAATGGTTGCCATCAAGGGTCGCCACGCCGATGGTCATGGTTCGTGTCCCGAACCCGGAAAAATAGCAAAATTTTATTTTTAGGTATTGTAATTTACCCCGGACACTCATCTTTTACTCATCAACAAAATATCACTGCACACGTTCAATTTTCTTCATACTGCGAATATGTCGTTATTTCGTTCAATAAACTAATGTTAGATTTTTCATCCAAGTTATTCAATAGCAAGAATGAACAAATCGCCGAATTGTATTACAATCTTACTTTCTAGTTTGGGTGTAGAGCGAATTACGAACAAACATGAATCAACACCAAGTGACCAGCTTGGACGTTTCGGTTTGCAAAATTTCCGCACAGGCTGAGAAATCGAATCCCCAACTTGTTGACAACCGCTTGAACGACGGGCGACACCGCTAAACCACTTGACCACGAAGATGATGTGGGCGATTTCGATTTGGCCATTTTCTCCGGACGCGGCAGTTTAAGCAACGCCATGAACGTAAATTTAATTTTGAAGTCGAGGTTTAAACAATTATGTGAATATTTTTTACCAAACAAAAAACGACAAATAAATGTACTTAGAATAAAAAAATTTAAATATTAATTATAAAATAAATTTTATTCTTACATTATTAAAAGTTTTATCATATTCCTTCATCAAATTAAAACAATGCATGGTTAATTACATTTTAACTTTTTTTAACTTTTACAAAAAACTTCGAATCACTTGTTGAGATCATGATCCTTGGATCATTTAGGTTGAAAATATCATTTTCATTAATTCTAACATTCTCTAATGACTGCAAAAAAACTGGTCGACGAAAAAAATCAAGCTAATCACACCACCTCCCACCGTAACACTTATATCTGCTGGTCCATTCCACTCCAGAGACAAATTGGCTACCGGCCTGTTCAGCCCCGGTCCGGCAGCAGCAGCGTCATCCAACCACCACTCCACTACTTTGGTTTGCTGTGTGTAGCGCGGTCCGCAATTTTGTAGAGCTTATGGATTTGGTCGGTGGCTGCTGGGTCTGTTCAGTTGGTTAGTCGGCCCACGATGGACCAACGACGTAAAAGTCAATATCGAACGCATCGACTTTAATCATAATGGTGCCACTGCCCTACGCAACCAGGATGTGAATCGACATTTTTTTTTCCTTTCTGCCACCGATCGAATTCCAGAAAGTGCACCGGGCAAAAACCACCATGAAGAGAGAACTGGCAAGTAAATTAATTATCACGATGAATATTGCAGCATGTGAGAAGCTAGGATGTCCATGAAGCAATCGATTTCATTCAGGATTCAAAATGGAAAATTTCTATCGAAAGTTTTTCGATTTTCACCGGAGTAAATTACTCGATTCAACGGGAGATTTCAAAGTGTATGTTTTTCGACAGAATTGCAGCTTTGTCCATAACGCCTGACGCTTGGAATCGTGAAACAATAGGAGATTACATCTCGTTACCAGAAATAATGCGGAAAATTGCTTCCCGGCCGATAAACGAATTCTCTCCCCACGCGGAAGTTTCCTTAAGAAAAACTTTATTCCATTCTGACTTCACCATCATCATCATCATCATCATTATCATCATCATTGCTCCTGTCGTCAGTAGAACATATCGAAGATAAAATTGTTCAAAACAGCCTTCTTCATTTCCCCTTCCACCGGACCCATTATGATGATTGGGAATCGAAGCAATTGCTCAACCAAGGGGAAACTACGCCAGCTACTTTGCTGCTGCTGGCATTGTAAGATTGAGCCAACAACGCAACAAGAAGGAAAACTTGGAACTCACTGCTGTACGAAACAGTCAGTATTTGAGATTGAATGAATAAAGAAGAAGAAAAAAATAGAACTGCTAAACTTGCTTGCATTACCATTCAAAACCAAAGGGATTAATTACTTCTCATCCATGCTGCACAACCAGATAAATATGGGGATAGGAGAGTCTGTGGTTCTTAGGATGTGGATAGATTGTAAACCGTATGGACTTTTGGATGAGGAGCAACTCATATCGACTACAGAAAAATGCGTGGAAATGGATTACAAATTGAGTAGGGTACATTGATCTTGCTCCGAACTATGTCATAAGTGATCGTGGTTCACACTAGTTTTTAAGAAAAACCTTTCTAATCATTTAACGTTCCGAAATTTAAAATCAATATGATCTTTGTAGCGAACCCCATACAGTTCCCATTAAATTCCTCAATGATTCAAAATAAAACCTACTGAAACTTGTTGAGAAAGTAAAATTTATAAAAGTTTGGTTCGATTTAGGGTATTCCAGTTGTTTAAACCTGTTTTTCGGGTATGGCTTCAAATTCCTGAGAACTCCAACTCTGTTAAAGCATTGTTAGCATTATGCATGTTGGACGTGTTCAGGACAATTTGTTTTAACTTGTTTTATTTGTCGTCAATAATTTCGTAGACCTTGTTACACATTTGCTTAACATCTAAGAATTTTTTCAGTGACTATTGTCTAGTTAGCCTAACAAAAAAAGTTTGTTAAGTGCATTTTTATTCATTGTTATATCAATCGTTTCACTATATGTGTTAAAGTATAACATCATTCTATTTAAAGGAGCATCTTTGACCAAGTTCGTTCTTTGATTATTCATCTATCTATCTATATAAAAAAAAAAAAAAAAAAAAAAAAAAAAAAAAAAAAAAAAAAAAAAAAAAAAAAAAAAAAAAAAAAAATATAAATATCTCTGTCTGTCTGTCTGTCTGTCTGAACCTCATAGGCTCGAAAACTACTGAACCGATCAGCGTGGAAATTTGTAAGTGGAGTTTTCAGTTTGAGAAGGCTCTGCGATGTAACTCGAGACCCCTCCGCCCTGAGTGTGATGACGAACGGAATAGTGTTGTGTTTTTTGTGTCACAATTTAATTATTTTACGTGTAAAGTGTTATGATACGCAAAAGAAATTTTCTAAAGCGCATCCATATGGCGTTTTTGTGATCAGGCTAAGTTTAAGAACAGCGGCGATTGCAGCTTGTTCTAATTAAATTTTTAATTTTATTGGTCGTTCAACCGGCGCCCCGGGAGACCATTTGTGCTATTTTTTTGCCTTGTATTTTTCTTTGGTAAGGTCGTTATCGGTAGCGTCGACGTATAATGTGTTTTGAGCCTACTGCTTGACACAGCTCCGTTGTTATACATGCAATGAGAGAACACAGTTACTGATCTTCGTTAACTTGTGTGGGTAAGTGTGCGCGTGTATTCCATTACGTGTACACCACTTACGAAAGGAACGGCAAAGCTTGTGACCGATAATGCAAACCTTTGCTTTAAATGTGTAGACTGTCTATCAGACCAGTGTTGTGGTGGGCAAGAAGACGGATTCGGATGCTGCAAGCGGATGGAGGAAGGTATGAAACAACTTTCGGACTCGATCACTTGCATGCGAGATCAAATTTCTGCCCAAATAGACGACGCGTTGAAAAACGATGGAACATTTGAGACAAAGTATAAATAAGTCTTTTGATAAATTAATCGTGAGAAATTTGTCGCTATGACAAGTTCAGTTTTGGAGATTAATGCGCGAAAAAGTTTAGCTGCAATGAATGATGCCCGCGCGCGGTCTGAGACGATTCATTCCGAATCCGATCTCAGTGTTGCAAATTGGCAAAAATTGCGGAAAATTCAAACCGGTCGTAGTTTTTCAGGCCGCCTTTTGCGTTGTGAATGATAAGTAACAAAATGTAATTTAAAGGTAATGTAGTAAAAAAAGCATCGTAAGGCTCGTCCGGTCATTGTGATCAAACCAAAAGAGTCCAAACAAGTCATAATATACACAATTTTGTGAAAACTAATTTAGATCCAAACACCTAAATTAGTAATTTTGTGAAAAGATGGTGCTATTTTTTTGAATGTGCCATCGGAGCAAATGTAACTAATGTGAAAAATGGTATTGAAAGCAATCTGGGTGAAAATTATAGTGCTGTTGTTCCCACGTCGGTGCCAAGATTGAAAGTAGTGGGCATGAGCCGTCAATTATCCTCCGATGTTTTCATAGACTATTTGAAAAGTCAAAATGAAAACATCGCAATAAATGATGTAAAAGTAGTTAGAATTTACGAAAATCCACGGTTCATTTACAACAAGTTTAGTGCGGTAATTGAAGTCGATTTGGATACATATAATTGTATGTTAAAAGCAAATGAAGTAAATGTAGATTTTGATCGGTGCTTTGTGTATCCTGACATTAATGTTCTGAGATGCTTCAAATGTGGAGAATTTGGACATAAGAGCATTGATTGCAAAAACTGTGATACATGCTCTCGGTGTAGTCAAAACCACAAGACATCGGAGTGTACGTCAACTGTTTTGAAATGTGTTAATTGTTTGAAAATGAATAAAGAACGTAAAATTAACTTGGACGTAAACCATGCCGCATTTAGCTCTCAATGTTTGGTGTACAAGAGACTTTTTGAACAAAAGAAAAGCAGCTTGCGTTTCAATAAATAGCAACCGAGTTCCAGGCAGAATGGTAATCAATTTAATTTTTTGTATTTCAATATTGCGGGGTTGTCAACAAACTACGTAGCATTACGTCAGATTGTAGAAGAAAAACGTCCACTTTTGGTTTTGTTAGCAGAAACTCACATTGTTGAAATTGAAGCCTTTGATCAATATTGCATTCCGGGATATAATGTTGCTGCTTGTTTATCACATTCTAGACATACTGGCGGTGTTGCTATTTATGTCAAAGAATCAGTTCAATTCAATCTTCGCCACAACGAAATGGTTGATGGTAACTGGTTCTTGGGCATAACAGTTGTACGTGGCATGATGATGGGTAACTATGGTGTTTTATATCACTCTCCCAGTTCTAGTGACCAGCGTTTTATTGAAATTTTAGAGAACTGGCTTGAGGTATTTCTTGATTCGAGTAAATTAAATATAATAGCTGGTGACTTCAATATAAATTGGCGTGATAATAATAATTCGAATCATTTGAAGCATTTAGCTAACTTTTTCAATTTAAGACAAACGGTAGATGAATATACGCGAATTTCCAGGCACAGTAGAACTTTGATTGATCATGTTTATTCTAATTTTGATTCTGTTTGTTCAGTTGTCGATACTGATTTGAAAATAACCGATCATGAGACAGTAGGTATTAACGTAATTGAGAATAACTTGAATAATAGCGATGATTTTGTGAAATTGAAGTGCTGGAGGAAATATTCAAAACAGGCTGTTTCTAACCTTGTTCAGAGAAGCGTGGATTTTCCAATCGCGAGCGGTAGTTTAGATGAGTCTGCAGCTGTTCTTACTAATACCATGAAAACGTGTACAAATAAGCTAGTTGAACAAAAATTTGTTTCTTTGAAGAACTCGAACAGCTGGTACAATTTGGATCTTTTGCGTCTTAAACGCAAGAGGGATAAATTGCACAAAAAGTTTTGTAGATCTAATAGTGATAATCATTGGAATAAGTACACAATCGCGCGGAATAAATATTCACAATCCATTAAAAAAAACTCGTTGTGAATATATACAGAGGAAAATTGATCAACATCAAAACAACAGCAGAGAGTTATGGAAAATTTTGAAATCATTATTGAAACCTAGCAATTGCAGACCGCGGTCCATAACTTTTGAAGGCACAATAGAACAGTCTGAACAAGCAATTGCATCTAAGTTTAATGATTATTTCGTCAATAGCGTTTCATTGATCAACCAATCAATTGAATTGGTCGATGAACCTGATGAATTAAACCAGCCAGTTAATATTAATTGCAGATTTGAAAGTTTTCACCCGATCACAATAGATGAGCTTAGAAATATTTGCTTTTCCTTAGGAAAAACGGCTGGAGTAGATAATGTTAATGCTAGAGTTATTCAAGATTGCTTTCATGTCATTGGTCACACTTTACTGGACCTTATTAATGAATCATTGCAAACTGGGCACGTGCCTGAAGTGTGGAAAGAATCGTTGGTTGTTCCGATTCAAAAGGTTGCTGGGACGATTAAAGCCGAAGAGTTTCGTCCTATCAACATGTTGCACACATTAGAGAAAATTTTAGAGCTTGTTGTGAAAGGCCAGTTGTTAGAATATTTGAATAGTAATTCTTTGTTGATTTCGGAACAATCTGGCTACCGGGAAGGCCATTCTTGTGAAACCGCGTTAAATTTAGTATTAGCAAAATGGAAAGATAACTTAGAGAGTAAACAAACAATTTTTGCTGTTTTTTTGGATCTGAAACGCGCTTTTGAAACAATTTCTAGGCCCTTGTTGTTGAAAGCATTAAAGCGCTTTGGAATTTCGAGTACTGCATACAGATGGTTTGAAAGCTATTTGTCTGACAGAACTCAAAGGACTGTTTTTAATGATTCTGTTTCCAGTCCCGTGGGGAATAACCTTGGTGTGCCCCAGGGAAGTGTATTAGGGCCCCTTTTGTTTATTATGTATATTAATGACATGCGACGTGTTTTACGATTTTGTGACATTAATCTGTTTGCAGATGACACTGTGTTGTTCATTGCAGCTAAAGATTTAAATGAAGCCGTTACCCATTTGAACGAAGATTTGCGTTTTCTAAGTAGATGGTTGAAATGTAAGCAATTGAAATTGAATATAAGTAAAACTAAATTTATGGTAATTTCACAGAATCGAGTAAATGAGAATGTCTCAGTTACGATTGATGGTGAGACAATTGATCGCGTTCGGGAGATTAAATATCTTGGCGTGATTATTGATGACAAGCTAAAGTTCAACGCTCACATTGACAATGTCATCAAGAAAATTGCCAAGAAGTATGGAATTCTATGCCGATTAAAAAACGATTTAACTACTTGCAGTAAAATACAGCTATACAAATCAATCATCTCCCCTCATTTAGAGTTTTGCCCTTCCATTTTATTCTTGGCCAACCAAACACAAATATTGAGGTTACAGCGTTTGCAGAATAAAATAATGCGCTTGATTTTAAGATGTAACAGATTCACTTCCTCGACTTTTATGTTAGACGCTTTACAATGGCTATCAGTGAAGCAAAGAATTGTGTATTTAACTATGGTGTTCATTTTTAAAGTAGTTAATGGTTTGCTTCCTCGATATTTGTGTGATCGAATTGAAAGAGGAAGTGATTTTCATAGATATAATACTAGAAACGCGGATGAAATAAGAACACCGAATTTCTTGACATGTGCTTCACAAAACTCATTATATTTTAAAGGAATAAATGTTTTCAATTCGATGCCAAGACACATTAAACGTGCACCAACACTTTCAGAATTTAAAAGACTATGTATTTCACACGTTAAAACTGTATTCTGAGCAGCAAGCGAATTTTTTTTTTCAAATATTTATGAAGATTGTACCTGACGATGTTTTACTATTATAAAACGTGATGATGATGGAAATTTGTATAATGTTGTGTTAGTTAAAAAAAAAAATAAAGAAAGTAGTCTACAATTGTTTGAGCCTCGCGCGCGGTATACAGATATGATGGACTTCTTTTTGGAATAGTTTGACTAATGCCAGTCCAGGATTTTTTCGGTTTGGAAATCGGTGAGATATTCTTGGCCAGCTTTGGTGGGTTTATTAGTGTCCATTTTACTCGGATATTGGCTTGTCTTTTGATAATGTCCTTTTACTGATTCTGTGATCTGAATTGCAACAGAATGTCCTGATCGCTGGGAATACTTGCGAATTTTTGTGGTTAACATCAAAGCTTTTCACGATTATGTCGCTGTGAAGCAAATGGATACTTTTGAAGAAATTTATATCTGTAGATGAAATCAGTTCGTTTTTTTTTTGCATAACTGGTTTGAATTGTTACCAAATTAATTATCTTAGAGATAAAATCGTCTAGCTCAAACCTTTGTAGGGGTAAGGGCGGGACCATCATCATCATCATCTTTATAACTCATTTACATCAAAATATTATTATTCGGACTTGTTATATCCGTATGCTCTAACTTTACGTTTGATACCATCCATTAAGTTCTGCACAGTGTCCTCAGTCACCTTTCTGGAAGCATTTTCCCACTTTTTAGCAAAATCTTTCTCATTATTTGCCTCTCCTTTCGATTTCCCAAGGTTTCGCTTCACAATGGCCCAATATCTTTCAATTGGACGAAGTTCTGGGGTGTTCGGAGGATTACAGTCCTTTGGTACAATGTTGACGTTGTTTCCTGCATACCACTCCTGAGCCGCTTTACCATAATGGCAAGACGCCAAATCAGGCCAAAACAACACAGAACTCGTGTGCTTTTGGATGAATGGTAGTAGCCGTTTTTGCAGACACTCGTTGACGTAAACTTGTTGGTTAATCGTACCTGTAGTTATGAAGATTTTGCTCTTCAAACCACAACTACAAATAGCCTGCCAAACCATGTACTTTTTAGAGAACTTCGACAACTTTTTGGCCTTGAAATGATCGTCAACCTTGCCACGTTGTAATGCGGTATAAAACTCAAGACCAGGAAGCTGCTTGAAGTCTGCTTTGACGTTTGTTTCATCATCCATAACCACGCAGTCAAATTTTGTCAGCAATTTGTCGTACAGCTTACGCGCTCTTGTTTTCGAACTGGTTTCCTGCTTCTCGTTCCTGTTTGGGGTTTTTATTACCTTGAACGACCTATATCCTGCCGCTTTCTTCACTTTTTGAACGAAAGAATACGATGTTTTGACCTTTTTAGCCACATCTCGGATGGAAAGGTTCGGGTTTTGCTTAATCAGCCGAAGCACTGCATCCCGCTGGGATTTGAAGTTGTCGTTCCGCTTGCCGCCAGATCCTGGTTTCCGATCGAGAGTCAACCGATCCCGGAAGCGTTTCAAAACGCTACTTACTGTTGAACGAGGGACTCCGAGTGATTTTGCTATGTCATGATGCGACATAGACGGATTTTCCACACTTTTGTGCAAATTTTTTTTTCACGCACTTGTTGTTCTTTCGACTCCATTTTCAATACAATGCTTTTGTGACAGCAAACCGTATGTCAAAACGTTCACACACACAATGACATTGCGTTAGCGGTATTGGTGACATCTTTATATTGACAAATAAAAAAGATGTGGCTAATAAACCATGGCTAGATTTTGCTGTGCGCCTGTCTTGCCAATTGACGAGAACATGTGCGATAAATTTCAATCAAACAAACTAAATCAGTGAAAATAGAATAGAAGTCATCCTGAGAAGGACGAATTTTAAATGATGAT
Organism: Aedes koreicus; assembly: GCA_024533555.2. NCBI lineage: Eukaryota > Metazoa > Arthropoda > Insecta > Diptera > Culicidae > Aedes > Aedes koreicus. The sequence continues at coordinate 1,262,154 of JAHHFK020001972.1, read as the reverse complement.
CATGTCCGCGACCGAATTTCAGCCTTCTCGGTCTTTTTTGGAAGCAGATTGTTTCACTTCACTGGCTATGCCCAAGTAACCTTTAAGGCCAGGTTCTCATTCAAAATGTTGGATGAATCGATTTTTTGATTTTTTTATAAGTATATGTGTCTTAAATGTTGGGGCAAAAAGGTTCTTGGATCCGGGACGTACAAAAGATTCTACAGCGCATTGTTCAAAGCAGTGTCACGGCCGCCGCGCGACGCTCTCCAATTTTAAACGCGTTTTTCTAGAAACAATGTTTTTCAAAACTGCGTAAACGATTACAAAAAAAGGCTCGACCAATTAACTTCTACTTTTGACCCTGGAAAAGTAAACACTTTTTATTAGAGCTTGTCGATCTAAATGTAATTTTTTGATAGTAAATATTACAGTCGTAAACTATGAAAATATAAAACGATACCCAAACTTCAACTTTGCACTAAATTTTCAATTTTAAAGGCTATTCAAATTTCGGCTACGTCAGACTCCGCCAAATTTAATGCAGAATTGACTAATGAAAACGATTTTCGATTCCAGCAAACGTGTGAGCAGCTACAATGCACGCCGATGGAGAACTAACATCCAGCTCCAAGTGACATTGTGAGCGCCTTTTTGTTTTTTTGTTGTAAAAAAAATATGAAATAAAATCAAAATTATATACAAATTTTTTTGTATGTCTTTCACTTTGCCTCAAAAAAAAAAAAAAAAAAAAAAACTACAAACTTTGCCGAATTTTTACCTCATTTGAATGAGTACCTGGCCTTAAGTCGTGAAAAGCGGCACTAATTTGGCTCTATCGTGGAATAAAGAACATGTTACAGATCTTACAAGCACCATATTTTGATTAAGTGCTGCATAAGGCTTGTCTCGAAAAAAATGCACCATTTTTATCCGTGTGTAACTTTTTTGTCCTTGGGTCAAAAATGATGAAAATCTGGGTATAACTAGTTTTAGGTAAATTGTTTACATGTGCAAAATTTCATAACAATCGGTGTCTCGGGTGGTAAAATCGTTTAAGGAGTCCCAGACGACCGAGCGGCGAGGCTGTAAGTGGAAGAACATCGAAGACGGCTGACCCTGTGAAGGCCCGGAAGGTGTTGGATTATTTCAAGTGTAATCCGAACCTTGCTATTCGCGACGCGGCTCTGAGGCAAATTGTTCGTCTGGTACGAAACCGATGTGTGTGGTTATGGATGACGAAACCTACATCAAGGCAGACGCAAAGCAGATACCGGGGGACGGAGTTCTACGTTGCCAAATCACGGTTTGATGTTCCGGAAGACACAAGGAAGAAGAAAGTGGACAAATACATTTTGGCCGGACCTGGCATCATGCCATTACGCGCGATCGACGTTGGATTGGTACAGAGACAATAACGTTGTTTTTGTATCAAAAACCACAAACCCCTTAAATTCCCCAGAGATTCGTCCGGTGGAAAGATTTTGGGCCATAATGAAGGCCAAAAGTTTGAAAATCGTCGAAGGTGTTTAAGAACGAGCTGGAGTTGAAGTAAGAATGGATGAAAATGACCAAAAAGGTCGGCTCCACCATGGCACAAAATGTAATAAGGGGTCTTAAGGGAAAGGTGCGGAGAAACTTTTCTGCGATGGAAAAGAAATTGAAAAAAATGTGATACCGAAACATAATCCATATGTATTAGTCCATTCCTTGGAAGTTTTAAGAAAATCCGACTTAAAATAAATTTTTGGCGAACACTTTTGTCTGGTGCATGTTTTTAGAGTACAGGCCTTAAAAGCCATTTTTGGCGAATTATTCGGTCATATACTGCATGCCCCGCCTGTTGCACAGGACAGGGCTTTAAAGCCGAGCAACACAGCATCATATGCCAAAATAGGGCCTATTTTGCCTAAAAGCATTTGAAAAGATCATATCTAGAGCAAATTTTCAACAGGTCGTAAGAAAAATATTGCTATCATGAAGAAAATCAAAGTAGAAGTTTTGGAAATTAGTTTTAGCCATTATTTTTGAACCAAGCTATAATATCCGAGGCAAGTATAAGGAACCAACAAAGTTAAGCAAGGTTTAACTTTACATCAAGAAAGATTTCCATTTAGTTGAATTCCAAATCGATTTATTCGATAAATTCAATTTAAAGTCTTTTAACATCAGTTAGGGAAAATATGACCTCACTATAAGTCGTTATCATACTTCTCATGTTACATCCGGACGGGTGCTTTACGTCGTGTTGTTAAATAATATGTCGCATTCGTCAAGTCCGTTTCGACATGCAATCACCTGGTCATGTTGCTTACGCCAAAATGAATTGAATTGATAAATCGGTGCAGAGCATAGAAAAGTACTTAAGTCAAATTGACAAAGCGATGAATGCGACAAAAGTTCATTATGGAGTAGTTTGTGACTTTTGCCAATTTTTGATAAATTATATTTAGCAACAATTTGGTGCAATTCGTATTATTTTTTTTTTCTTTATTTTACGTCGGCCTATTTCCCTCACATGGTGACAATCACCGACGCTAGGGAGACGACTTCACCACTTAACGACTCATGAATATGAGCCGGGACCAACGGCTGTACTTCCCCACTTCCGAAGGAAGACGTGACCAGATTTTTTCGCCTCAGAAAAACCACCGACGTCGACTGGGATTGAACCCAGACCCTACTGGGGTGCCAAGTAGCAGTCACGCTTATCACTACACCACCGACGCCGGCAATTAATTCGTATTATGTTGTGTATAATTCATATTGAGGAGTACCCAAGCTATCATTCCGTGAAAAAACATCAGTTTTGTTTACAATGTTACGATCTATTGAAAATTTGCTCTAGATATACAGCTTATAGGCATCCAAATGCTGTTATAGAGTTCTTATGCGGCTTGTTACAGTGCTTAATGGTTCACTGGGTAGGCTCCCCTCCAGCTGACAGCCTAATGCTGGCTTTTCACCGCTCCTGTCAGCACGAATGTGGCTTTTATAAATTGTTAATTGACACAGATTCTCGATTCATTTTGGTTATTTATGTTTATATATTCTTCTACTTTCTATTTTGCGGAGTGTGTGAGGACCAGTGTATATGAATATATGCCCGTTTGTTTAAATTCGATGATATTATGTGATGATGATTTTCCTAGTTCCTAACTTGTTTTGAGAGAAACCACCTTGATGGTTTTGTTGAAGTTTTAAAATTTAGGAAAAGATAAACAGATATAACTTTCTAGAACTACTATGTACAACCTACAACTAACCTTATCTACTGTGTGCAACTAATCTACTATGTAAAACTAACCAAGTGTATACCAACTCCCGATGGAGGTCTGAAATTCACGTATCGAATGGACGATTCTGAACTATTCTGAGCTGTTTGGACTTTGTTCCTTGAGTTTGAGCGCATGATTCATACACCGAAGTTGTACAGAAGATCAGATCACATGTGCAATTATTTGCTGGAAAACTGCCAGGCGGAATCTACGGTTTATCAGAGGATACACCTAACCCTAACCAAAGTGAAACACTTGATGAGACTCTTCTCCACGTGCGAACGGAAGAGAAGCTTTTCATCAATTGCTGAGATAAGTTACTTCTGTGGATTACTCAATCCTTGTGCCGTTCAGGATTACTGTGCAAGTTGACGATGATTTCAACTTTTTCGATTGCCTGTGGAGGCACATGATTTTTTGGGTTTGGCATTGATCTTAGTTTTCCACGTTGTGCACGCTATTCCTAAAAAACACAAAATTGAGTTTACGATTGCCTCAAATCGGTCATAAGTATGGCTACTCAAAAGTGAGTAAAGATAGCCAGGAGTAACACGTTGACAATTAGTAAACATCGATCGGATTCAAGCCGAAATTGACTGTTTTTTATCTTACCACTACGAACTATCTTTACTCACTTTTGAGCAGCCATACTTTTGACTGATTTGAGTTGTACTGAAACGTACTGAATTTTGGGTTGTTGGGAAATAGCGTGTAGCATAGTCAACAAAGGTGTTAAGGCATCGTTGAAGTCTTTTGGTCAGTTCGCTAGGTTCTCTACCTTTGACAGCTATTGCTGTTTCATCAGAAAACTGCAGAAATCGCAGTCATCGCCAATTGGAGGGATATCGGCCGTATAGTTATTGTACAACAATGGACCGAGTAGACTGCCTTAAGTAACTCTGGTATGAACGGAGAAGGCGTCGTAGAAATAACCATTCGATACCTTGAATGATCTTTGTTGAAAATAATTACGGGTGATTTTAATAACATGTAAAGAAAAGTGGCAGTTACAGAGCTTATTTACAATTATTTACAATTGCTGGACATTGTCAAATGCCTTTTCAACGTATAACAAAGCCATGACAGTGGACTTGGATACATACTGTTTTCATAACCTGCACTAGTTGCTGAGTTGTTGGAATGCTCTTTCCAAAACCTTAAGTGCTCCGAGGGTAAAATATTCTGCTACTCAACAAACTTGAGCAATGGGTTCAGCGCTTTAAGGAAACAAATTGGCCTGTGACTTGAAGGCAAGGTTAAATCTTTACCGGGTTTGCGGATTGGAATTATTTTTGCTACTTTGTGATTTTTGTGCAGTTCCAGGCGCCTGCTGAAGATAGCAGTTAAAAGCTGTTACACTTTATTGGTAAGATTTTTTAAGATCAAGTCAAACGCACCATCACACCCGGGAGCCTTTCTGTTCTTCGCTTAATTCAACGTAGAGCAAACTTGCTCAACCGTAACTCTATCCTCCAGTGGGACGAGACAATGTAAGGAATCTACATCGAGGACGCACTGCGCAACCTAGCCTTCGAGCGGACTTGGAGTGTTTGAGCCAAGCAAATGCGATGAAGCATTGTTCTTAACAATCGCATTTGATTTTTCTGCAGGGTAATCAGAAACGAATCGACAACCTTCACAGAACGAAAAGGTTTGGGCTTCGACTTGAGGACTTAAGCTACCTTCCAAAATGATGTCGAGCGATCATCCAGATTTTGGAACTTTCGTTTCGGAGCGAGATCATCTTGGAAGTGATTGCCTCGTTCAGATCGTCCATTTCACGTCTCCTGATTTGGTCTGGAGATCTGAAACTGGCGTCTACGAACATTCCTTAATCTTATTAAAAGTTGGGTGTGGGAATCAATGGCAACAAACTTATCAATCAAAGGAACTTGTTGGACACACGCTTCATCTGGCACGCTGGAGTGATTCCAATGCTCGATCGATGTCCTCTGAGATACCGAGCAGCGTTTTTTGTGTACCTACATTTCTATCCACTACTCTTCCAAACTGTGACTAGTTGACACGATGAAAATCATTTCGAAGATAAATTGGAGCACGACTCCTTTTGATGTCCCTTTCCGTCATCATCGATTGGTCATCAAAGCTGCGGTCGTTAGGATGTTCGGCAGGAAAAAGAATTGAAGGATTTCTCGCTGGAGAGATGTAGGTTGGTCTTCCGGAAACATCACCGTGTACAGCCCATGCTGTGTGTGACTGAACAGCAAATATCCGTTCATGTTTCCGCCCTGCCTTATGTGAGTATTTAGGTCTACTCCGACGACAAACCGAGCGCTAGTTCGTGAGATGGCGGTCGGGTCTCTTTTGAATTTATCCGCTAGTTGATTGGTGGCAAATCACTGTCATGGGCATTAAGCTACAATGATGTGTAACTTTCCAGAAGCCGATTCCACTTTCACTCTCAAGGGCTCGATGGTAGCTGTGCGGAAATGAGGCAAGGTGCGGCATTTGATCCTTTTCATGACGATGATCTCAACACCACCCCCTGGAGTTGGTGTGATCGATCCGAATGGTGACCTGGAAACGAGAAATTTTCGTCGAGTTTTATATGGATCTCGGTTGGTAGTTCCACGCCGATGTTGTGCTTGCGGACAAAGTCCACAAGTTTTAGGTTCTTTGTTCGTATCGAGCAACTGTTCCAGGCGAAGATAGCTAGTGCATTAGACGCAATACTGGATAATGAATTTGGATGAACTTGGATCTGCTCGGGCATGCTTTTGTATTTGCAGAAAGCACCGGTCATGCTGATGAAAATTCCCATCAGCTCGTTCTTGGAAAATTGGTCGGGGTTTTAGTTTTGCGCTTTTGGTGGTCGCCAAAATTCAGGGGAGTTGATTATTGTTGACCAACGGTAGCTTGAGAGTAGCCAATATGGCGCTTTGGTCCAGGTTGGGCTTGCCTAGAAGGAAGCGGAGCAATGTCGTATTCTTTGCAGGCTAGAGTCCTTTCCATTTTCCGTCCGGGTTGATATCTGATGGCCGCGTAGTCTTGAATTTTTGCGCTTTGGGCTCTGGCGATCGGATCTTTGGTGAGAACTTCTACAGTTGGCGCATTTAGCTTTAGTTTTTGATAAATCGGCAGCAATGAGCGACAAAAAAGGACAGCTAGAACGTTTGCATGTATGCTGTGCACACGTGTTGATCAAACGAAACTGCTGTAAGATGGACGATGAGACATACGTAAGAAACAGCAAGTGTCGAAATTCCCCAAGTAATGCATGATTTGGCAGACGCTTTGTTTATGGGGAAAATGGAACAAGCCTTTCATAACAGCAGCAACCGTAAATGGACAAGTCTACATGAATGAGTGTCAGAAGAAAAGACGGCTTCCTTTGCTTAAATCACACAACGTTCCTACGATATTTGGATGGATTTTGCCCCTTGTCTCTACTTCAAGAAAACTTGGAGTGGTGCAAGACGAATGTAGTCAATGTTGTGTCGAAGGATCTCAAACCCCCAAACACACCGGAGTTGCGGTCGATCGAAAGCTGCTGGGCTACATATAACGAAGCACGAACTTCATGAGCATTCTAAGAAACCGGAAATGTTGAAATCATGATTTAAAGCAGAGGAAATCGTGGATTCAAACGTTGATACAAAATATTATGTGTGGAATGAAGAAAAACCATTCTTGGTGAGCTGTTCTAAGTGATACAATTGTACCTTGGACACCGTTTTTTGCGAGTAGTTCTATGAGATGCAATTATACCGTGGACTCCCTCATTTCATCCACAGGTTTCGACAATTATTTTTAGTTTGGTATCAGCCAAACAAACAACTAAACTCGTCGAATTATCCGATATCAATCTCCCATTGCAAATTTAATTCACTCAATAATTACGATCGTAGTTTCCTTTCCAATCGCTCTTCTCTTCACCTATCGGTCCATTCATGACTTTCCTGGGCTCGTCGGTGGGCCTTATGAGAACAAGAGCACTTCCGGAATTGGCCGCTGGCCTTACCTTCCACTTCTCTTGTGATTTAATAGCTTTTACCCATAAATCCCGATCGGAAAAGAGGGAAGCAGATAGGAAAAAATACAGAAATAAATCGATCATCACGTTAGATCCACCACGACTCGAGGGGGGCTGAAGTGAATCAATTGAATCCGCGCGGTATGATTTCCCAGCTATCCCCAGTCCCAGTCCCAGCGACACTGGCTGGTGGTGGGAACTTGACTTGTGACCACGCAAACAAGCCTCCCGCCTCTTGCGGTGTGGTCTACATGAAAGCACCGAAAAAATTCCTATAAATTACTCGCGTGGAATATTGCTCCCATCCCATCCTACGGTAGACATCGATCGGTCCACGATGATGATGGTGATCGAAGGAGATAATTAATTTCTCAAGAACGTTCTCGCGTTCCGGCGTAAAGTATCGATTTGTACGCCCAATAATGGAAAGGAAGGAAAAGCGCCAATCGACGAAACGTTTATTTTTTTAGTTTTTGGCTTCATGGATCTACAACGGAACAGTAGAAGCAGCCAAAGCACCTCCAAAGTGACGTGAGAGCATGCCGCGTGGTGCAGACTGATGGCAGAAAAAACGCTGATGGGCCTAGCAGGGCGCTAGGCTATTTAAAACCAGATTCTTCATGAGCAACAACGACCATAATACTTTTCCTTCTACGAGGAAGGGTACAATCAAAGCTAGAGCAAATGATTTCCATCGTGATCCAACGGAACTATACCTGCAGACAGAGAAAAAATCCTATAGCACGCCAAGAAGGGATAAATGGATGATGGATGTGGGATACGGAGGAGAAATGAACGATCAGATCGATTTATGGTATTATTAGTGGGCACTGACAGCTAGCGAAAGAATTTACTATACACGGTAGCTTTTCTCTTTACTGGGTTGGCTGCAATTGCAGTGGCTTTAGGTTTAATTTGTGTGCGGTATTTATGTTTCGGTTTGCTAAATCAATAAGCAACAACGGTTGTAACTGGTTTATTACTTAGAATGAGCTAAATGTGCGGGCAGGTGTGCATACAGTATTATTGTATGATGCTGCTAGTATGCCCAAAACTTGTTTTTTTATTATTAACTAACAGTATAAACAGTGCTGTCATGAGTTGATTTTGAAAGTTCCGTCTAAGGCTGCTTAGAAAGCTATTGACAAGCATACTGAAAATTTTGCTTCTAAATTATTTTTTCTTAGAAGCTGCTAAGAGTACTCTACAATTATGTAATGGAAACTTTTAAGTTCATGAGACAACTGTGCGACATTAAATGCTTTGGATTTACTTAAACTAAATTGCTCATGTCATAAATAGGGTTTTATTTAACTAATTTCTCGGGTAAATGAGCAAAAGGCAGTTCTAGTTTCATATTTTATTCATCTTCCTCGAATTTCACGTGGTTCATAATCTAAACTTTCAAAACGATTTGTTGTTGAAACCGAACTTTGAACCGGTTTAAGTTCATTCTGTCCTGTGATTGTAAAATTATTTTTACATATTTTTTGTTGATATGCCAACGATGAACCTATTATAAGCTCCACGAGGTCGTAACTTTATACTTAAGGTCGTTCTTAATACACATATAAGAACGACCTTCATTGTTACATACAATTGCCCAAGATATAATTTAAAAATGTTTTGGACAAATTATAACCAATATTTTAAAAATTATCAATCCATTTTCCTAGAAATCATATAATATCTCGTGAACATTCTTGTAGGTGCGCACAAATTGATTTCTCCCGATAACTTTGAAATGAGGATATTCATAATTATAAAGATTCAACCTGAATTTAGGAACAGGCAAAGATTCTACAACAATCAACTTTAATCGGAATGAACGCATGTGAAGACCAGCACCAATGATATCAGGTTGAAAATTCAAATATCACTTTTATTGACAATTTACAAAACACTAAAAAATATGTCAATTACACTTGAAACAACCGCAATAACTGTTTCAACAGTACCAATATTCAAGTCGAACACTCGATACTGAAGAAGTCTGTAAGTCGTAGACGAAATAGGTCTATCTGTGTAAAGATAAGATATGTCTAGTGGAACTTAAAGGAATTTGTTTGCGTTTACTAGTAATAGTTTGTAAAAGGGTTCCAATTTATTATTTTTTATTTTTTCAAAAGTGATGAAGTGAAGTATAACTTAAATTTTCCTAGTTTTTCAATTACATACAATCGTTCTACTAATACACTTCAAAAGTGTTTTTAAAAAATTGTTTTTTAAGAAAGTGAAGAACCAACATGTTTTCTAATGATTAATTTATAATATACTAGCTGAACCCGGTGCGAGCGCTGCTGCGCTTGTAACCTAATGAAGGAAAATTTAATAGAACTGACACGTTTATGGTTGTTTTTCGGAATGAGTTTTTTTCTTGGCTAAGCAGGGGCTCAAACTTCTATCAGAACATGCTTCTTACACGAGAAATACACGTTTTGTGTTTTAGTAACCTGGATAATTCTCATGTTTGGTAGAAATTTGTGTTTCATTTGTATGGGAGCCCTCCCTTCCAGAGGGGGGTGGTTACTCAAACTACCATACCATTGCCTTCAAAACCCCCCACATGCCAAATTTGGTTCCATTTGCTTGATTAGTTCTCGAGTTATGCAGAAATTTGTGTTTCATTTGTATGAAAGCCCCCCCCCCCTTCAGAAAGGGGAGGAGTCTTGAACCACAATAGAAAAGTTCTTGTCTTCAAAAGCCCCTACATACTAAATTTGATTCGATTTGCTTGAATAGTTCTCAAGCTATGAAGAAATTTGTGTCTCATTTGCATGAGAGCCCCCTTTCCTGAGAGAGAAGAGGTCTCAAACAATCATAAGAACCTTCCCCAGCCCCAAAAACCCCAGCATACAAATTTTCACGCAGGTCGGTTCAGAACTTTCTGAGTCTATAAGGGTCAGACAGACAGACAGAAATTCATTTTTATATATATAGAAATCCTGCCTTAAAAACCCCCAGATGCCAAATGTGGTTTCATATGCTTGATTAGTTCTCGAGCTATGCAGAAGTTTGTGTTTCATTTTGATGGAAGCCCCCTTTACAGAAAGAGGAGGGGTTTCAAGTCACCTTAGAAACATGTCTAGCCTTCAAACACCTCAACATACCAAATTTGGTTCCATTTGCTTGATTTGTTCTCGAGTTATTCAGAAATTCGTGTTTCATTTGTATGGGAGACCACTCTTTCAGAGGGTGGAGGGGTCTTAACCCACAATATAAATATTTCTTGCCTTCAAAAACCTCCACATGCCAAATTTGGTTCCAGTAACTTGATAAGTTCTCGAGTTATTCAGAAATTTGTGTTTCATTTGTATATGAGTCCTCCTTTCAGAAAGGGAGGGGTCTCGAGTCACCTTAGAAACTTTTCTTGCCTTCAAAAACCTCCACCTGCCACAAATGGGGTTCCATTTACATGATTAGTTCTCGAGTTATGCAGAAATTTGTGTTGCATTTCTATGGAACCCCTCCCCCCTTCCAGATGGTGGTGGAGTCTCAAACTACCATAGAAACATTTCTATCCTCCAAAAACCTCCACATACCAAATTTGTTTCCATATGCTTGATTAGTTTTCGTGTTATGCAGAAATTTGTGTTTCATTCGCTTACAGAGGGCGGAGTTCTTGAGTTATGCAGAAACTTCCAGAAAGGGGAGGGGTCTTAAATTACCATAGAAACATTTCTTGCTATTAAAAACTCTCACAGGCTAAATTTGGTATCCTTTGCTTGATTCGTTCTCGAGGTATGCAGAAATATGTTTTTCATTTGTATGGGAGCCCCCCCCTTTCACAGAAGGGAAGGGTCTCTCACTACCTTAAGAACCTTTCCCGGTCCCAAAAACTCCTTCATACAAAATTTCACGCCGATCGGTTCTGTAGTCTCTATAAGGTTCAGACAGACAAACAGACAGACAGAAATTAATTTTTATATACACCATGTCCAATATATTCTCATACAAAATAAAACTCTATTTATTTCAAATCGATAATCCAGATCTTATTGATAATTTTACCCATTATATTGCAATATAATACTGATCCACTACAGTATATGTTTTGGAATAACACCGCCTTTAACTTTCTTGACCAGCTCCAGACGTTTTTCGAAACCGTCGCAGGCAGCACGCACGACTTCTATCGGCATTTCGTCCCAAATTCGTTTGATTACGGTTTTGAATTGGTTCATATTAGACGCCCTGTGGCCATTTACCTTCGCCAGCATGTATGACCATACGAAATAATCCAAGGGATTCAGATCTGGTCAAATTTTCTCGGCACCAGCCCTGAACGAGCTTTGCAGTATGCGATGGCGCTCCGTCCTGCTGAAACACATAGTGATCATCTCCAAACACCTCTTATACATATGGCTTGACAACTTTCTCCAAAACTTCCGTTCTATAATATACGGCATTCACTTTAACGCTTTTTTCGATGAAAACCAGTGGTAATTTGCCTTGCTTGCAAATTCCTCTCCAAACCATCACTGACGCAGCACTTTGGAACCACGGAATATTCCTTTCACTCTCTGGAACAGTTCTCGAAGAGACAGCCCACAATCTGTCGTTCTGTACATTGTGGGATTGTTGCAAGACGAATAACTTTTGTCGGAAAAGATAAATTCTTCCCCACCGTGCCGCGACAAAAGCAGACTTGTTCTTTCGAGTCGTTTCTGCTTGGAAGGTTTCGATACTCCGTGAACCTTACGTTTCTTGAAAGCTTGGAATCCGAGGTCATTTTGCAGTATATTGTGCATAGACGATCTCGAAACATTCAGATCTGCGGCCATTTTAAGTACAGAGCGCTGTGATTTTCGTCTAATCCGTCCCCTGACCACTTTTACAACTCGTGCAGTCCGCACCGTACGAGTACGACCGGATCTCTTCCGGTCATCCAACGAGCAGGTGTCACGGTACCTTCGGATGGTTCGGTTCACAAAATCTCGCTTTACTCCGAGGTTTTTAAAATTTCTGAAAATAGCGCCCGGGCGCTCACTTTGCAAAAACTTTTTCATCACCACAGCACGAAACTCCTTCATCGCTGGTAAAAGATAAACACCGAATGAAAACAATCGGACATAACCTAAAAGTGTTTGTATAAACATAGTGCAAAACTACACCAACACATACGTGAAGCATGTTGAGTAGTTGCACGACACCAATGCAAGGAAAAAGTGTATGAGAATATATTGGACACGGTGTATATAAATAATTAACTTGCGTTTATGAAAAAAAAAACAAAATATAAATCCATCCCTAAATTATTTGAATCCATTATAAGTGATAACAAGTTTTCTCAAGGTAATATATTGATATATTGACAATTCAGTTCTATTCAATCTAACACCCGTTGACCGGCAGTGGTATTATGGAAGAAAACTATTTGCAACAATCCTTTAAGAGACCGTTGAAAGCAGCTTTTATCCTTGGGAGGTGACCCCGGCGTAGTGGTTTACATCCATACCTCTTACGCCAAAGTCACGAGTTCGAATCTCACCCCCGGACAAGTTACGAAAATACCCAGAAGAGGTATTTGAGTGACTACGACGGGAGATGGACCAGCTCGAGGCTGAAAATCTCGATAATCAAGAAAAAAAAAGGTTTATAAGGGAGTTAGTAAGTCAGAGCTCTGCTGTAGATCCAGCAATACATATCAGACTGTCTGGAGAGTCACGCCCATTCCGTCCATTGTTGATGTAGTGTCCCTCGATTTGTGCAAGGCACATGACTTAATATGGAGGCTTCCTATCTTGACTACCCTCAAGAAATGGAACTTCCAAGGGCGAATGTTGGCTTACGTGAAAAACTTTCTACACAATACGAAGTTTCGAGTTTTGAACGGCGTCAGAACCTTTGAACCGAGGTTGAATATCCGTAGAAAATGGCATCCCGCAAGGGTCTGTCATATCTGTCACACTATTTCTCAATGCGATGAACTCAGTGTTTGAACGCATCCCCGAGAGTTTAAACATTATCATGTACGCTGGCGACATAACCGTTGTTGTATTTGGTAAATACGCGAGGGCAGTCAGAAGTCGCATGCAAAAAGCAGTTGATGCTGTGGTTGGCTGGTTGGGATGGTGTTGGTTTTATGATTTCCCTCAAGAAGTCTAAGACCATGCACGTCTGCTTTGGTCATTCCCATAGGTCAAGGCACGTTAGTATTGACGAGCTAGAGGTAAATATACTACGTGAAATGAAGCTTCTTGTCGTGACGATCGATCAAAACTGCGGTTTGTGAAGCACACCAAGTCAGTGAAGTTCAACGTTCTTCGAGCCCTAAACGGCCATTTCTCTGATGTTTCGCGCTATACTTTGACCAAGATTGTACGGGTTATGATCGTTCCTTTCATACTCTTTGGATTGGAGATATGGAGCAGGGGCGGCATGTCCCTGCTTAAAATCCTAGAACTTCTAAACAACGAGGTCTATAGGGGTTTGTAGCGGAGCCTTTTGGATCTCACCAATGGCTTCCCTATTGGTGGAATGAATGTGGTAAGGTTCCTCTAGCAAATGTAGTAAACGAAGACATGGCTAGCAAAGATACGAGGTCACTATAAGGGGACCACGCTCTCAAGTACAGAACTACCGTCTGAAGAGCAAGAGAGTGGGGGCGAGACCTAACGGGAGTAGAGATACTCACGTTGTGTCAGTTTCCTAGGCTGTGGCAACGGGCATGGGACTCTACGCTCCCCAAGGTGGATTGGCGCATCCGGTAGTTATGTGCAACAAGGGCAAACCCTGAGGTGGCGAAAGCTGCCTACGTTGAAATCCACATATGAAGCCCAGAACGGACGGTTGCTTAATCGAAGATGAGGTTGGTTACGGGGTGTCTGGGAAGGCCATTAGCCGTTGCGGCCGGTTATCCGGTCTCTGCGGTATCTTCTTAGTTGAGGTCTATGCGCTCTTGCAGGCATGCAATTTGTCGAATGGGACTCAGACCGTTGTCTGTTTGTCCTTGACCATAGGCAAGTGGGACATTCTAGGCTGTTAGAGGTGCAACGGTACGCTAACGTAACCTTTGTCTGGGTACCTGGACACGCAGGTATACCTGGTAGTGAGGCCGCTGGTAGACTAGCAAACCAGGGTCGTCATGCGTTGCTGGAGGATATACCTATCCCCTACAGCAATGTTACCCGCTGGATGAAGTGGACCTCCTAATGCGCGTGGGACGAATCTTGGCATAATAACCGTGATGCGTTCCTACGTTGCATAAAATATACAACCAAGAGTGGAAAGATATGCCCTACCCATGAGATCCGAAGATTCTGACTCGGCTGAGAATTGGACATAATCGACTCACTCCACTCACAGGCTTCATCTTAACGGCAGTAAGGCCTACCCAAGGATGAGGAGTGGAATTAGATGTTAACCATCTATTAGTGGAGTGCATTGCTAAGGCACAATTGAGGATTGAAACGGGAGTTATATGCTCAATACGAGAAGTATTGTATGACGACCGTAGTTCAGAGTTAACTGTACTGAAGTTCCTGAGGGCGCTGGACTTATATGACCAAATATAATCCAGCAAATAGAGATCGAACTTAAAGAGAAAATGACTACTGACCACAGTCAAAACTTTCAAGCATCTTGTAGACCGAGGGTCAATGATGACATGTCGAAAGTCTTGTTTGGTTGGACGAGGGAAACGATGAAAAGCGGATATAATGGAACAAGCGGTGAGGACATGGGATGAACGCTATAATTCTCAGGTGCTTGCGGTCCTTATGCTGTCTCGAATGAACTAAAACGTTCACAGCAGAGACGTAAATGCAATAAAGCCCATTTCGAGATGGCTAAGCCTTGCACGACAACATTACCGATATTATTTGGATAAGGGTTCTGCACCACAATTCCAAACTTGGAAATGTCAAATCACTCGCGAAAAAGCGGATAAACACTCTTGCTTAACAATTTATGTCCGGATGACACAATACTAGCCTAGCAAACATAACTTAGCTGATATACTTCTTCCTCCGGGTGCGGGGGCGAAGCACTATAAAACAAAAAATGGGGAAATACAACCTACTATTACACATTTTGGAAAGGAATCGTTAACATTATAGGGTTCACATCCAAGGAGTGGATCGCTCAGCACTCTTTTCTCCTGCGCTGTTTTGTTTGAGTGTGTCTACAAGCGTTGCAATGTTCTAGGAGTTCCCGTAATGTGCCGAGTGTGTTGATAGCCCAAATTGTTATTTTCTGCTGAGCCTGGCAACCAGGCAATGCATATTGGCAAGGTGGTTTTGTTCCTACTGTCAAAAGTGTTCCTCAGTGTGCCACACATGTGATGTGGATTGAAAATCGAAGTACCGCAGTTATGAAACATATTCGTCTAGTGTGTAAGACATCGTGGCTGGCACACTATTCTAAGCGACTTACCCTTGTTCACATCCCTTATTATTTGTTCTACTCGTTAATGCTGTAGGATTTTTTTTGAAAGTCTTTCAAGTCTCAGTATATGCTGACTACTGTACTATTTTAAAGAATTCAAAACCACTCGGAATAAATGGAAGATTCGTCTTTCGCACCATCAAGTCTGGCCAAAAGAAGGCCAAAGAACTGAAAACGTCGCAGTCAAAGATCAGGAGTATTTTGACTGATGACCTGGGACTGAATCCATACAATAAACATCGGTAGCACGGCTTGACTAAAAAGCAGAAGTTTGCAAGGGTCGAAAGATGTCGGAAGCTGCTCAAGCGGCACGGTGAATGTGAAATTCTGTTTTCGGACGACATAATGTTCCTGAAACAGGGCAGCACATCTTTTTGATATTCCTCGTGCTAAACTAGCTGTTCAAAGGTTCCAGAAGGTTTCAAGAGTTATGGTTTTGGGAATGTTTCTCCAAAACTTTGAAGGTTCCATTGCTGCTCATTGAACCTGGTGTTAAAATCAACAGTAAATATTACATCGATAATGTTTTCAAGAACCGTTTACTTCCCTGCTTCAAGTAAAACTACAAGAATGCACGATACTGCTTCCAACAAGAGTCTGCACTGTCCCACCAGGCGAAAGCTACACACGCTTGGTGTGAGGACAATTTTCCGGATCTAATTTTGTCGGAAGAATGGCGTGCCTCTTGACAAGATTTGAATCCTCTCGACTTCTATGCATGGGGCTAAGAAATGTATCGAAATTAAGCTATCCACGTACATTTGCGTTGAACACGTGTATTTGTGATGGTTTTAATGTGTTTATCATAGCATGCTGTGCGTTTGACTGTCATCTTTTGTTTGTTTACTAGTTTGCACGGTTTAGATTCTTTGTTTTCAAAATATCGCGCATTGAAAAAGACGCGAAAATTAAGGTTTTGGACACATGACTACGCGAAAAGAATTTAATTAATCGACAATTGGCGAAGCACTTTGGAATTCATCACCCGAGTGTAAAATCCATCACAACCAAGTTTGGGAAACACTGTTCTTTGGATGAACTGCCAGGAAAAGGCAGAAAACCCGTATCTTCCAACCCTAAACTGGATCAGAAAGTGGTAGCTCTAATTCGGAAGCACAAATGAATATTGATACGTGATTTGGTCAATAAACCGTGAATCAGCGTCGGAGTGATCCAATGTATCAAGAAACAGAACAGTCTAAAGACCTGAAGACCTACAAGAAGCAGAAAATCGCCAAACAAAGTGCAGATCAGAAGCATCGCGCAGCAACAAGGGCCGGGAAATTGTAGTCGCGAGTTTTGCGGCGACCGGTGCATGTATTTTGATGGACGACGAGACCTATGCCAAAGAGGACTCAAAAACGCTTCCAGGTCCACAATATTACACTGCCGTCGTAGGGAAGGATGTAAGCAATGCAGACAGGTCGATTCAAGTGGAGAAGTTTGGTCGAAACAATCAATGCGGAAATCTATCGATCTGAGTGTCTGCAGAAGAGGTTGCTGCCTTTATTTATTTATATATTTATTTATTTGTTGTTGACATCAACAGGCTTAATGTGGCCCCAATGATGTTGAAAATAAAGTTTAGGGTCAAATAATAAAATACATGTACATAAATGCGATCATATAGTTATTAAACACCGGAAGCACCATTGAAAAACGTAGTAAAACGCCGAAGCAGCATTTGGCGTGAATGGTGAAAGTCGAACAGATGAGAGGCCCGGTTGAATACTCGCTGTAATCTACCGATGGCACCGTTCATGCTGTAGTTGGTACGGCGGAGAGGTAGTCTTAGCATCATGTTGTTTCGAAGCGCTCTAGGTTGAACGTTAACATTTATTTGCTTCAGGATTGCAGAGCAGTCTATTCTAATAAAAAGCGTCCTCGAGGTTTCTCTTCTGGTACGGAGAAGCTCCAGATCGATCAGCTGGCAACGATTTTCATAGCTGGGTAGATGAAACGGGCTTCTCCACGGCAGGTTCCTTAGAGCAAATCGAAGAAAGCGACGTTGAACGGACTCGACTCTCTCAGCACCATTGTTGTAATTTGGGTTCCAAACTGTAGAACATTACTCCAATGTGGATCGCACCAGCGAACAGTACAGTGATTTGTGGCAGTAGATGTCGGAGATTTTTTTTTGGCTATCCTGAAGATGAGGCCCAATGTCCTCGACGCCTTATCAACCACATACGAGATGTGTTGCTTGTCTGAAAGTTGAGAATCCAGAATAATTCCCAAATCTTTTACTTGATCCACGCGATATATTGTTGATCCTTCGAGTCTGTAGTTAAATACGATCGGTTCTTTTTTCCGGGAGAACGTGATTACCGAACACTTCGCAGGGTTAACCACCATTCTGTTTTAATTGCACCAGCTGGCAAAGGCTTCGAATTGACGTTGGAGGAAGATGCAGTCGTCGGTCGCACGAATCCGAAAGTAGATTTTAAGATCGTCTGCATACGATAGTTGTGGGCCTTTGATGACTCTCTGCGCTGCTCGTTTACGTGCTTCCAAAAAGTCTTCGGATGCGACCTGAGTTTGGACTGAATCCCTCGTAAATATGACTAGTAGCATCGACGGCTGACTCGCTTGAACTCATAATTGAGCCTGACGTAGTGGTTTTTCAGCGCAAGCGTACGATATTTAGTGAATTTCCTCAACGCTGCTCTCTTAGTCAATTTCAGTTTTCGAAATTCGCTAGTTTGCCAAGGAAGGTGCGACTCTTTTTGGTGGACTCTTTTCGGAACGTGCCTGTCAATGACATATGCCAAGACGTGTAAAAAAGTTTGCGCAGCGGAATCGACGTATTCGGGATCGAGGATGCTCTCCCAGGCTATGTTAGACAGCACGCCGACGATACTACGGTGATCGGCTTTCCGGAAATCGTATGACACAGTAGCAGAAGTGCCGTCCAAGTCTCGAACGTGATTGCCTTCCACGGCGACAATAAAAGGAGGGTGGTGAGGAGCCTTCTTTACTAGTGGAGTTGGAGCCGTAGAGATGAATGGAGCGGTGTCATGAGCGCTTACAAAGCAAAGGTCTAAGCTTCGGTTGTTCTCGTTTACAACGTGATTGATTTGAGATAGCGTGGCTGCACTATAGTTATCACGAAGCCTAACTGACCCTGTGTGAAATACAGAGCGTGTTGAAGAGAAAGCCGCTGAGACGGTTTCCACGATATACCAGCTAGATTGAAGTCGCCAAGGACGATCATCTCGTCAACAGGAGTTGCATTCTCCATTATCGCGAAAATGGACCGGCAATGGGTTTCGATTAGATCGTTGTCACGAACCTGGTCAGGTGCAATATATACCGAACATAGGCACAGAGTGCGATCGCTCAGCTTGACGACGACCCAGACTTGTTCCACACTTTCTATGACTCTCGCCTTCAAGTTGGATCGAACTGCCACGAGAACACCACCCCAAGTAGACTTACGGCTGTTACTCGAATTTTGGTCGCAGCGAAAGACCCATACTCACTCTCGAACGCTTGAGGGTGTGTGGTACACAATCAGAGTGCGAAGTGTTCTGAATATTCGTGTTGTGGAACACATAAGTAAAGTCGGCGTATAGCATGGCAGGTCGACATACCGGCAGCGCATTCTGGGATGACTGATGGCGATGAGTCTACGAGGAGTCCATCGATGGCGTGCCCATGTCCGAAGTGGGTGATAAAAAACTTGTTGACTGATTTAAGCTGGAGGCAGAAGCATAGTACCCCGGCACTGGTTTGGTCAGATTTAGCGTTGGCGCATTACGCCAAAACAACTCTCAATTGGCTCACGGAAAAGGGTATTGATTTCGTTAAGAAAGGCATCAATCCGCCAAATTGCCCTCAGCTTCGGTGCATCGAGCGCTATTGAGCTATTGTGAAAAAGACTGGTAAAATAACTGAGAATATGCAGGAGTTCAAAAAAATTTGGGCTAAGCCGTCAAAAAAATCTGACGAATCACTTGTGTGGAACTTGATGAAAAGTAATCGATCAAAAATTCGGACATTCGTGAAAGAATAATATTAAATTCATCCGGTCTTCACAATGTTCAAGTTCAATCCCGTACAATGAAGAATCATCCATTTTTTTTTTAATAATACATCATTTTTTTATGATGTGAAAGACAAAGTATGTGGACAAATTATTTTCGATACAGTCCTTAAATGCTGGGAAAACAGGGGAATATCAAAGGACTAACCGTGGAAACTTTTAAGGAACGTTTGGTGAAAATATGGATTGACATGCTTCAAGATGTCGTGCTTGCCAGCTGTGACGCTTTTCAACACCGCATGCGACTGGCAATTGAGGCAAAGCGAGAAAGATTTGAACTGAACTAAATTAGGACAAACGTTAAAGATATATTGAATACATTGAAAATTAAAATTCATACAAGCTTCTCATGTTTATGACTATATACTTCACTGACAGGAATTCCCACTCACCCTGTAAAGCAATGTACATGCTTGGGTTTATGGAAAGATAAAAATGCATTTCAACGATCCTTGCACATGAAAAAAACTATATGTGAGGCCTATGCTGGGATACTGTAGCGTTGTTTGGGCTCCATATCAAGGAACAACACGTTTGCCATAACCATCATACGAGTCGCGATGTTTGTTGATTAATTTAGAAGGACTCCAAAGACCAAGAGAGTTCGCTATGATTGCTTTCATAGCTGATGTTATTGAGCAATGAATCAACACTTAGGAGATTTTAGAACATTGAAATTTTTATGCTCCTACTCGCTCTGTAAGAAATAGAAATTTATTTATCATTAACAATCAAAGAACGAGCTATGCTAAAAATGCTCCTTTGAATTAAATGATGTCCTGCTTCAACTATATGTGTTTTGACGATTGATCACTCACGCGATTGATATCACAATGAATAAAAGTACACTTAAAAACTTTTCTTCTTCGAGGCAAACTAGATAATTTTTTATTAAAAAGTCTTAGATGTTTAGTAAAAAAATGTAACAAGGGCTACGAAATGATTGACGACTAATAAAACTATGCTATATGTTTAAAGATTTCTACAGTTTTAAGAGCCACATTATTTGAAGGCAGTTAGCCATAGTATAAAACCCAAACAATTCTCTATGGGTTAAGCTCTAATCGATTACACCTGTAAATGGAATAATGTCAGTAGCAACGTTGCAGAATAGTGGTTGACGGTGTAGACCAAATAACGAGCGCTAAATGTGTGGCGTCGTGGGTTGTGTGGATACGGAAAGAAAGACAAATCATCCGATTACCACGCTAAACAGACCACGCTCAACAGACCACGCTGTGGTATTCTGTGTCTGATGGTGGTTGACAGGGAGGTTGGTTGGTTGATGGTCTTGTGGCATGAGAAAATTGTGTGGGTTCAAGAAACAAGATTCAGGAATAGAACGGAAGAGTAAACCAGAACCCAGTTTCATCATTGTAACCAAAAGCGAGTGTGGATGATTAATCTGAAATAAGGGGGAAGTGAAAGTTCCGAATAGTGCACCGAGCAGCAAAATGGGATTTATATCAGGAGACAATGTGGACAGCCACCATAACAACTTTTGTGCTGTGAAACTGGCCGAAAGCAGAACGAGATTGTGCACGATTGCAAAATTTCCACCCTAGAACGGTCGTGAAAATGCAGGTAAAGTGCATTTTGTGATAGCCCATCAAAAGCAATTAAGCTGGGAAAGTGTGAAGTAGCTTTGTCCATCAGAGAGTAAATTAAATTAAGAACTGGCCGTACAAAGTTTGGAATCAAAACAAAAAACTGAACTATGTTCAATAGCACCTTATCTGTAGCAAATATTTCAAAAACTTTTAATTAAATATAGCAAAAGATTGTAATGTCCCAGCATTGTCCCGGCGCTGTAGACAAGCTCAAAATTAGATAATGGCGGACACTATCCCACGCTCCCATTCTCAGAATCAATCGTCAAGCTTAAGTGTAGCTTGTTATCAACGAACCCGCTAGAAAACCTCTGTAACTGCTACACATAATGTATCACAGAAATGTATCAACTCTCCCGAGGCCGCCCGCCTGATCGACGCAAAGGAAACACTCTTTTGAAAAATCAAAATAACTCCGCTCGTTTTAATAAAGGTAAAACGATAACAATTATTGACGATTACAATTATTGCCGTTTAATCACACTTGTCCGGGACGGCGAGCGGCCAAGTCTCTCGCGTGGTAGATCCCCGTGCGGCGTTTATCAATCAAAACCACGCGAACTGATCGTGCCGACCGATTTCTTTCCGATTAATGACTTGTGTGCATTTCTTGCCAAGTTCTGATGCGTCCCTGCGGTTCATTTCGGTGGTAGAAGGGAATTCGCTCAGAGAATATGTGGTGGTGATGGAGGCGCAGACAGAGGCGATCAATTTGAAAATCATTGCTCAGAAACTGGATCGCAAGCGGGAGTCAAAGTAATTGCTGGAATGCGACGTGCTTCTGCTTGCAGCGGGAATGATGCAACGTCGCTTTTTTTGCACTGACAACACGTGGTAGGATGCTATCTTTAGCGGAGAATTCCCAAGGATTTTAGCAACTTAGTAGATTTGTTGATTGATTCAACATGGTTTAGTCGTACAATAGTAAGATCGATCAGTCATTGTTGAAAAATGACTTGAACTTTAGGAATTGCGGAATCATACAAATAGAATTGTAAAATTTACATTCCCAGTGGCGGTTTGATTGCCAAGCGTGCAAAATGCAGTTAAAAATTACAGTCAGCTTTCGCTCGTTGGGTTGGGGATTTCTCACTGAGGTGATTTTTAATTTGGTAAGAACTGTTTGGGTGACGTCTTTCCTATCCGTTTATACAACAAGCGGGAGTGGTCTGCAATGAATACCCGTAGTGAATTGATTTGTTCTGACGATGATGTGGAATTATTGTTTTAGAAACATATTTGGAAGTTATGTGGGGAATGTATCAACTTATCTAGGAATGATGTGCGATTTTCTTCAATTAATACTTTTATAAAAATGGTAGGGGTATTTAGGGCATAATGAGCATATGTGGTGGAATGAGCAAAACAATGCAATATTTAATGAAACTTGATGTGTCAAATCACTATAGAATATACCGAACACCATTTTTTTTTCAATACCTTAGTTGAAATTTGTTTTAAGTTATTGACAAATATCAGGAAATAAATCTCGAATTTGAGTAAAAATTTCCAACCATGATAGCATTGAAGCAGCTTTTCGGCGAAGTTTTACACATTCGACTTTGATTTTTGAATGCTATCATTGAAAATAAAACGCGTTTTAATTAGTATGGTGCAAATGCAAAAATCATCAAAATTAACTGACTTGTCATTGAGTTGTTGTTTACATACGGTAGTTTGTTAACGAGTGATTGTTTCTCTGCTTGAGTGTTCAAAAAAGAATTCGCGGCTTATGAATTGTGCTTCATCGTAATTGTAATAGTTTTCATTTTCATTTTGCAGCGTTTGGTGGGGTAAAAGGAGCGCAAGTCAGTCCAAAGCCGACGATGAAGGAAGGGTAATGGTGAAATAGTCTATTCAGACCACATGAACTCCATGGGAAGGAACAATGATAGGTTATGGTAGGTGGTTAGACGTTTTGGACCGGTAAAACATACTGCAAAAAGAAGACCCTAAGATCGGTTAATCACAATTCCGCACTACGACACTTTAACTCAGTTTTGAGTCGTTTTTGACTCACTTTCGTCAAAAGTGGAGTCAGTCAAATTTGAGTAAATGTAACTGTGATTGACAAGTCGACAAATCAAAAACATCCATCTCATTGGAGTCGATGTTTTTGATTTGTCGACTTGTCAATACCAGTAGCATTTACTGAAATTTGAGTGACTCCACTAATGACGAAAGTGAGTCGAAAAGGACTCAAAATTGAGTTTAAATGGCTGGCCGTGTACTACTTGTAGGCCTCGGAGAAAAACTACGGTGAGTGGTGCAAATACTGGTCCCCACCAGTATGAGTTAATGGATTCCCCCATTATGGGCTTTCTTCACTTTGATTGTTGTTTTGTTGTATTCTCCCAATGCGCGGAGTAACGATATCTAATGATGAAATTAGTCAGAAGCAGATAATCTCCCATCAACATGAAATTTGTAAGAAGCAGATAATTTCCCATCAACATAAGTTTTCAACTTGCATCTTTCAATTTTCATAACCTGCCGTTACTCTAAACGGAACTATAAATGCTAATCAATGCTTCAATTCTCTTAGTTCTAAAAATAAATTACTGTCCACTCCTAGAGCCTCTCATGTTGATGGGAAATTATCTGCCTCTGACAAATTTAAAAATAAAAGAATTGTCAAGCAAATGAAAAGTGCACTTTTTGTCGTTTCCCTAATTCATTTAATATCAGGCTTTAGATTATTCCTAGCTTCGTCTAATAGTGAATTGCGGCTAATCCCGCCAATATTTCGCCTCTTTCAGTGCCCTCAAATAAACGTACTACGACGTGGCAATTTAAATAAAGCAGAGTGTGATACTATCACTGCTGGTCATGTTCTAGGTCTTCCATGATGGCCTTTTGCCTCTCACCTACGGTAAGTTGACAACCAAGATCTTCGAGAGGGATATTTCATCGTAATTGTAACAGTTAAGAACTTTCAACCTAAAAAGCTTCTTTCTTGCCATGTACATATGCGCGTGAGTGATCTTTTATGTGTGTACATTTGTTGCTATGTTATCTAAACACTCATTTAGATATGTAATCCATAACTTAGTAGGGTGCCCATTATGCCCCGACCGTTTCCGGTCAACCTAGCACATACTAGCACATTTTTTGTATTTTTGTATTTTTGGCAATTTTTTTTTTGTTTATGACTCCAAACCAGCATTTTGTGCTATGAAAGAAGGTCGGCGTAAATACTTTGTAATTGTTATTTGATGTTATTTGTCATCCGCTCATGGTGCCCCATTATGTCCACTTATACTCCTTCAAACCACATCTGCCAAACTGCATCTAGAACACTAAATTGAGAAAATAAGCTTTAGGTACTGGACTTTTTCTGTCCCAAAAAGTACAAATTGCTGTAACTTGTTTGCCTAGTAATATTGAATACTTTATCAGACAGCATCTAAGAATTTAGACAAATTGTTTTAAAAATAGCTGATTGAGGCGGTACTTGAGACTCGATGGTTTATTTTCAATGATTGTGCCTTTTAAAAGATTTTTATAAAAATAATGAAAGAAAATTAACTTCCAAAATATCAAAAGTTCAACTTAAAAGAATTGAAAAGACCTTTACCTAGGGATCAGAGTGTGCTTTGGCCACGTGCTGACGTGTTTTTTCTACTGTCAGTTTTTTCGCCCATAACCTGTGGTATTGTGAAAATTCTCGACAAATCCATGATTAGGACCTAAAAGCCATTTGTAATCAATGGCATTAAATGTCGATTTCTCTCGAATCTCAGAACACTCTCGTGAACTGAAACCAGTATATGGAAGAAGAATGTTTACTCTACCATGTTGTGTGGTTCGATATAGCAGACGTCATGTGATTCGTGGGAGATCCATTTTAAAGTGATTGTTTACATTTAGCTGTTAGGTCTTAATCAAGAACTATTCTAGAATTATTAATCCTGGCCGAGTTAAAACAGTTTTTCGATTGTTTCGGATTCGATCGGTAACTGAACTTACGACCGCACTTGGAAAATAACCGACGAACATTTTCTCCGCTGGAAAATCTCAATTATTTTTCAGTGGGTTTCATAAGCATTTTCTTCGACTGGAAGGGGTGAAAGAAATAAAAATTGAGATTTTTGCAGACCCACAACTTTGACACTTCTATCTTTTCTCGGCTATGTTTTGTCTATTGTGGTTTAAGACGACGATCATACCTTCGAGAAAATTAGTTTTTTTTGTAATCTGTCGTGACCGCGGAGTCAGTCATCGAGTTCCATGCACTGGAGTGAGAACGTTCACAGGCCTTAGCCTGAGCATATGCCTATATTGAGTAATCCAAAGGATTCAAGTCCGGGCTGCCTGGAGGCCAAATGTCCTTTGGCGAAAATTCCATGTTTTCCTTCAGCCACGCTTGAGTCTTTTTTGAGGTATGACACGGTGCTCCGTCCTGTTGGAAAATGACGTGTTGGTGTGCTCCAAAGTTGGCTTTCATCAATGTTCATCTAAACGTCGGTATTAACTTTTAATCCAGCTTTGATAAATACTGGAGGCATTTTCAAGACATTGGACGCAACTGCCCCGAAAACCATGACTCCGGCCGGATGTTTGGTTGTAAACTTGAATTTAACGTTTTCTGAAACATCCTCAATCTTCTTCGGCGAAATAAACCTCTCTGTACGTTAGATACGGGATCTATGGTCAACATTTTCTTATCGGAAAATACGATGATGATATGATTCTTTTTTAATGCTGACACCAAACGTTTCGAGCGCTCCAGTCGTAGTTGTTTGATTCGGTTCATTACAAGATGGCGCTTTACTCTTGCCCTGGACGAACACTTCAAGTCATTTTTGACCAACCGTTGCATGGTAGTTTCTGAAATATCGGCTTCCTTAGCCAATTTCTGGATCGATCTGATAGGATTCCGCCTCACTTTGTCTCTCACTGATCTGATGACCTTCGGTGTGCGAGCGGACCGTGGACGGCCACTTCCTGGCTTCGGTGGACGTGGTCCATACGATAAACGGTAGCCAGGTGGTATCCCACAATCGTTGCAATTTGTTTTACGGGCTTTTGGGCGAGCAGCAAACTAGTCACAACCTCCTTTGCGTACATTATTCTCAACTTTGTTACTTGCGAACCTTTGTTTTACACACACGTATTAAAACACTAAAAATAATGTTTAAAGCTACCCAAAAATATATATTGAAAATTTTCGCATTTTTTAATGAGACATACTGTTTTGTTCTTATGGTAAGATCCTTTCCATATATTTCCATGTTTCATATACTTAATACTTTTTGTTACACAACATACATTTCAATACCCTCTCATAGGTCAAATTTAGCAACTTGCCGATGGTGAGAAGGCTTGTCTTGTGCTGTAGACCTGCATGTGAGACCAAAAATTTGACCAGTAGTGAAAACATCACATATTATGCTCATTTATTTCGCTTCCATGTCGTAGGACGCTTATATCAAGGCTATCTCGCAATTCGCTCTTAGACATCTTCCTTTCAATGTAAGGGAAATGACCAAAAGTACACTTTTAATTTTTGTGGCTGCTTATGCTGCTATTTATTCATTTGTTTTATGGAATGAATAACCAAAATACTTGGTTTTCTCATGGTATATTAACTGAAAGTAATTGCACCATTTTCAAAAAGGGTGAATGTTTTGGTCATGATTATTATCTAACTGTTCAAAATGAAGCACGTTGTCTCAGAAAAATGTTACTTGAGACTGACGATGACATGCATGTATGTTAGAGGAAGGGCGCGGAGGACCCGCTTAGGAAACACCATTCTAAGCAGTGGAATAGACGTTTCAATGTTTGTATTAGTAACAGTGTTCACGTTAGTCATATTCCGAGTAACATTGCCAAAACCATCCAGTTTTATTGAGTTTCATTAAAATTTTATTAAAGCCACTAGAAATCAATTTGATTTTATTATGGCACTGTTCGGTGCAACCTACGCCACTGTCGACCGACATGTTCCAACCGTGCGCACCCTAGAAACATCACTTCTTGACAGGCCTGTTGACACCCATTTGACAGCGAGCCGTCATTATTATTTCCGCTAAAACCACTCTATTATTTCTGAAAAGGTAGAACGAACAAAGTGTTTTGTTAGGTAGTTTTTCTGGAGTTATTACCATTAGTTGCATACCATATTAAAGTGTCATCCTGTCGTGCCTGATTGAATTTGAACGAGGAGACCAAATGTAAGTGGCCAGCCTAAGACGCGTCTCCCAGTCAGGCATAATTGAGTTTATAAAACCCACCACCTTTCTAGGATTTGCAGTCCAAATTTCTTTAGGTTGCATATAGCCACTGTGCAGAAATTTATGTCTGCTCTTGTACAAAGCATCACAACTGCAAAGCAGATGTTCCGAGGTTTCACGTTCCATGTTACAGAAACGACAGATATCATTCTGAACCTGGCCAATGTTTTTCAAATGATATCTACTCGGGCAATGTCCGGTTACTAGGCCAGTATAGGTACAAAGAACTCTCTTATTGAGCTCCAGAAGCTTTTTACTAATTGTAACGTTTGGAATTATAAACCTTTTCGCTTGAACACACTTTGTGGTGACCAACCAATTGGTCATCACCCTTTGCTCTTCCCAAGATTTTAATTCCATTTTTATGGCACAGTATGATATACCGCAGAATGGTTCTGGGCCAATAAACTGTGCGTTTGAACTTTGTTTAGCAAGCTAGTCTGCCCTTTCATTGCCTTCAATGCCACAGTGTCCCGGAACCCAGAATAAATTTACCGAGTTCTCTTGTCACACCTTTCGCTAAATACCTTGGGGTGATGTAATTAATTCAGGATTGGCTCGGTAGGTGGCGTTAGCTGGTACCAAAATGTTTATGTTAATTGGTTCTAACTTGGAATATCTCAAGATCTTGGCCATATGGCCATTGCTGTATTGTATATTATATGTATTGTATTGTATAACAACAAAAACATAAAAATAGACAAGATAAATTAATAAATAAATAGACAGCAGAAATCAATTAAAATGCTTTCAAAATACCTAATTGTCAATTAGCTAAAAGATGATTACTAGGAAATAACGTACGCTTACTGTTTCATGATAAAGTGGTCTTATTGTTTTGTCCGACACTATACCTATACCTATCGGCGGCACATTATGGGGTAAGGCTGTGATAGTAGCCTGGCGTGTGCTGTCTGATCGGTCAGCTAACAGGCATGTTTTCTATTTAATAAAATGTACGTTTGGTGATGAACAAAGTAATGAAGTACAAAAAAAAAATCAAGTATACGGCTTTTGGTGATGCACGTTATCGCGGGGGAAAACTACTGTTATTGCTCTAAATGCTGTAATTATTGTCGTTAAAGTTCATAGGTAATTGTAGGTGTGTTTGAAATTCTTATTAATTTCAACAAATTGATTATTTTCAAAGGCATTGAAGTAATTCTTGTTTGTTATACTTAAAAAGCAAGTCTTCTTGACGCTCGGTTTTCCAAAACACGTGACCGAAAAACGACATTTAGTACGCCTTTTGAGGATAAACACTCCCGCGACTGAGTAAAATTGTATTCCTCTCTCTTTTTCTCACACGGAAAGGTTACTGAATTTTCGTAACATTTTCGTAACAATTCGTAGTGAATGTACTCAAAAATTGATGTGATCCACATAGGCGTAGCCAGGATTTGAAGTAGGGGAGGACAAGCTTATTTTTTTAAGAGAGAGAGAGAGAGAGAGAGAGAGAGAGAGAGAGAGAGAGAGAGAGAGAGAGAGAGAGAGAGAGAGGATTACCTTTCTTCTCAACTCTAACCCAAAGTATTTTACAATATCCGGCCGATTTTGGCAACAAGATCATTCATTTAGTTTCGTTCGTTTGTTTCTTTTAATTACATGCTGGAATAATATCTGACTTAATTACTTTTAAAAAAAACTTTCGATGGTATGGTACTATTAATTAACAATGAATCAAAGAACTGCTTTAAACTGCCAATATTTAAAAAAAAACATTGCGCAATTCACACAATGTGCTCTAAATTTAATAGCGGAGTAACTTTTTCGAAACAAATTTAGAATGAAAAGTAATGAGCATCTACATTGATAGTAGCCTTCTTTTTTCACTTCTTGGTTCATACTTGTTGTGGAATGTACCAATTTTTTGGTTTTGGTAGAAATTCCTGAACCTATATAACTTATACTTGTTTTCCGCTTTTTGATGTATTATTGTCATGCAAAACAGTAATGTATGTATGTTATATGGTGATCCGTTTTGTTACAAGCATTCTCTTATTCATGAATACGCGCCGAGCCATCGCACATAAATTCGGCGGTTTCAGCGTTTTTCTCCCACAGAAAAGGAAAAAAGTTTTGAGGTAGCTCATCGAAGCTTCCGGTCCGCCTCTAAGCATCTTGCTATGAGGTACAAGGTGGGTTTTCATCGATTGCCTGCCGATCTGCTAAATTTGGAAGATGTCAGCACTGAGATATCTCAAATTATAATAATCCGTCCAATATATCCTAAAACAGATGAGCCTATACACCAATAGAAGCATAAAGTTGCCAGAAGGCACGAAAGGCATCTACGCACACTGGATTCACATTGATTGTTCTTAAGAAGTTTCTACTTGATTGATACAGTTGTAAAAAATGAAAGTTTACGAAGAAAGTGTTTTTTTTCGAGCATCGGCAGTGAAAGGTTATGCCGATGCTTTATTACGCACTATTTTGCTATCAGGCATGGCGCGTTTTGTATTGTTTCGGTTATTTATAATTCGGCGATGCGAGTGATCCAGTGAGCACAGAAAAAATATAACAAAAATGTTTCCTGGTGAGATGTGGTGGTTCGACAGGGTGGTGGATCGGCGGTTGGGATCACAATTAATTGTGATCCATAATATTGGTAGGCAAGCTCGCCGTGCCACCATATCTCAGAGCAAATAAATCACTAGCTGGATAGCTATTTGTTCAGACAAATTTGGAGAAATTGTTCTGCTATTTCTTCTAGAAACTGAATAACTTCTTCAAACGTGTTTGAACAAGCGGTTATTCGACGCTGATGTTTGTAAGTTATCTCATATTGTGAGTGATTCCAATAGCATCCTTACTGTTAGTATAAATAGGTTCAAATCAGAAATCGGTACTAATATTTAAATGTTTTACTAAATGCCGCTTGAATTCAGCTTATCGTTTACTAAAAAGAACCCTGCTGCCACCCAATTCTGTTATCCAATATCCCAGCGATTTCTCGTGGAAGAGGCGGTCTCGGCTTTCAATCAAACGAGTCTCACACATTCCTACTTTTTACTTATTTGACCTGCATGAGGGCGAGGCAGGTGCTGATTATTGCCTTAGTTTGGGATCACCAGTTTTTACACATTGAGGATGTATGCTAAACATGAGTAGCACGGTAGCACCTCGTCGCGCGTCGCGTTGTTCTGCGTCGCGGATTACTAGTGTGCGTGTGCAATTGGTTCCGGTGAGCTGAAGTTAGAAGAGTGTTGCGCCTTGCTCGCGATTCATTAAAAAAACTGCATACAATCAATTGCGCTGTTATGTGTTGGTGATTTTTCCTCGAGCGAGCTCAGGTCCAAAGTGTCGTCGTTCGCGGGTATTGTGGAGGAAGATAGTGTGTATTGTATAGCAACCGTGTAATGTTAGAGGTCATAAGCGAGTTTATTTGTCTTTTTAATTCTGTTTCCTGCAACCAAGTGCCAATATCTAGAACTAGATTTTAAAGGATAATACCACAACCGTGCCTAAGGGAATTTTGATTCGGTGTGCAGGCTTAGTTTGTAAATTAATCGGTGCAAGAAGAGTGTATTAGACACAGATATCATGTTACTACCGGAAGGTTTCCGACACGTAGGCGACGGCTGGGTTGATGTGGTCGAGTGCCCATGGCAGCAGCTGCGGGTCCAGCAGGACTTGGCCATCTAGGACATCGAGAAGAGCTGGTTTGCAAAGCAATAAATAATTTATGTTTACCAAATTTTGAAGACAATATCTAATATCCTGTTTTATTTTATTTTGTCTATTTTGTTTTGTTTTGTTTTTCGTTATGCTTGTCTCTTTTCAGTCACATTGGAGCGGTCCATTGTATTTGGCGGATAGTGCTACATACTTTCAGCGTATCGTTAACCAAAACGAACCCTGCTGCTAACCTTTCCCCAACTATCCAACATCCCAGTGATTTCTCGTGGAAGTGCAGAGGATTTCTCGGCTTCCTTCAAAGCGAGTATCATGTCAACACGGTCCTTCCCATTCCATACTTGACCAGCATTCGGGCACGGCCGGCGCCGGTATTGCTTTATATTGGGTCACCAGTTTTTACACATTGAAGGTGTATGTTAGTCCCAAACATCATCTGTTGGTTCTTTGTGTAAATACAGCTGATCTGGCAATAACGGAGTTGCATCCGTGGGCGGTCAATCATGCTCATGCTCATGCTCATTGAGGATGTATGCTAAACATCATCTGTTAGTTCTCTGTGTAATAACAGCTGATCTGACAGCAACGAAGTAGCAATCTCGGGCGTTCAATCATGCTCGTTTCTTGCATGTAAGATATGACTAACATATATTCTCAATAATACGAAACTACAGTACCGTAAAACGGGTCAGGTTTGCCCATATCATTGAAAGTTCAAATAACCATTTTTCGTTGATACACTTTCTAGCTATTAACTGTGTTTTTTAATCTGGTAATATTTGGCTTCCGAAAGCTGTAACATTGGTTTAAATATTAAGTTTTATGATTGCCAAGAACTGAAAGTTGAATTGAGCATAGCTTTTTAAACTATCGGCTCGTGGGAAAAAAAGCAATAAATGCTTGCCTAATAACAGGTTAGAGATATTTTTTTATACGTTAGGTTTGCTAAGGTTCTTGATTAGAGGGACAAAAACTGTAATAAAATTGGTAGCCTTTCCTTTTTAAAAATATAGCTCATGGATGTCCACTTTTGGCGCTTTTTTGCTATAACTTATCGCAAAATCGAGGCGACTTCGCGCTTTTTTTATTGAGGCAAAGGGGGAATAACACAAACATTAAAAATAAATAATATACAATTGAAACAAAAATTAAATTTTTTTAAAATAAAATCAAAAGTTAGGGGGGGGGGGGCAATGGCCCTCCCCTTCCCCCCCTTGGCTACGCCTATGGTGATCCACCTTTTTACAAAAAATCATAAACATTTCCGTGTGACAAAAAGAGAAAAAAAATGCAATTCTACTCAGTAGAAAAATGGTTAATATTTACATTGATTGCACGTGTGGAGTAACCAATAGTATTTACGGTTAATGCTATGATTGTTAGTAATTGCTAAAAAAATTTCTGTTGTTTCAAGGCCTCTGATTTTTACGGTTTCTCTCGGGTACAGCTGGCTTATGTTGAGTTAATCAATTAAAATAACGTTTGTATTAATCTGTTCAGCTAGTCAGCCTGCTTGAACTACCATCTAAAAATAATTTAAATCATTGAACTTAAACTCTAACGAATCATCAGATTCTCTAGCACTACTTACGACGTTTGATTCGAAAGTGATACGGTGAAGATTCAAGTACTAGGTTATGCCTTGTTCAGATTGCAGAGTTATAATATGTTATAACGGTTGTCAAATAATTTCAAAAAATAAATAAATTCGTCATCAAGATAGGCTTATAACATATTATAACTGCTCTGTCTGGCCAGTGTTTTAGTCAAAATTTTTGAAAGCGACATCTATAGAGTAGTAGAAAAACCAAAATGTCAACGCCATTTTAATATTTCATTCTTTATAAGAACGTGCTCAAAATTTCATTCCGATCTGTCAATTCATTCTTTGTTTACAATCCATTTGAAGTTGACGTGTCTGTGTATTTTTTAAGAATGGAAAAATCCGAATATCGTTCAGTGTATTGATCTTAATTGGAGACAATACTGAGCAATAAAAGTGATTTCCCAAAAAAAAAAAATTATTTTCATTTCCGCTTTTTAAACTTTTTGACTAATCTAGTACCTCAATTTACAGTGCACAAATGCCATCTCCCACATAACAAACAGTTAAGAAATTGTTAAGCTTTGGTTGGTACATTAATTTTCTTGAAGTTTCACGCTAAGGCAAACTTATATCTTGATCATAAAGTTCGTTGATTTTCATTCATTTTCAGCTCGTCCATTATACCTTACCCTAATGCCGAAAAGAAACGCATTGAGGCATTATAACAATGTTAGGCTTCTTATTGAATTTATCTAGTAATGTAAGCATGTCAGATCAGTTGCAATTCGAGTGGATAAGCAGTGAACTTGAAATACTACCAAAGAAGAACCTGTCGAATAATCACGAATAAAAGCTTAAAAATGTAGATAAACAACAATGAATGCATCCTCTACCAGCTGTAATCATTAGTTTCCTCTAGATTCGAATAAATGAGATGGTGGTTCAGAAATCAAAATGAACCAGACAATCTGGACCGCATCTGACCATATGAAGATAATAGTATGCCAAATAAAACCTTTGCCAGACGTTAGAAACAGATTGATACAAAATATCTACTCAATGCATAAACTACGTCAGTATTATTCTTCCCGTACCGGAAGAAACCACCAAAAAAACTACTCACTCTGAGCAGAAAACACCTAAACTAAACTACTCGTTGAAGTACCTGTATTTAAATGTAATTATTTAAACACCGATTATTACATTGCTTAAGAACACGCCGACAATAGAACAGGTGTAAAAATGCCTAATCAATGGTACGGTACACGTGCTAAAGTGATTTAAATTACCCATCAACAACGCGGGTTGGATAAATCGCTTATAAAGGAAGCGCTCAATTGAGGTTTGTCTGCCTCTAGGCACCCTAACACCGATCCGAAGAAGAAACTCACATATCTCTACACATTCGTATATGTAAAAACCGAAACTGAGAAGCAATGAGCTCTGCTTTCTAGCTTGAGGGTGGCTAAGGCTCTCGTTTTTCGAACCAATTTCGATCACCGTTCATTCCCTCGGGTGAATAAACTGCCTGGTTAGGGAGGCATTTCAATTTGAGCCAAATTATTCGATCTGTTTTCTGACTGCCTTCTTTGCATATGAGGAAGAATAATGCGCACCACAAAAACGAGAAAAATTGCATAATTTTTAAAGAAAGATAAAAGTGGATCATTATAATATTTTTCGTTGGTTCATTCGACTCATTTTCATGGTTCGGTCTAAGATCACGAGCCGACTCTCGCTTTTAGTTTGCCTACACACTAAGGCACAGCTAGCGGAAACAAAACCATAGCGTTCTAAGCCTCCAAGTCTCACTACCGAAGAGTCCATCCAAAAAAAAAAAATAATTCAAACAGTTTCAAACAGTGAACTCGAAGTAAACGAGGAAGCTTGCTAACCGCGGTCTTTATTAAACCACCGAAATTCGTGCCAAGGAAGCCCTTCGCAGAATTGAGCTCCAAGTGGAAGCGCGAAAATATTCGGCTGTTTCCCTTTCATTCACCTATCACAAAAAAACCCAGCTGATGAGGTCGATTGAGCAGGATGAGATTATGAGATGCTTCCACCAACCGACGAACTGGTATCCACGTACCCACCGGGGTTGGTCATTAGGTAAACAATCGCATCAAACTCGATGCTAATAAAAACCAATAATGAGCTAATTATATCGCTAAACCCGGTTGGAGAAGAAAAGGTTTCATTTGAGTGAGTTACAGATTTGAATGGCTAGAAAGTAAATGGTCATTGAAAGGCTGAAAATGTATGTATAACTTTGATAATTTCTCGATTTTTGTTTTGTTTTTTTTATCAATTTTTTTATCAAATTTAATCATGATTAAGATTTTATACTAAACACTCGGTTCAGACTGGATTTTGTTAAAAAATATTAGATTCTGTGCCTAAGGACGATTGAAAACCTGACGTAGGACTGCGTATGATAGGGATGTTTTTGACTTTATTTCTTATGATCGGTTTAAAATCATTTAATTATTTTTTGCGCCAAAAACCCGTAAGCAGAGGCACTAACCGGTGAATACAGGGAAGAGAACCTCTTTTCAAAAGCAAGTTCATATTCACAGAACCAGAATCGAGCCCTCGATTGACAGAACAAACCTAATAGACGGGGTTGAAGAGCTCTCGCTTGATCCCTATCCAAATCGTTTCACTTGGGTGCCCTGATGGTCCTTTCCTTTCCCTATTATATGTTATGTATTGAATATTTAGTACATTTTGGCTTGGTCATTTAATTGTGTAACTTGAGTTGGAAAATGATGCTGAAAGTAATATTAGCTAGGGTTATTTACTGTTCTTTATTTATTGATTATATATTGTAATTTTATAATAAGGTGTGGCTCATTTAGTATTGGAACAAACATTTTTGATTTTTAGAGTGACCCTAGTGGTCGGATTTGTAAACTATTACATCTTATGTATTCTCTATAACAATAACAACATCAGAAGTTTTTTTTCGCGGTGCAGTTCGAACATGTTTTAGAGAAATACAAAATAGAAGAAGAAAGAAGAAAAATAATTATGCGCAATCATTTGTAAAACCCTTCGTGGTCTAAGCCAAAACTTGCTAAGGTGTTGGGTTTTCCCCGAAATACCGTGTGGCGTGTTTTGAAAAAGTACAGAGAAACGTTGTCGACGGATCGCATGCCTCAAAGCAATACTAAGGTGGGTACTGTCAACCGTCAACTGCGGAACAAAGTCATCAAGAACATTAAGGCAAACCCCAACACCTCAGACTGCGATTTGGCCAAAAAGTTTCGCGCCGCACACAGAACCGTGTAACGGATTCGTCTCCGGGAAGGCTTCAAGTCATACCGTGCCTGTAGACAACAAAATAGGGATCAAAAGCAGAACAATGTGGCCAGAATCCGTGCCAGAAAACTGTTTGATCAGGTGTTGACAAAATT
Source organism: Aedes koreicus (assembly GCA_024533555.2). Lineage (NCBI taxonomy): Eukaryota > Metazoa > Arthropoda > Insecta > Diptera > Culicidae > Aedes > Aedes koreicus. The sequence continues at coordinate 1,226,020 of JAHHFK020001972.1, read as the reverse complement.
CAATGGCTGTCTCCTCTTGGATGATGAAACCTATGCAAAGGCCGATTTAAACAGCTACCGGGACACAAATTCTACTTGGCTACGGCTCGAGAGATGTTCCTGCCAAATTCAATTTTGTGTTTGTAGATTTGCACGTAAATACATGATTTGGCAAGGCATCTGAGAATAATGTGCGCCGGTTGATGAAACGTATTCCGGGAATAGTCCGCATATTTCTTCGAAATCGAGATGATTATTTTTTTTTTGTATTTTCCCTCCAAAGTTCACATAAAGTCGAACATTTTAAATAAAACAGAATACTATTTTGTTAATGTACATCCGAAATATGCGCAATAGTCTATGTTCGAATTTTAACTGGGCCACACCTTATATTATACAATATAGGAGAACATAGGGACAACATGGATAACAATTACCTGTTTTGCTCACCTTTTCGAGAGCACTTACCACCTCTCAAGTGTCGGAAAACCCGTTGAGGGATACAACCAGCCCACGTTCAGACTCCTCCAAGATCTCCCGGTGGCCATCAAAGAGTTTCTGCTTTTTAAGCGATTATTTCAGTGATGAAGATCTAGTATGTGCCATATGGTATTGATCGCAGTCATGGGATAGGAAAACGAACAGAAAAAAAGAAGAAATGAGAGAAGGCATTAATAATTTGGAACATGCAATGCGCATGTGAGATATTCATGGTGATATTCTCAAAACTGCCGTTCAGAATTGTTCGACGGATGCATATGCGAGATGATCTCTCGATGAGTTTCCACGCAGTTTACTCAATTTTGTCACGTTTATTTATAGAAGCCAACAGAGACTTTACTACGTGCTACATTCGGGAATTTTAGGGCAACGATCACCCATCGCATCTTCAAGTGATCATTACAAGATGTCCATTTGGTTCAGGCGCATGATATTTACACGTGAAATCTGCCTCGACCAAGTTGGCAGAACGCGTCTATACCGCTTTCTGAACAGAAAGGCAGAGGAATGCAGAATGTAGCCATTGCCCCAAATCTTCTATACTTCATTAATGCTACCATATGACGAGTGACTGTTGACGAAAAATAGGAAAAAATCATTGAAGCCGATTTATCGATCATAAATATCGCCTTCCATAGCGCCCACCTTTCCAAGCGAGACCCACACAAAGGTGATGATAAAAGAACGTGAATATATAACAGGGCTTCTACCTGAGAGAGTACGAGTTTATTGCTTTACCGACGTCCAGGATCGAATAACCTTATTTGAGCTGAGATTATCTGTAGAAATGAAATATTGATCCGGTGTAATAGTAGTTTCTATCATAAAATGTAAAAACCAAACAAGGTGCTTGAATCTTTCGAGTGGCGTTATGAATTTCGTTAAATACAATAATCCGTCAGTGAGGAACGATTTAGTAAAATCAATTTGGCCAAACTTTGCAGCAAATACCACCGGAGAGAGCAATCATTGGACGATAATGCTCTGGGATTCTATTTGATCAAATTGAATCGAATTGCCGAAGGCAGATAGGCAAATGTTTTGATATATTTGACGAAGGCCTGACATCCTATGTAATGTACCAGTAGTACAAAGTCATGAAGTGATGCAACTCAAGAAGCATCTCAAAAATTTCGATCTCATGGGGGCTTAATACTACAACCTGGTAAGGAGCATGAGAGACAATTCTGAAAACCGATCCGAGAGTGGCTACATGCAATCCAGCACTGCAAGACTCATCGTTTGTAAGTTGAGTGCATGCCATCTAACGATTTTAAAAGCTTTCGACGTTTATTTTTTTTTCAGTTCATAAAACTCTCTGGTTTGGGAGACAGTCATCATGCAAGAGGGGTGTAGAAAAGTTTCATGTTGTGTCATTCAGTTTAGAATATCCATCGTGATCCGCGTCCAGCTTGGCTAAAGTGATGATTTTTCCTAGAAACAAGGTATGGCGCGTGCTCAAAACGTTCAGGGAAACGCCAACTGCCAACCGTCATCTCCATGGGAAGGTCGTGAGTTCCATCAAATGTAACCCAGGTACGTCCAATTGCTATTTGAGTAAATAGTATGATGCCACCCGTCGTACAGTGTTGTGAATTCACTATCACGAAGGTTTACAGGCATAACGCGCCAGTAGGCAACCCAATCTTAAGCGTGTCTGGAAATAACTTTTGTATCATCACACGAACGTTATATGTTCAACAGAAATACTAACTAATCTTTTTCTTAGCATATATTTTCCTCAAGTATGTTCCTTTACATTTTTGCAATAATAGATTTAAATTACACCTTCACGCCCAAATTTTCGGATCTTTGACATGACTCCTGCCATCGAGATTTGGATAAGTTTCTCTTCTCTGTTTTTTTTTAACCTTTGGCCACTTCTGGCTGAAGTTATGAATCGATTTTGACTCTGTTCCCATTTTCCGATAACCAACCTTCATTATTGCCCAAAATTTCTCGATCGGTCGAAGCTCAGGATAGTTTGGAGGATTAATGTAAGGTACCAGAATGACATTAGTGGCCTCGTACTATTATTTCGTCACTGTTGAGTACTGGCCAAAACATTAATCGAACCAAAACAGGGTGAATCCTCAAGCCCTTTTTTATCTCGACGAGGTTCTTTTGGGCTTTGAATGACCTCAGTCCACATCTCACTTTAATGTCCTGAATAGTTGACTTAGCTACATCCACCTTTTTGGCAACATCTCTGGCCGAAATGTTGGGCATCCTCTTGTATATTTTCACCACTTGTTTCTTATATTGTATATTGCGTGTTCTCCTTTCGACTGCTTGGTTGACTTCCTCTGGATCGTGTTGATTTGTAGAAACTTGCTGATGACATTCGCCACCGTTTTTTGCGTCACGTTGATCGGATTCACGATTGTTTTCTGAGAACAATTAGGATTTTTCTAACCACTTGTCCAAAATAAGATTTCGCAGCTCCTGATGTCAAGACGCCATTTTCAAAACTTCAATTTAAAAGTAATTACAGTATATACAATATACACTTCGACGCCAAGGTGAAAGGACCCACTGACAGCTAAACTATACACTGAAAGAAATTTTTACGTTGACTCAGACCAAAAATATTTTCGGACACGCTTTGTTACTCAAGCAGAATACCGTACCAAGAACTCGAGCTCGAAAGCTGTATGACAACCTGCTAACGAAGTTCAGTGTTTGCATACTTATGGATGATGAAATCTATGCAAAGACCGATTTTATATAGCTTCCACGACGATTGTTCTACAAGGCGAAGGCTCAAGGAAGAGTCCTTGTCAGATTCAAATTTGTTTTTGCGAAAAATTCTGCACGCAGATATATAATCGAGCAGGGAATTTGCAGCTGCGGTCAGAAGACAAAGGTTTTCATCACTGAACAATGATGAACTCGGAGGTTTACAAAACCGAATATCTCCAGATGCGAATTCTGCTCTTCATCCAGTCACATGATGGTCCGGTGACATTTTGGCCGGATCTTGCGAGTTGTCACTACAGCGGGGAAGTACAACAATTTAACAATTACAACGGAATCCAGTTTGTTCCAAAACCCTCATTGTGCCCAATTATCTCTTGTTCTGGCACATTGAAAACTACTAAGCAATTATGAAGAGGAAACTGAAGAGAAAAGGTACAGTCATCAAAACGGTAGCTCAGATGAAAAAACTGGAGGGAAAAAAAATCTCCAAAACAATGGGTGAGACCGTTGTGCGCCGTTTGATCGGTCATAATAAGGGAAAAGTTCGAGAATTCCTTCGAAACCGCTACGAATAATTCGTTTTGTATGTTTCTTTAAAACATGGGGACAGGATTGCTTTTACTGAAAACCGTTTTCAAATTCGTTATTTTAAATCTGAAACAGACCCAAATGATGGTGTCCAATACTAAGTGGGCAATGCTTTACCGTATTCTTGAACCGACAATATCGTTGTCCGGTACAACGATAGAAGATCTTACAGATGTGCTTCCTTCCACGTTTCGGCAATTATTCGGAGAAAGTTGATCCTCTGTTGGTACTTTCGTTTCAGATACTCAATTCCTGGGATCTCCAGGTGCACTTATAATCGAACCAGACCAGATAAGAATGAGTAATTGGTGTACCCCAAATTTGAAACTTAAATTGAGCTATACTATGCTTCGATGACAAATCAGGTTAGATCCCATGCAGATAAATTCTTTAAGATATCCTGTAAGGGTCCTAGCAGGTCGACCACATTGAGAACCGATCCACCCGAGCCTGAAGAGTTTCTATTTTCTGTAATTCCTAAAAAACAATCGAGCTCATATCATGATGAAGCCAGACGCTGATAAGACCGGTAGTTTTCTATTGGCATGAGACAAGGACGATGCCCGAGGAGAATTTGATAGCACTTGGAGTTTTCGAACGACGTGCGCTCAGGGATATTTTCGGCGTTGGCGCTACTTTATGGTGAACATGGTATCCAGGAAGTCGCAAAAGTTAGAAGGGTAAAAAGTGTTGTAATAATGCTCGTAAATGGTCTTTGCCTCGATCTGGTTAGATCCAAATATAGAGGCGCTCGACGGTCAGACCAAGTGGAGTAAGATCTTGGAAGTGTTGGACACTCGAGGAACTGGAGACAAGCAGCTCTTGAGCGAGTTTTTAGGCGAAACATTGTGACTCAGGCTTCTTCTTCTTTGGCATTTCAAGCTAAATTGCTCATCACAAATAGCTTATTGCCTGCAATCACCTGGTGTGTGTTCTAAATGCACTTTCATAGTTATTCATTTAGAGTTTTCGGAGCCATGTACCATTTTTGCATGATCATGTGGTAAGTACAATCATACCTTTTGCGCAGGGGAATCGAAATAATTTTTTGTAGGAAAAATTACTAGACTAGACCGGGCATCGAACGCAGCAAGCTCTAGCATGGTGGTGCTCTGTTGCAATTGTTCATAAAATTAACTCAATATTTTCTGAAAAATTAATCAGAGCATTGCTTGGTAAGTCGTTATCGGTGTTGCCTCCTAATATTGTTAACACCACACAAAGATTTTCAACAGAATACTTTTTGAATACTTTGAAATTCTTTTAATATATTCATTTTTTTCTTTGCTACAGTGGTGGACAATAAAATAAGATCAAAGCTCGATTTTCATACAAAATGGTCGTGTTTGGGGGTTTGTCTTACCTTTTTCCCGTGAAGCAATTGAGTTGAAATTTCGGCTGTAGTCTAGAAGCAACCTTTCATATGTATCAAATCCATAATTTTTCATTCACCATTTCAATAGTTAAAGACACTGATTATGACAAGACAATAAGAGCACCTTTTGATTTTCATTGTTTAGGCTATGTTGTTGTAATTGTATCAGTAACTTCTAAAGCAGTGGAAAAGTTATAAATTTGTTACATATTAACATTCAAGTTATGGTTATGGCTGTAGCCAGCTTAATTACTTCATGGAAAAATGAAAGACAAGACTCCAAACATAACCATCTTCTATGCAAATCGGGCTTTGATCGTATTGTATTGTACGTCATTGCATGTTCTTTCATTATTATGATACATAATATATTATTCTTTTTACAATAATTATGGCACTTAATACTCACCAAATCAGTAATTTACTGTGTATTGTTGTATTAACTAAGCATAATCGTTCCTTGGAATTTAAAAAAAACCCTCATTAATTTTTTTTGAAAATTCTTTAAACTTTGATATTACTTTCTCTCACACACTCATATGGGGTTTCCGCAACCTTTGGTTTTTTATCTCGAAGGATTCTTCTTGAAATAACCAACTTTCCATGTTTTCAACACACCTTAACATTTCTAAAATTGTTCATGGAGCTTAAATTTTTTTTCAAGCTTCATAACAAATGTACTCTGAATTGATTGTTTTGAAGTATTTGCATAGAATTATCTTCAGAAATTTCCGTTGTAATTTACTTTTTTCTGCTACTCAGGTTTTATACCATCTACGAAGCTTTTCTGCCTACCGAATTGGTGTCCTTTGAAGCACATTCACAGTTAGTTGAGACCTTTCTTTGTGTTTCTAAAGAATTCAATCGTGTACTGCACAATGATACGCGTATATGCTCAACGTTAGTCGAAAAAAATTCAGACCCGAAAAGACATTCGACTGAATCAGGAAGTGAACCCTTGACCTCCAAATTGAAAAACCGATGAGTTTACCGACTGCGCTATGGTGACTTCAATGGTGCGAACGTGTTATTTACCTCATTGGTATTAAATTTCATCCGAATGTACTTTGAATCCTTCATGAAATTCTGTTAACCATTTCTTTGCTCCTTGTGCTCAAAGTTAAATATTTTTTTAAGAACTCTCTAAAGATCATCCTTTGAAGATTTCAAGTAATCTTAGAATCTCAGGATCCTTATAGTAACAACAAATGTCTTTTAAGCAATCGTTAGTTGTGATAATAATCAACAGTGTAATAATGTTATATATTTATTAAAAAAAACATTGTTATCGATAACATTATTATTTGCTTCGTTGATGGATGATTATGGTTTAGTAAAGTGAGAACAAAAATTTCAAGATTGGTTTGAAACAATAACTAGAGATTCCTAAACAAAACTTCAAGTGTTCCATTCCTAACATCAATACCAGACATCGTTTTGTTCACCAAACAAGATTTGTGATTCAGAGAGAGCAGGTCTTATACAGAATTCACACACCTACACATGGAAATTAATTTTGCTATTCTAGCTTCATAATGCAAACAGAACACATGGTCAACGAATTCAAATACTCACCAACACATGGTTTTGAATAATAAATCCCAATAGACTATTGTAATTGAACAGCTGGTATAAATATTTTGACATATGCAAGCCTCACTTTACCACTTAAAATATCAAGAAGGAGGTTTGCTGGACAAGAATGTAGCTAGAATCCAAAAATGGCTGCCATCATGGCCGATTTGTTTCATCCCTTCGAATTTATGAAGGTAGACATCTAAAAAACTACAAGATTTTCACATGTCATACTTTGATAGCATTTTTGCTGCACTGCAGCAAACAAATAATTCAAGTTTGGCATGTATAATCATTGTAGTTTCTTTCACTTGTGGCTTTAAAACTTTGAAGTGGCCTTAACTTTAAATAAGCCGATTACTAACTGAAAATTATCTCTTTCCCACCCACAAATTAGATATTGAATATATTTCTGTTTTAAAAGATTTTCAAATTATTTATCAATTTTTAAATTCAGAAATACCATGTGAAAACAACAGACAATGGATGAATTCATAAACAAACTTTTTCAAAAATTCTTCAATTATAAATTTGTTTTCGTTAACCGAAAACAGACCTTGGCTCATGGGTTTCTGAATAGTCCCTTTAGGAGATACAGCGAACTTATGATTGCATGAAGTTTATTTATTTTGGGAATCAATCTTCGGTTAGCCTTCTTTTTCCTGTTTCTCAGAACTATTCTGAATTTCCTAACTCTAAACTTGTTGCAATCCCCAAAAAACAGAATCACGATCTTATAAACACCTTAAAACTCATACTCTGCACGCTTTCGTTACTCGTTATCGGCATTATTCTACTTCTTGCGCGGAATACCTATCCGTTTCTCCCAGAGCTCCATTCGCTGGCAGTCAGCCAGATGAACGTGGTTCGTAAAACGAAAACAGTGCAACAAGTGCAGTGCTACAATTTTGCAAGGTGTTCGGTAGGCAAACCTCGATGCACATTTTCTTTTTCAGGTGCATTCGCTCTACGGAACGATCGAGGCTATTGATCGGCTTCATCGTAGCGTAACTGTATTTGTACGATCGGATATTATCATTATGTTTGAAGGTCTTTCTTCATCCGGCTGAGAATATGCTTCTGAACAACCGAACTTGGGCTCTGCAAACAGGCGGCCAGTATTGTTGTGTTTAGAATATTGAACCCGCTGTACCTGTTGGGTTGAAATAACAAAAAAAAAAAAACAGCACGATTCAGCGTGAGAAATTAATGCACTTTTGTAAATTTTAAACTGTTGTACTCATTTCACACAAGTTCCCACGGGCAAATGATTAGGTTAATTTGTTGCAATTTTAGGTTTTGGGGAATATTTTTTTTTCCCGTATCGGCCAAAGGGCTGTGTTGAATTAGGCACGGTGTTCGTAAATTATGCAGATTTAATTGATAATTCCCCGGTGGCACTTCATGATACTGCCGGAAGCTCACCATTGACATTGAATGGCGTGTCATCAACAAATTATGATTACTATCAATTGAAAATACCCTTTCAGTACTTTAATCACATCGTTCGAAATTTTCCGACCTTTTCGCCACGGGGAGTCTCAATTATGCCGTCGACACATGCAGAGAGGTGGCAAGTCAGATACTTACGGAGTATAGCCATCAAAGATAACCGAAATTACCGCCACAGGCCAAAGCAAAGCACGTGTTCTCATCTCCTTCGAAAGCACTGAGGGCCTGATTTATGGACAAGCTACTTGTTACGATGAATGTGAAGTTGTACGTTCCTTAAACCGCATTCGTATTAAATATGGGGGTAGAAATAAGATAAAATCCAGAGCAAAACCGAACCGGAACAAAGAAATCGACAATTGTCAAACAACATACAATACAAATCGCAGGTTTAAACTTCTTTGGATATGAATTTAACTTTGGAAATGCATTTAAATCACAATCACAGTTCAACGGAAAGAAAAATAAACTTGACGGTTCACGGATTTTTTACCGTCTGCGTATATCGCTTGCTGCGATCTGATTCTATTTAACTTGCATTACTAATGTCTGTCAGATACAAAATTTGACATGTGTTTAACAATTGTTTCGATAGCTGTGCTTTTTTTAAAAGTTACCATTTCTCGCGTACTTTTTCAAACAGACGTATCTGATTTTGTAAACAAAGAGGGAAGTAAGATTCAAACATTAAATTCTTGAAACCTTAGCACTTTCATGCAAACTAAGGCCACCAACACAAGTAATAACATTTTCTTAACATGATGGTGAAGCTACTTTCCGTGAGGGTGCTGAGCGTTTTGAGAAATTTACGTTTACTAACTTTCCCTCTTTGTTTACAAAATCGGATACGTTCGTTTGAAAAAGTACTCGAGATTTTATGAGTACCTAATGCTTAAAAAAATTGCTTCAAATTGCACACAACAATCGAGAATTGGAAGGATCTTCTTCTTCTTGAAAATTGACGATCAAGAAACAATGTTTTGCAATCGAAAATAGCAATTTTTCATCGAAAGAAAAGTTGGCTGAAACATAATTTCTAATGTTTTAAGATGCGTCAAAAAATCTGGAAATTTTATTGAAGCTATCCTTTTGAATTTTCATCATTATAATCTGTGGAAAAAAACCTTAAGAATCAGGAATCCTCATTCCATTATACACGATAGTAGAAAAAATTAATTAATTCGATTTTCAATCTGATGCGTTGTGAACAAGACTTGAGCGCATGGTTGACATAGACTACGTAGGGCCATTTGTTGGATACCTCAAAAATAAAATTCATATCAACTCTTCAAAATTATATAATGGCCTTGAAAAAGGCTTTTTGGTTTCATCTGGTGCTGTGGTGTCCCTGGAAAAGGCTATGGATGTTTTGACTGCAGTCAGGCAATTGTGTGACTTGGTGTAGGGCCGAAGGCCATTAGGTCATCAGGCTGAAACTGGAGCTTGAACTTGCATGGGAGATTATTCCTTCTTCAAATCATAGCAGTTCTTTCTAATTACAACATGTTCAATTTGCTAACATACCTTATGGAAAATTAAATTAAATTATTTACTGAACTCTTTTCGACAATTTCGAAAACAATAAACTATCATTTCTTCAATCGTGCAGCATTGAGAACATTTTTTACAAGCCAAAATTTTCAATCCACCAGCATGTTTTTCTTGCTCGACGAACACTTTGGATTCCGACGTAGTCGTTCTGGTTTAATGGCCTGGTGTTCAAGCTAAAACGGCACAATCAAACGGCGCTAACCCCGAAACTGCAGCGAAGCCTAAATGGCCTGTCAGAATACTTCACTGAATGAAAGATCTGTATCAACTCATCAAATAGCCAGGTCATCCTCTTTCCTTAAGTACTCCCAATCTCCCAGACTTGTTTCGCCTGATTATTGTAAAATTAGCCTAAACAACACTTCAGTGGAATGGGTCAGTTCAGCTGTCTATCTCGGCGTTTCCCTGATTTTCAGGAAACAGGTTGACAAACCTGTCACAAAGTGTAACGTTCTGTTGAAGATACTTTACTCATTGAAAAACAGAATGTCCACATTATCTTCGAAGAACATGGTAGTAGATCAGATTTCTCAGTATGGGAAAAAAATATTCATCAAATTATCAAAAACTAAAAAATCATTTGGCGCGCAAAAATCATCCGGTTTGCCTGGTTCAAAAATTATAGTGATAAATGGCTTTGTTCATCAACCATTGAGCGAAATCGAAAAATCTCCATACATTTTCTGATTGAATACTACCAAGCTCATACATTTCGATGTCACTCACCTCCTACATTAAACTGCTAGCAGAATATGTTGCCATCGGTTAATTAAGTTGTTCTCTTTCTCACTATTTTACTTCCTTTCTTTTCTTCCTTCAAACATTCCGCTCACTTAGCCCTATTAGTGACTCTATTTTGGATGGCTGATCACCTATTGATTTGTTACTTAAAATTCGATGAAAAATATAGCTTTACTATTTGAAAGGTGATCAAAATAAATATTTTTATTTATTTGATTATTCAGATAACACCGAATCAACCATTTAACGCAAAGACAGTCGATTTGCCGCTGCATCTCTCCATCCTCAGTTGCGCCCCACACTCGCCGGATCGTTGAGTACCTGGTCCGTCCATCTAGTCCGCTGCGCTTCATGCCTTTTTGTACCAGCCGCATTTGAAGCGAACACAATCTTTGCAGAGTTGTTATTCGGCATTCTCGCAACATGCCCTGCCCAGCATATCCTTCCAGCATTTGTCAATTTCAATTTCACCTGGTTCCCCATAGATGGTCCTAAGCACGCGTTGCTCGAATACACCAAGTGCTTGCACTTCCTCTCCGAACATGGCCCAAGTCTCATGTCCGTAGAGAATCACTGGTCTTATAAGCGTTTTGTATATGGGGTACATTTGGTGCGGGTCGAATTGTTTTTAACCACAGATGCTTCGGGAGCCCATAATAAGCCCTACTAACGTGGTTGTCTGCCGTTAGCAAGGATCCAAGGTAGACGAAATCAGCGGAAGTATCCCTTTCTATTGTAACACGGCTACCTAGGCGAGCCCTGTCGCGCTCGCCGCGTGTACTTTGTTTTTGACACATTCACCACCAGTCCGACTTTTCTTGCTTCACGTCTCAGGTGGGTGCACAGTTGTATCATCACCATTCCAAATGTTCGGCAGATAATATCTTTAACATCCACGAAGTTAAATCAATTGACTGGATATCGTGAAAATCGTATCCTAGCTTTTAAACCTTCTAGGGCGATATTGAACAGATGACAGGAAAGTCCATCACCTTGTCGTAGTCCTCGACCAGATTTAAACGAACTGGAATGTTCGCCTGGAATCTTAATGAAGCTTTGCATACCGTCCATCGTTGCTCTAATAATTCTTGTGAGGTTCCCGGGGAAGCCATTCTCAACCATGACTTTCCATAGTTCTATGTGGTCGATTCTGTCGTATGTCGCCTTAAAATCGACGAACAAGTAGGCAGGGAATTCACAACGTCCCACAAGCTCAGGTTAGTCAAACAGTTTGAAAGCGACGTCTTTGGAGCAGTATAAAAACCAAAGTTTCTACGCCATTTTAATATTTTATCTCTCATTAGAACGCACTCAAAATTTATTTTCGATCTGCCAATGCATTCTTTGTTTACAAGCCATTTGAAGTTGACGTGTCAGTATATTGTTCAACAATGGAAAAATCCGAATATCGTGCGGTGATTAAATTTTTTGTTTTGGAAGGTTTTCGGCTACTGAGATCCATGCAAAAATGGCGAAGGCACAGAGAACAGACGTTCGTCTTCGGTCTGCTACTTGTGTAAAACTTTAAACCGACATTTCAAATGTATGTCGTTATGCTCCTGGTAGGCGGCGCAGCAGTTGTGCGATAACTGTCATGTAAATGTTTATCAATAAAAAGCCTAGCACATAACCTAAAAAGTTTTGTTCGTTTTTCTCTGCACTTGCTTCTTATACCGGCTGCCCATATTAACTTTTACACACGTTTTTCAAGAAAAGGTATATGGATATCAATGTCTGTTCTCTGTGGTGAGAGCATTAAAGGATTCGTCTCCTTCATTTTTTCCATTATCACCTACAGTGATAGACGACGGAAGATGATCTGGGATAGCAATTTGTAGGCTGCATTCAGAATGGTGATCGCTCGGAAGTTCTTACATTCCAACTTGTTGCCTTTCTTGTAGAAAAGGGATATGAATCCTCCCTTCCACTCCTCCGGTAGCTGTTCTGTCTTCCAGATTTTGACCATCAGCTGGTGCAGACAAATGGCCAACTTTTCTGGGCCCATCTTGATGAGTTCAGCTCTGATACCATCCTTACCAGCTGCCTTTTTGTTCTCGAGCTGTTGGATGGCATCCCTAACTTCCCTCAGCATGGGAGGGGGCCATTTCCCCTAATTTCTGTCAAAATCAAAAAGGTATTCATAAATCAGGTTCGTACCATGAGCTTCATGCTTACTAGAACGCTTTCCTTACCACTCGGTCATGTCAACATGTAAAATGTCAACGTGTAAATTGAATGATAAGAATCCTCTCAAACCGCCCACCTTAATAATTACCAACTTAGTTGAGGATTTAGGAGTTCCCTTAAATATAAGTTAAGTCATGCTCATAGCATGGATTTATTATAATTGTTAGTTTGTTACGCTTAAGTTTTAGTAGAACTTCATTATAGGGTATGTGTCCCTTGACTCAGCCTATTATGCAACGATCGATTAATTTTTTTATTATAACTCATAAAATTTTTAAGCTGTAAGCGAAATTCCACTAGTTATTCACTTTTTAAGATAAGTTTGATAAGACATTTGGTAGTATGTATCACGAAAAGTAACACAACTCTTTTTATAAAGTCAGAAACTTTCGAGGGATATGGATTTAATGTCAGTCTATAAGCAGCAAATTGGGTATATTTATGGATGCAACTTCGATTGCATTTATTACTAAATGCAGTCTTCGTATAGTTTTTTTTTTCTAATTTTATGAATTAAGCCATTGCTAGCAGTATTCGTTTTACTTAACACAAAATTTTACAAAACAAAATTAAATAAAACTGCTTCGAAACACTTAAGTGATGTTCATAAAAGATTTATCAGCCATTCAATAATGAAAACATTATAATTCACTATACAATGACTTTGTTCCTTTGGTTTGTGTTTAGATGAGCCAGTTGAATATAAACAATCGTAAACTCATGCATTTCCACTTAAAATTTTACCAATAACAACCTTTTTACTACGTTATTGATACAACAGGCCATTGTTGGGAACATACAAAAAAATATGTTCCCAATATTGGGTCTACGATTTCCTTGTAAAATCATTATTATTTTAGCTATGTGAACCGTTAGTTTGTTACGTGTCACTATTTTATGTAAAGGGCGATACGGTCAAAATTTGGTCAATATCAACTTGATGTATTTCTTTCAATTTTGCATTTAAAAAACCTGAACACCCCTCATTTTGAAGGTGTGTGTGTGTAGAATGTTGTTCCTATTTTGATTTTGGAATTCACTCTTCAGTTGTCAAAATGCCGTCCAAGCAAGAAGAGCAGCGTATCAAAATTTTGCTCGCGCATCGCGAAAATCCGAGCTACTCGCACGCAAAGTTGGCAAAATCGCTAAAAGTTGCCAAATCAACCGTTACAAATGTAATTAAAGTGTTTGGGGAACGTTTGTCGACAGCCAGGAAGTCTGGATCGGGGGGAAATCGAAAACCGGAAGCCGCTGAGACGACAAAGAGAGTTGCCGGTAGTTTCAAGCGAAACCCTAACCTATCTCTCCGAGATGCCGCAAATAAGCTGGGTGTATCGTCTACAACCGTGCATCGAGCCAAAAAACGAGCCGGACTATCGACTAACAAGAAGGTAGTGACTCCAAATCGCGATGATAAACAAAATACGACGGCCAAAGCCGACTACAAGCAGCTTCCGGGACAGGAGTTTTATACGGCAAAAGGAAGGGGAAAGGTAGCAGATATTTTCAAGCACACGAAACTGTCAAAGTTCGCAATGAAATATCTGGTTTGGCAAGCCATCTGTACCTGTGGCTTGAAAAGCAGCATTTTCATAGCTTCCGGGACTGTCAACCAAGAAATTTACGTGAAAGAGTGTTTGAATAAACGTCTGCTGCCTTTCCTGAAGAAACACGGTTGTTCCGTACTGTTTTGGCCGGATTTGGCATCTTGCCATTACGGTAAAAAGGCCATGGAGTGGTACGCCGCCAACAACGTGCAGGTGGTTCCCAAGGACAAGAACCCTCCCAACACGCCAGAGCTCCGCCCAATTGAGAAATACTGGGCTATTGTCAAGCGGAACCTAAAGAAGACCAAAAAAACTGCTAAGGACGAGCAGCAGTTCAAGGCAAACTGGCTTTCTGCGGCGAAGAAGGTGGACAAGGTGGCTGTACAAAATCTGATGGCAGGGGTCAAGCGTAAGGCCCGGCAATTCGGATTTGGAAAAGCGGAAGCCTAACTGAATATTTTTCCTGAATTTTATACTAATTGAACTTGAAAAAGAAATTTAATTTGATTTTTTAAATAAACGATTTCACCGATTTACACGCGTTTTCCCTTGACCAAATTTTGGCCGTATCACCCTTTACATTCAGACTGCATTACTCGCTTTATCGATTCAATTAAGCAAAATTTAGATCACTTGTAGATTGTGGCGATCATCTGTTCAGCTTAACCAGTGAAATCATGATGTCCCAAAAGTTAAAGAAATCGAAAATTACGCAGAAATGAACAACTATAAGTTGATAAATATTGTCTCAATTGCTTCGAATTACATCGGCCATCCTAATAGCAACATTATATAGTTGATTATCGTTAAATTAATGACATATTTGGTACATAGGCCGAATGAAGGTAATAGGCTAACATTACATCCCGTTACCCTATCACCAATTCTACCAATCATAGAAGTTATTGTAAGCTGCAATCTTCAATACCACATCAAAAAGGCATAACTGAAATAGGTTCTCCAATTATTGAGCGGCAAACGTAAATATGATACAATTATATGTTTGATAATTGCTGGTCTAACATCAAAGTCAAAATCTGTCATTTGTCGTCCAACAGTACATGAAAAAAAAATACCTGACTAGATTTGTCGACGAATGACACTTCGATAAAATGTTAGTTTCTTAAAATACGGAAGACTTGTTTTACTACCTTTAAAATACATTATATGCAAACAAGATATCAGGCGTAAACAAACATGTCACAGCTGAAAAACATCAAACACATGTATAACATTCCAATAGGACTATGAATAATGATTGGATAAAGACGAATGGATTCCCTGCTTGCAGTCTTTCTTCTCACTGCCCGCTTTTCCGCAGGTAACCTTCGTATCGACTGTGCTGCGCTAATTAATATAGAGGTCCTTTGGCCTCCAAGAGCAACGAACGAATGAAGCAACATCCAAAATTACACGCATGGTTAAGTTGACTTACGCTACTTTATATAAGTTGTCTAGGTATCTAATTTTGAAGACTGTTAAAGGAAAATACTAAGTTTTTAGTATGCTAAAGGTGCACAGATGGTGATAACATAGGGTACGGGACGGGTTTTAAGCAGTTTAGTCAGCACCTGAGACATTTAATGAAGCTGTATGTAATCTATAATTAGAACTGCCAATATTTAGACATTAATCCCTCTGCTAACGTCTGGTCTATCGGAGCATACCTTCAGCAACTAGCATTACGCTTAGAAAATTTCATAGCCATGGAATAAAGTTCCCAATTGCGGGGACTTTTTAAAAGCATGCGGATTGCTTTCCGATTAAAAAAATGTTTTCTTCATCTCCTCAATCTGTACATTTTTTTTTTATTTTTTTAATCTTTATTTTACGTCGGCCTATTTCCTCACATGGTGACAATCACCGACGCCAGGAAGACGACTCCACCACCTGGACCCTACCTAACGACTCATGAATATGAACCGGGACCAACGGCTTTACTTCCCTTCCGAAGGAAGACGTGACCAGATTTTTTCGCCTCAGAAAAACCACCGACGTCGACTGGGATTGAACCCAGACCCACTGGGGTGCCAAGTAGCAGTCACGCTTTACCACTACACCACCGACGCCGGCAATCTGTACATAAACTAACAATATTGTAAACTGCGATTCTGTGCATGTGTGCGAAGGCGAAATGGAATAGGCCAGTTCCTGATTTGCTGCAAACGTCAATTTCCTCAACCCGCTCCTTCGTTTTACCAATCCGCTCTCGAAAACAATCAACCAAAACATGTCGATTGCTACGATCACAAACTCGTCTACTAGCAGGTTATGAGACAGACGTACACGGTCAAACATTTAGTTTGTCATTGATCTGTAGTTTGACAATGTGTATTTCTTATTTCATTTACTCTCACGCAAATGTTAGCCAATGCAACTGTGACGACAGACGGGATGCTTCGTTTAAAAACAAACAAATGCAAGAGACAGCAGGCTGCACGTTACAATACGGGTGCGCTATATCCATGGTTAACAAAGAACAGAGGTAACATGGGCTCTCACAAAAGCAACAGTGCTGCCATAGCTGCCGCCCAACAGCGAAGCATTATTTATCGTTGAGTACTATTGGACAGCTCCGAAATATACGTTTTTATTGCAAATGATAGTGCCAGATGATGGGCAATATAATCATAAGCATAGATCAACCTCCAATGACTGGAGGAAACATGAAATAAATAGCGATTTCATATTATCTAAATATGTAATAAATTTAACTCAATGTTCAACATCACATTCTGGCAACAAGCCTAGTTGTGAGAGAGAGCTGATGAAGACATGCTCTCCGGTACACGCGATTAAATGCAAAATATAAAGGCAACAGCGAACCTCTTCAGCAGGTAGGAAACTGATGGTTTCTAAATGATGTATTTTGAATCTTCAAAATGACAGTAATAAATTGGTAATCAATCATGATTCATACATCGAATCATTGACTTACGCTTATGATCGTATCATTAAAAGTAAAATAATTTGTTAAATGTAGGAGCTATAGACCTATTTCCTAACAACTGATATAGTGACCCCTGATTAAGCCGTTCCCTACCCTATTACCCTTTAGTTGCAATTTTCAAAAGTATGCATTTTTTTAATGAAAGTCACAAAACAATCCAACTGACTGATGAAAAGTTCTCTTAAATCTATCATAAATGATTGAGTTATTGGTGTTTGTAAAATTTTTAATTGACACCCTTTTTGCCGCTGGACAAAATCTACGTAAAAAAAGTTTCTATTTCAAGACAAAATACGTCACGAATGTATCCGAGGCATTGCAATTCAAATCTTCTTATTTTTAAACCGTTTCCTCCAGGAAAATGTGAAAAATTGATCTAACACATGAATAACTCTCGTCCTTGCACACATGACTTCAATTCAACCTACTACTTGAGTTTCTCTGATATGTCGCCAATGAACTAACTGACAGGTTTTCATGGTGAATTTGATACTTTGGGACACTCATCTTTAGCGCCCGACTCAGTATCGCTCCCTTTAAACATTGAAGTCATATGATTCAAAAACCGTGAGCCGCAAAACTGTTCAATATTTATTACAGCATCTCAGACAATTTTCGTCGAACAACTTGTTATCTCCAGACATAATTGGCCATGTACAATCAAAACGAGTGCTCCGAGTCCAACCTATTTTTATAACTTCACACAGTCATTAAGATAACCCGACAGTCTGGGATAACATTTTCACGCAATGTTTGTATCGAAACTTTGGTTCCCAACAGGTAGGTTCAATGAATCGGTCAGCAGTTTACCGTCCAAATGCAATCCGTCGTGTCAAACTAGACTTTTTGCCATGTCGCCTGCCTAACTTTATTGCATCATAAATTTTGTCTAATTTGACATATTCTTACATCCGTGAAATATGAATCTGGATCCCATCCTCCAGGAAAAAAAAAAAACATTGACCGCTCCTGTTTATTTGTTTCTTTTCTGTCTATGCTTCCGGAGGTGTTTCTGTCTTTCCTTGAAATTTATTGATTTTTTTTCCTAGCTTCTTCTAGCAAACCAGGACAGTGTTTGACTGCTGCCTGATAAAGGACCAGATCCAACAGCGAGCCAACAAGCAAGCGGTAGCACATCTACGCTATGTATAGCGACAAGTTAATTACCTTATTAGGTTGCAGGCGCATGAGGAAGAAAAGTTTTCTGAGTTAAAAGTTTGGTTGAATGCTTTTTGATGTGATAAGGTCACAAAAAAGGTAATCATTTTTAAACATTGCTTCTATACAAGACGGATAAGTTAATGGTTTGTCAATTTAGTCCCTTATATTTTAATATATATCGGCTTGTGATTTTAAGTTTGGTTAGATGAATGGTTTAAGGTAGACTTATCGAAAACATGATTATGGTTAGACTCATCTGAGGTGAAAATAAATTCCATTGTGAGCTCATTACATTCATAAAAATGTATTTTCTTTTACAATTTGATTTTTTTCCTACTCTGTTTACAAGCCTCATTATTTGTGGAGCTTTAAACTCATTCAAGTTTGAAAAAAGGTTTAACTCATTTGCTCATAATTAGGGAAACTGCCTCCATATTAATCTCATTGTTCCTATAATCATCCTACGATGAATCAAACAATTGGGCAGTTGAAGGATCGGTTTCGTTTTCTAATAATGTTTGCTTACGTTAAATAACTACAACAAAAATTACTAACTAATCCTGTCACGTGTATATCGTTTTATTTCAAGTAGGATGAAATGCAAAGTGATGAGATTAATATAGGTACACCTTCCCTATTGCTCAGTTTTATAATTTACCATGGATTATGTCAGTCATATTCAAAGACTTTTATTCTTCTACTTGACTTTAAACGCCCTACCGGGCTCAGCTTACCGCTCAAGTTAGTGTTCTTTGAAGTACATCCACAGTTCTTTGCTAGCCCCAAGTATCCAATCGTATAGCGTGTGGCATGCAAAATAATGTCCCTTTGCCAGAGAATAGTCAAATGAATTATCCACCCAAAAAGACATTGACCTGCATCGGGAATCAAACCTTTGATCTCCGGATTAAAAAATCTTAATATTTACCGACAATAATTCGAGGACTACAAATTCAAAAACTACGACAGTATTTGGCATCACTGCTTTTAAGTACGTTTCCTGTCATGATATTTTTTTTCGATGTTTCATATTATTGTTAACAAGACGTATTTTTTTCTTTAGTTTTACTGTGCTCAATAAACAACCTGTGACATATTTTTGATTTCCGTAATTTTACGAAAAACTCTTTGCAACTTTTAATCATTCAACTCCATAGGCGCCAACTCAATGAAATTGTTGGGGGTGTGGAATTTGGTTTACCGCCAAAATTATCAAAAAAAAAAGAAGAATAAAATTGTTCAATTCTGACTCATTAAAATGAAATTGAAAACAGAATAACAGTTCAAATTTTTATTCATACAATTTTTCAAAGCCTAAAGCCCTGCTTTCAAATAAGACCTGGTTTTTTGACGTAGGACTACGTCTGTGTTTTCAATACTGGGGTACACGTTCGAATTGCAAAAAATTTGGAGCGTCACGAAAAATATATAGGTTTTGAACGTTAATAACTAAGTCATTTCACGATCGATTTACAGAATGTTTGCACCAATCGATCGGGAAATTTTCTACGCTACCAATATTGAAAATTATTGATTTTTAACATTTAACTATTGAAATTAACGCAAATATAAACTGATGTCTTATAATGCTGATTTTTTAGAGTAAATTTACTAAATGCACAGTATTTTTCTGTCACAGATTTCAAGTTTAAGTAACGAACGTTTCATACGTGTCAGTGCACGATATATAACGGGGTCACCGTCGCATTTTTTTTCAGTCGTGGGCAGTAACGGAGCTGTGTGGAGCAACGAACCAGTATGGATTGGCAGCTGGCGCTTGACGATGGCATGTACCCTAGACGGTGCACTAGCTTCATTCAGCAGTGCCGAGCGGCAAGGCACCACTTTGGATTTGGCAGTTAGGTAGTTAGGTGGTCCCTGCGACCTGCCTTTGGTCGTTTTGCCATTTTTGTTGGAGATCAAGGACGATCTGGGAGGCTGCTACGCATACCGCGTCCCAGACGTCCCGGTCTTGACACATCCTCTGGACCAAGTTATCCGAAGTCGTGTCGTGACCGCATACGGCCATCATGCCGGATCTCGCGCCGTCGAAGCGAGGACATGCGAAAAACACATGTTCTGCAGTTTCTTCGACTCCCGCGCACTCACTGCATGCGGAGGACTGTGCATGCCCATATTTGTGCAGGTATTGTCTAAAACAGCCGTGGCCAGACAATATCTGCGTTAAGTGGAAGTTCACTTCACCGTGTCGCCTACCGACCCACCCGGTTAATTCCGGGATTACTCGGTGGGTCCACCGACCTTTGGTGGAGTTGTTCCATTCCCTCTGCCACTTAACCATGGATGCGGCTCTAGTGGTCTTTCGGATACCTCTTGTTCCACGTTGCTCGAAGCACTCTACGTCCTTTTTTATGACAATGCCTATTGGCATCATCCCCGCTAGGACGCAGACCGCGTCGCGTGATACCGTTCGGTATGCACTCACCACTCTTAGGCATATAAGCCTGTGTGTACTCTCGAGCTTATTTGCGTAGCTCTTGGTACTCAAGGCGGTGATCCATGCTGGCCCGCCGTACCTAAGTATGGACAGGGCGACGCTGGCCAGGAGTTTACGCTCACTCCCTTGCACCGCCGAGCTATTCGACATCATGCGGGATAATGCCGATATAGCCATAGAGGCTTTCTTGCAAGCGTAATCGACGTGACTGACAAAGGACAGCTTATCGTCGATCATAACCCCAAGATACCTCACGAACCTCTTCGATTCTATAGTGCAGTTACCTGCACTGATCGTCGCATGTTGCTCCGATTTCCGATTATTCACCACCGTGATCTCGGTCTTATGGTGGGCTAGCTCCAATTGCCTGGAGCTCATCCATATCTCCACAATGCCGAAGGAGTGTGAGGCCGTTAACTCGACCTCCTCGCCACATATCTCTAGGGTGATGTCGTCTGCGAACCCGACTATCTTTACCCCGCTCGGGAACTCAAGCCGCAGTACCTCGTCGTACATCGTGTTCCATAACACCGGACCCAAGATCGAACCTTGTGGGACGCCTGCGGTGATCTGCACACGTTTCTGGCCTGCCTCTGTATTATATACCAGTACGCGATTCTGGAAGTAGCTTCCGAGAATCTTGTACAGGTACCCAGGAACCTAAAGGCGTTAGAGCGAGTTGGCGATCGCCGCCCAACTGGCGCTATTGAACGCATTCCTCACGTCAAGGGTGACCACCGCACAGTATCGTACTCCTCGCCTCTTGCGCTGGATTGCCACCTCGGCCGTCTTGGTGACGGACAGGATGGCATCCACCGTCGACTTCCCTTTACGGAAGCCAAACTGATTATTAGACAGACCGCCTATACCCTCCGTGTATGTTGTCAGTCTGTTGAGGATTACCCTCTCGAGCACCTTACCCGTTGTATCCAACAGACATATAGGTCTATATGCCGATGGATCTCTCTGTGTATGTGTGTGTGTGTGTGTGTGTGTGTGTGTGTGTGTGTGTGTGTGTGTGTGTGTGTGTGTGTGTGATTTTTGGTAGCCATCTTTTGGTAAAGCGCAACATGGAACGGCTGAAATAGACCATTTCAAATCCGTCCTTTTCAGGACGACCAATTTTATTTTGAGAGAGTGTTTTATTTGAATTTATCTTACATTACTTTCCAAGTTCTCACCATTTGGCAGACAGCGGTGGCTAAAACAAATTTTGTTTTCACTTCGTTGCATACCTTGAGCGTTGTGTACAATTTCGAATACGACTCGGAAATGTCAACGGTCTCCATATTAGTCCGAAGCGTAAATATAGAGCAAGCTTACGGCAAGGCAAGCATGCTAAGAAGAAATTTTACAAATGGCTTCCGTCACGAAAAATTGAAACACTGGACGCTCATAACTCGATCGTTTCTTGATTGATTTTTGAGATTTTTGCTCTGATCAACTAGAGCGTTTTACGACTGCCCTTTAATTTACTCAAGTGTTTAAAATTTTACAAATAAAATATGAATATATTTTGTGTACTTATTGATCCATTGGTGTTGGAAAATTTTAAAGAATGTTGCGTTCCAGCAAGTATAAGGAAATTCGCTATGACGGACAACATTTTGATTTTCAAACATGATATTCCGAATTGAAATTCTCTGCACTTTCCAATGAGTACTGTTATGAATAGTTATTCTGTTGTTTATTTAATTGTTTTGGATAGAGTTTTACTTCTAGAAAGAAAGAAATTTTGAGAAACTGTGCAAGTGAGAATCGTTTTGATGCCAACCGTATGCGCAAATTTCGGAAGCTTGTTGAGATCGTGGTAAGTTTGAATGCTTATAGCTTTATCATTTCTCGTTAGGTTTTCGAGATTTTTGCTTCAAACAGTTGGAGTTTTTCGAAACTGTCACTTATCAAAAATATCATTAATTACTGACTTTGAATTCCCAAACAGACCCTGAACAATCTATAACGCGATAAGGATAATGGTCTGCAGCTGGTCGGTCATACCAACACAATCACAACAGCCAGCACAACCGTTGCCTTTTATTATACCAACATTCAAACCAAACGTTACTTGCCAGGGCCCTAAGATGCCAATTTTTCACTTACTTACACTTACTACAGTACATCCGCTACGAAGCAAGCGAAACTAATCAAAGGTTTAACTTAGTCTACATCAACCGGTCATGTGTTATACACAACCCCAGTGATTTTTGGCAAGGTTTCGCTTATTCCAATCGATCAATGTCGCCTCTTTTCTAATACAGGCTTATTAAAAATAATAATAATAACATGTATTACGCATTGACGTACAACCCCATTGGGCAGTCCCTTGTAGTTTTTCTGGCTATTTCTGGAAAAAAAAAATCATTGTCGACATCAGCTTCATCCAAATCATACCCAATGTCCTTGTGAAAGTGCAGTAGTGATACGGAATTCAGTCGTTGTTGTCCCATACTGGATCTCAATTCAGTTGTCAACCTTCGGAGCCCAGAAACGATCGCTCAGCAGTAGCAGATGATGTCGGAATGGTGACGAATATGTTCATCAACTTAACAAATTCTGACGGAAGCCTGTCAAATGTGATATTTTTTTCAGATAGTCCACGAAATCTGAAACACTTGCGATGGATTTGTTACGTCCTTTCAACAACTGTAAAAACATATCTCGGTGTACCTACAACCGCTCAGGATCGATGTCGCCTTCATAAAAGCATACCAATTTCTTTATTTTTGTCATCGTCCAGCAGGAACGAGTTTGCAGGATGCGGTGTTAAATTGACAATCAAAAGATTTTAGATTTATTTTCGATGATGTCCACATATTGAGATTTGTGAATCTCTTCAATCGAACGAGTGTGCGTGGTTGATCGTCTGTCTCAAAACGTGTTGAAACTTCCTCTTTCTTAACGTCTTAGGTGCTCCTGCATCGGCAGGTTTATCCGAGGTTACTTTCTTTCAAAATCCGGAAAAATCTTTCTGACAAAAGCTTAACCTAGCCTTCAGTGTCTCGATCATTCGGTAAGTTCCTTCCAAACGCAGTGATTTTCTTTGAATGCCGTGTTCACCGTATCAATGAAGCAGAACAATTTTACCAGTACCGTCAAAACAAAATAAAACTCAAACTTCTCCATCATTCTCTAAAAACTAGAAACCAAAAGCCTTTGTTTGCACCAGCTTCATTATCAAAGCTGCACAAGCATCATTATCAGACGAAGTTGTGAAAAATTCAACCAAAGCAGAATACTTCGCCAGGACAAACGACATCGACACATACTTTATAGTCCATCTTGTGGGGCAAAGCGGTCGTAGATTGGTGGAATCGTCTGATTTCAGAGTTTGGAAGATAGCAAGCCGGTTTTGGAAATTTCCATGACAGATTAAAGGGTGTATTCGAAAAAAATGGCACACACATATATACTCATCAAAATTAAACTGATTATCGGATTTTCTTGAAATTTTCAGGGAATGAAGAACTACTAATGAGTTTTGATTTACAACATTTGTTTTATTCAATTTCGTCTCCCATCTCGAATGCCCGCACCTTCCTTTTCCCTCCACCCATCAAATTTTGTACAACCGATTTTCCCAGTGTTTTTGTTGTTTTTACCCAAATTTTCTTCAATTCTAGCTCTGTTTTTATAGTTTTGGGATGTTTGCGAAGTTCCGTTTTCATAATTGCCCAGAATTTTTCAATTGGACGAAGTTCCGGTGAATTTGGTGGGTTCATATCCTTTGGCACAAAATTGACTCCGTTGGCTCGGTACCACTCCAATACGTTTCGAGCGTAGTGGCAGGATGCTAGATCAGGCCAAAACAGAGTTGATCCTTTGTGCTTCTTAATGAATGGCAAGAGACGCTTCTTAAGGCACTCTTCCGTGTAAATTGCACCGTTTATTGTTCCGGAAGTGATGAAGGGAGCACTTATTTCACCACATCCGCAAATCGCCTGCCAGATTAGAAACTTCTTTGCAAATTTCGATAGTTTCTTCTTTCGAACATCCTCCGGAACATCGAACTTCGACTTGGTAACGAAATATTCTTGCCCAGGAAGTTGACGGAAGTCGGCCTTGACGTATGTTTCGTCATCCATCACGATGCAACTGGATTTGGTGAGCAGCTTCGTGTAAAGTTTCCGGGCGAGGGTTTTCGCAGTGATGTTTTGTTTTTCATTCCTGTTTGGGGCTTTTTGCACTTTGTAAACATGTAACCCAGCACGCTTCATGGCTTTCTGCACAAAACCGACTGACACCTTAGACTTTTTAGCGACATCTCGAATTGACATGTTTGGACGGTTCTTGAATTGTTGTACGACTTTCCTGGCCATTTTACTGTCCATTGGACCACTTTACGACCACTCCCTTCCTTCCTTTGGACACTCAGACGCTCCTTGAAGGTTCTTATTACACGAGACACAGTTGTATCACAGAGAACAGACGTTCATCTTCGGTCTGCTACTTGTGTAAAACTTTAAACCGACATTTCAAATGTATGTCGTTATGCTCCTGGTAGGCGGCGCTGCAGTTGTGCGATAACTGTCATGTAAAGGTTTATCAATAAAAAGCCTAGCACATAACCTGAATTTTTTTGTTTGCTTTTCTCTGCACTTGCTTCTTTACCCGCTGCCCATATAAACTTTTACACACGTTTTTCAAGAAAAAATATATGGACATAAATGTCTGTTCTCTGTGGTTGTATTTGCAATTCCAAGCCTTTTAGCAATCCACCGGTGGGACGCCCCTGGATTTTGATTGTGAGTGCACAAAATTTTCTCACGGACAATTTCTTGTTTCGACGACATGACTGGTAATACTTAATGTATAACTATGTGTTGTGGATTCCACCTGCTAAAAGCCGAGAAAAACCGAACGCAAAAGGAAAACTGCTCCTTTCTAGAAATATCCGCTGTCTCGTCACAGATGATAGCATAAGATTCCACGTTCTTAACTATCGCAAGAAGTTTACGAAAACGAGTACTCAGAAGATCCAGAATATCGTTTTAAATTCCATAACTACGCCAAGTATAACATTCGTCACGGTTGATTTGACAATATTAAGTGATTTTGCCAAGTCGGCGTGGGAATATTTGGATTTTGATGATGCGCGTGCAAAATTTTCATACGCTGCTCTTCTTCCTTTGACGCCATTTTGACAACTGAATAGAAAATGGTAAAAACAAAATAAGGTCAACATTTCGTACGCATACACTTACAAAATTAGGAGTGTTCAAGTTTTTAAATGCATGATTAAAAAAACTACGTCTTAT